>SJYT01080776.1:403928-415312 GCA_006410635.1 Cephalophus harveyi | reverse complement strand
GCTTCCTGACCTGCATATAGGTTTCTCAAGAGGCAGGTCAGGTGGTCTGGTATTCCCATCTCTTTCAGAATTTTCCACAGTTTATTGTGATCCACACAGTCAAAGGCTTTGGCATAGTCAATAAAGCAGAAGTAGATGTTTTTCTGGAACTCTCTTGCTTTTTCCATGATCCAGTGGATGTTGGCAATTTGATCTCTGGTTCCTCTGCCTTTTCTAAAGCCAGCTTGAACATCAGGGAGTTCATGGTTTATGTATTGCTGAAGCCTGGCTTGGAGGATTTTGAGCATGACTTTACTAGCATGTGAGATGAGTGCAATTGTGCGGTAGTTTGAGCATTCTTTGGCATTGCCTTTCTTTGGAATTGGAATGAAAACTGACCTTTTCCAGTCCTTTGGCCACTGCTGAGTTTTCCAATGAGAAGCACCAGGTTAAAGTAGGCTCGTAAACTCATAAGCTTTTCTTCTAATATTGCTTGACTTGACTAACCACAAAAAGCATCTTGTAAGTATTAGTGTGTTTCAGATTCATCAATGTTTTATTTCATGACTTAGCTAATTTGTTTAAAAAATGTTTTTTGGCTTTTACTGACATAGATTACTATTAAGAAGCAGCTTACTTTGTATGTTTTCAGTGGAAAAAAATTAAATGGATTGTATCTGTGGTGTGGCCCAAATTATCTAATGGATTCTTAAAAGAAACATGTATTGAGCCCTTAGCAAGTACAAGGCACTTTAAGAACACAGACTATTTACAATATATATCCTGTCCTAGGCTGACTGCAAGGGCAATATGAATGTTTGCAAATAACTGAAACAGACATTGGTGAATAGAGCACAAACGGTCTTATTCAAATGAACAGAAACGCATTAAATGTCTACCTGTCGCGTGCATGCTGAGTCGCTTCAGTCGTGTCCGACTCTGTGCGGCCCCAGGGACTGCAGCCCACCAGGCTCCACCGTCCATGGGATTCTCCAGGAGGAAGACTGGAGTGGGGTGCCGTTCCCTTCTCCAGGGGGTCTTCCCGACCCGGGGGCCGCACCCGCTTCTCTTATGTCTTCCTCACTGGCAGCACTGCTAGCGCCACCAGAGAACCCGAACGCCTCCCTGTACCGTATTAAACTCCTTCATGCCAACAGCTTTGTATGCCCATGCTCCTCCCACATACGATAATGGAAATACTGCTAATATAATAATTATATTTACATAATTTTTTCTTGAGCATTTTTCAAAGGCTTATACTAATCATCATAGTGAAAGAAATAGTCGTATACAAGAATGAAAAAAAATGTAAAAATCTTAATCTGACCAAGTAAAGAAAAATACACACATGCAGTTTAGGTAAGTTTGTGATCTTTTACCTGAGACTTTTTTTCTTTTAAAATTTAAGATTAGTATATTGTTAGATAATCAAAATTGGTCACATTATCCTTATTAATTTTCTATATGTTTTCTAACCTTTGAAGGTTTCATCTCCATCTCTAGAAGGTTATAAATTTAAATCCTACTTTCTCTTTTATTATGATTTAATTTTTATATGTGATTCTGCCTGTGCATGCATGCTCAGTCTTGTCTGACTCTGCGACCCCATGGACAGTAACCCACCAGGCCTCTCTGTCCATGAAATTTCCCAGGCTAGAGTACCCGAGGGGATTGCCCTTTCCTTCTCCGGATGATCTTCCCAAGGCAGGAACTGAACCCGTCTCTTGCGTCTCCTGCATTGGCAGGCAGGTTCTTTACCACTGGCACTACCTGGGAAGGCCTATAAGTTATTCTAACTAATTCAAAATATATATTATTGTAACAAGCAGTGTCTAACTTGTTGCTTTACTAAACTAACTAGTCTATCACACTGCCATTGATTGAGAGAAAATCCCCTTTCCAACTGATTCTAGACACATTCTTTATCATATTTTCCCATATACTTTTACATAAAGAGTAACTGGTTACATCTGTGTAAGAAAAGACATGAGCATAATACTCAATGAAATCTAACTATGAAGAATGTAGAGAAATAACTACTGACTGGCATTTATTCACTGTACAGCATAAAGTCTTCATTTAAGAACAATTTCATCTCCCAGATTTTTTTTCTATATTTTCAAATATGCTTAGTTAATCCTTCATTCCAATTTTATACTTTTTAAGACTCTTGAGAGTCCCTTGGACTACAAGGAGATCCAACCAGTCCATCCTAAAGGAGATCAGTCATGGGTGTTCTTTGGAAGGACTGATGCTAAAGCTGAAACTCCAGTACTTTGGCCACCTCATGCGAAGAGTTGACTCATTGGAAAAGACTCTGATGCTGGGAGGGATTGGAGGCAGGAGGAGAAGGGGACGACAGAGGATGAGATGGCTGGATGGCATCACGGACTTGATGGACGTGAGTTTGGGTGAATTCCGGGAGTTGGTGATGGACAGGGAGGCCTGGGGTGCTGCGATTCATGGGGTCGCAAAGAGTTGGACACGACTGAGCAACTGAACTGAACTGAACTGAAGACACTGGTGAAAGAAACTGAAGGACTGATGGAAAGATATACCCTGTTCTTGGATTGGAACTATTAATATTGCTATAATGACCAAAGGCAATTTACAGACTCAAATACAATCCTTATCACTGGAATCTATAAATGGTATTTTTCACAGAACGAGAACAAATAATTTTAAAATGTGTTTGAAAACTCAAAAAACCCAACTGCCAAAGCAATCCTAAAAAAAAAAAGAACAGAGCTGGAAGGCTCATGCTCCTTGGCTTCAGACTACTACAAACCTGCAGTCAGCAAAACAATACAAGACTGGCACAAACACACACACACAGATCAGTAAAACAGAATAGAGGGCCCAGAAATAAACCAATACACTGTAAGTTATCTATGACAAAGGAGGGAATAATATACAACAGAGAAAATTCAGTTTCTTCAATAAGTGGTGCTGGGAAAACTGGATAGCTACAGGGAGAAGAATGAAATTAGAACATTGTCTAATACCATGTACAATAATTAACTCAAAATAGATTAAATACCTATATGTAATAAGACTTGAAAACATAAGACTCCTAGACGAAAACATAGGTAGAACACTCTTTGACATAAATCACAGCAATAGTTTTTGAACTGTACCCTAGAACAAAGAAAATAAAAGTAAAAGCAAACAAAACAGATTTAATCAAATTTAAAAGCTTTTGCATAGAAACAAAAACCATCAGCTAAATGAAAAGACAACCTACTGTTTATGATAGAAAACGTTTGCAAAAGATATGACTGACAAGGGGTTAATATCTAAAATATATAAACAGCTCATATAATTCAACATCATAAAAAAAAAAACAACAATAAAAAGTTGGGCAGAAGACCTGAGTTGATAATTTTCCAAAGAGGACATTCACATGGCAACAGGCACCTGAAAATGTGTTCAACATTACTAATCATCAGGGAAATACAAATAAAAACCACGATGAGATAACACCTCACACCTGACATAATGTCTGTTATCAAAAAGAACCCAAATAACTATGTTGGCAAGGACGCGGGGAAAAGGAAACCCTGGAACACGACTGATGGGAAGGTCAACTGGTGCAGCCTCTGTGGAAAACAAAATGCAGGTCCCCAGGAACTGGAAACTCAGGGCAGGGACCCTGCTGGGGGCGCAGGGGCTACGACCCTGAACTCCCAATGCCGGCGGCCTGGGTTCAGCCGCTTGGCAGGGAACTAGATCCCACACGCCTCAGCTAGAGATCCCACTTGCTGCAACTAAGATCTGGTGCAGACAAAGAAAGAAAGAGCAGAGTGACCACATGACCCAGCAATCCCACTCCTGAGCACATATATGTGAAAGAAGAGCAGCAATTCGAAGAGACGCACGCACGCTGATGTTCACAGCAGATGATTTACAGCTCTCAAGACACGGGAGCAGCCTGAGTGTCCACTTGCACATAAACGGATACAGACGTGTGTACATACACAAGGCAATACTACTCAGTCACAAAAAAAACAAATAAAAGAAAGAATCTTCACCATTTGCAACAACATGGATGGACTTGGAGGGTATGATACTGTGAAATAAATCACACAGAGAAAAACAAATGCTGTAAGATATCACTCCTACGTGGACTCCAAAAGATACAACCAACTACTGAACCTAACAGAAAAGAAAGAAACACACAGATACTAAGAACAAACTCCTGGTTATCAGTAAGAGGCAGCGAGGGAGGAGGCGCAAGATACAGGTGGGGTATTAAGAGGTACAAACTGTTAGAAAAATAAGCTACAAAGGTACATTGTACAACAGTGAATACAGCCAATATCTTATAACTATAAATGGAGTATAATATTTTAAAAGTTGAATCATACTGAATACCTGTAAATATTGTATTAAGCAAGTATGCCTCAATAAAAATTTTATTTTGATTATTTAATTTTTATTGAAGGACTGTTGATACACAATGTTGCGTTAGTGTTCAGCTACAGCAAAGTGGATCAGTTATACATATACCTACTCGTTAAGATTCATTTCGCATACAGGTCATTACAGAGTATTGAGTCGAGCTCCTTGTGTCATACGGCAGGTCCTTCTTACTTACCTGTTTTATATGTACTTGTGTATATATGGCAGTCCCAACCTTCCAATTTATCCCGTCCTTCCTGGTAATCATAAGTTTGCTTTCTACATTTGTGACTGTTTCTGTTTTGTAAGTAAGTTCATTTATACCATTTTTTTCACATACAAGGGATATCATGTGATATTTGTCTTTCTCTGTCTGACTTATTCACTCAGTATGGCAATCTCTAAGTCCATCCACATTGTTGCAAATGGCATTATAACATTCTTTTGTTCTGGAAGATTAATATTGCATTATACATATATACACCACATCTTCCTTATCCATTTCTCTGTCAATGAACATTTAATATTTTTCAGTTTTAGACCCTAAGGATACACTTGTGTATATCATTAGCTGGTTTGGGTGGGACATTTTATTCAATTTTTTTATTTCTACGCGTTTGAGCAAACTCCAGGAAAAGGTGAAGGACAGGGAAGCCTGGCATGCTGCAGCCATGGGGATGTGGAGTCATATTCGACTGAGCAAGTGAACAATAACAACCAAGTTATTTTTAACTCGACTAACTGAGTAGTTTCCAGAAACCTGGTGAGTATATTCCCAACTCCTTTTCTCACATGCCTCTAGATCTTTGCCTTCATTAACTTTAATTCTCCACACAAAGAAGTTTAAGACATAAGAAAGGTAAGGTGCAGAGTTCTAGGAAGTCTTTTACGAGTTTTTCACTTCTGCAAAAGTACTCAGAAAGGAAGGCAAGCAACGGAGAAGACAGAAAAGTGCCAGCAGGATCAGGTGGTTAGGAGGATCTTCTTGAGCAATCGTGTTAACAGAGAGCACACACTTCAGGAGAGCAGGCACCACGCCTCTCGTGTTCTCCACTGCAACGCCAGCACCAGCTGCACAGAGGGTGCTCAATAACAATGCTGATCGCATGAAAGGGACCGAGAGAGCGGAGAGAGGAAGAGAGGAGGCGACAGAGAAAGGGGGAGAACACATAAGTGTGCGTGTGTACCTGGCTAGCAAGCCTTGAGCAGGATTCTCCAACTGTCTCACAATTCTCTCCTTTCTTGGAAGAAGGACCTGGGTAAGTCTCTACCTGATCTAGGACTTGTAATTTTTTAAAGCACCATTTACCTTCTGACTGTTCTTAAATTCTGCTGATTCTTTTGCTCCTCTGTGACCTCGATGCTACAAATAAAATTCTGAAGTGCCTAAAATCAAATTTTACAGACGGTCTCCTGATGAGTAACACCACTGTTTCCTCTGGTCTGATGGGTTAGAAACACCATTCCTCTGCCCCATGTGCCGATAAAACTGCTAACCATGACTGCCCTGTCAGAAATTTCACTGTCACGAGAGGCCAAAAGTTAATTTACTACTTTGCATATGTTTCATATTTATGAATAAAGTAGATCTGATAAGAATATGATGAAAATATCAAGAATACTATGAATCGGCTATCCAGATTTCTTCCAAAAACCAACTTGATTTCAAAACATCATCAGATTTTAACTTGGTTTAGACTGAAAGCACCGAGATGCTTTAAGCAAGCAGAGAATGAAGTAAGAGAATAGGGGTTTTGAGGAAGCAGAAAAGCAGTAAGACAGGGAGAATGTGCTGTGCCATCGTCTACCTATACATCCTGGTTAGAGACGCTATCAGTCTTAAAATTCTGTGCCCGTGACTGCTTCCCCAGAAATGCTAAGCACGAGGCTCAGCGGCCTCTGAACTGTTACTGGTGGTGCACGTCGCCTCACACTGCCACGGCCTCTCATAAAGCCAGGGTCATTCAGCCCACCAGCCCATTCATCGAATACCGGGTCACTGAAAAGCTGCAGGACACAGCGGCACACGCCCTCCGGGGCTTGCTGGGCAGCAGTGCTACTATACGAGAAGCATTAAACAGATGGCTACGGGACAACCACACGCTTCCACACACGTTATCTCATTTGAGATAACAGAACCGGTAAGGTAAGAATATTGCCATTTTATGGGTAAGGGAATGAGGCTTAAACAGGGTCACCCTAGTAAATGTATAATTACAAAAAACGGAAAATGCTGAGGAGGAAATTTAAAATGTGTAGCAGGGTATCTGATTTTGCCTAGAGGTCAAAGAGCATTGCTCTGAAAAAATAATTGTTAGTTTAGCTTTATTCATCATATTACAATTAACCAAATATAGAGTTAAAAATTATAATTTAAGTAGACGAACTTTATCATTTTCTGTCTTCAAATCACTTCAGAATTACAGCGAATATACAGCTCATAAAAAGAAGACCAAAAAAATACAGTGTTCATGCAGAATATCATTTTAGATATCTTTCTTGTGAATCCTGATGAGACTGCAAAAATCAATCTTGGAACATCAACTTCTCCAAAAAGTCATAAAATAGGCACTTCTGCTTCGCTGACTCTTGTTCACTAGGATATTTTAAGATGATTAAAGTTTAAAGAGGTCGTTGCTTACACCTCAAACAATTATCAGTCTATTACTTGATTAATGTGATTTCTCTTATTTCCAAAGGCAGAATACACATATCACTATTTCAAATTCCTGCCATATTCTCCCTGTCTCAGTTACAGACATAAGGTAATTAAGAGAACTTACAGGTTCAGGACAGCTCTTTTTTACTCATCTAAATTGATGGTGCTTATACTTGAGGGAGCATCAGAATCTCTGAAAGTGAACGTGTTGGTTGCTCAGTCATTTCTGACTATTTGCGACCCCACAACCGTAGCTCACCAGGTTCCTCTGTCCATGGGATTCTCCAAGCAAGAATACTGGAGTGGGTTGCCATTCTCTTTGCCAGGGGATCTTCCTGACCCAGGGATCAAATCCAAGTCTCCTGCACTGCAGGCAGATTTTTTACCATCTAGGCAATCAGGGAAGCCCTGAAGGACTTGTTAAAGCAGAGCCTGGCCCCACTCCAGACTTTTTGAGTCTGTAGGTCTGGGATGACACCAGGAAACTTGCATTTCTAACAAGTTCCCAGGGAATGTTGACGCTACTGATCCAGAGAATGCACTTTCAAAACCACAGGTCTAGGGGGTAAACTTCAGGGAGCTCTACAACTAAGAGCGGAAAGTCCTGACATTTCTTAAAGTGACTCAGTTTCACTGGCCGTAATAGCGTCACCGACAGCTGTAATGAGAACAATCACACAAAAGTCAGTATACTCACTACGAAGATGGCGTTACAGGCGCTGCCCTCTGCGGGCACTTGGAAACGCAGCACAGCATAGTGGTTACGAGCAAATGCTCAGAAGGCAAACTGCTTGCGTTGGAATCCAGGATCTACAGTACTTCCACTTAGCACCTAAGTATGCTTGAGAAAATTACCCAACTTCTCAGGGCTTCACTTCCCTCATCTACACAAGTGGGAAAATAATAATACCGCCTCAGAGGGGTTTTCTGATAGTTAAATGAGGAAAGCACTTAGACCCACACCTGCGTTAGAGTATACCTAAGTATTAATAAAAAGTATATGTCAATAGGAAGAGCTAACTCATCGGAAGAGACCCCGATGCTGGGAGAGACTGAGGGCAGGAGAAAGGGGGAGGTGGAGGGTGAGACGGTGAGACAGCAGCCGACACGGTGGGCACGAGTGTGAGCAGCCTCTGGGAGATGAGATGGTGAAGGACAGAGGAGCCTGGCGTGCGGCCGGCCACGGGGCCACCAAGAGTCGGACGCGACTGAGCGCCTGGACAACAACCCTTCCTCAGGGAAGACTTTCCAGGCGCTTTTTCTCAGATTTCAGAACTATGGGCTTTTGTTCTTCTGAGTAGCTTCCTTTTTTCCTACTTTTGTTGTTTATTAACTCACAAAGTCTCATAAACATTGCTATATAACAATTATTTCCCGATTAGACATGTTAGTTATGCTTTTTTCTCTTCACTCTAGTGTCGTCATCAGCTAATTTTTAGTCTGTTGTATTAACCATATATTTGCAAGAGTCTCCAAATGAAGTATGCTATGCATAAATACGGAGAAGGCAATGGCACCCCACTCCAGTACTCTTGCCTGGAAAATCCCATGGACGGAGAAGCCTGATAGGCTGTAGTCCATGGGGTCATGAAGAGTCGGACACTTACTGAGAGACTTCACTTTCGCTTTTCACTTTCATGCATTGGAGAAGGAAATGGCAACCCACTCCAGTGTTCTTGCCTGAAGAATCCCAGGGATGGTGGAGCCTGGTGGGCCGCCGTCTATGGGGTCGCACAGAGTCAGACACAACTGAAGCGACTTAGCAACATGCATAAATAAGTCAATAAATATTATAGCTCTTTTTAATGTTTACCAGAATTATTAAACAATGAAAGTAAACTAAAACAAATTAAGCTTCATGAACAAAAAGAACTACTTCAGCTGCTCTTTAGCGCCTTTGACAGAATGATGAAGTATGACAGGCTATTCTACCCATCTGCTTCAGATCATCACCTAAACCCCTTCTAGAAAAACTTCTCTAAAACCCTACCCAATAGAATCAAATATCCAGTTTTCACTAAAGTGTGAACAAATGGCAAGAGACTTTATTAGGGTGCATGTTTGTGCAACAAAATGTGAGGCCAGCATTCACTGGTTCCTTTGCCTCTTCATATCATTTAGGAAGACCCACTGTGGATACTGAACGACCACTTGAGGACTAAGGGAATCTGGTGACACCCTCAGGCACAGTTTTTTCACTGTGACTTCTAGGTATAACCTATGTTCTTGCCAAAATGCCTAAATAATCAACCAATTTGAAAACAACTTTAAATACATTAGTTCTTGACATAGGAATCTGGGATGAAGTTTCACACTTTTACATATTTCAGGTGAAACAGCATCAGAGAAACAGTATTAAAAGTATTTTAGCTTGAATGCTTTCTATTAGACAGAGGAATTGGGACAGAGACATTATCAAAACAGGATATAATAGTTTTCATGGCCTTTTAGTTGACATGGCAAAATTAGCCTGCAGTATGAATTATTTTTTAAAAGCAATGGAGAGAAGTAATATCACATAATATCCAGTATTAAGAGAACTAGGATTTTTACACCACAGTTAGTGATATATTTAGATAAGAAAGGGCTATTACAACATAGATTACTTTTAAAAATAATTTTTAAAAATTATGTCCTCTTCACTCAATGTAATATAACATTTCTTGAACTCTTCAATATTTGACAATATATAATATTTGACTAAATACATATATGAAATATGCCTTAATACCTAAATATGAAATATACCACCTATAAATTAAACACAGTCTTTATAAATTCATTTTCAAATTATTGTTCCACCTTTCCATTTTAATAACTTTGACTTCCATGTGTTTCTTTACTATTGTCTTTTAGGTTATTAAATGAGAGACCTCACCATTGAAATATACCTAGTTACTTTTCTCTTTTCAGAATGCATTTAGTATAATTCATTATTTCAATCTATTACCCACACAATAATATAGAGTCTTCCCTGTCTTTTGTCCCAGATTGCAAGGATATCTGTTTAATATATCTAGGTCAAACTTACATTGTAATAGGAACCCAATGAATATTAAGGAAGTGTACAATATAATGAAGACTATTACCAGTAGCCAGATATCTTGATTTTTTAAAAGCTCTCAAAGCTTAATGGATAGTACATTTCCCCAAGTCTATGGATATTAAACCTTCCAGCCTGGTTAGCCATAATTTCACTGCATACTATATAACATGGGACTTTTTAAGGTCCTTGAGAATTTACAAGGTGCTTCCACCACTGGGTCTTTACAGCTGCACTGCACAGTAGGTACAGAAACATAAATTGGGTCTCAAAGAGGTCAAGTGTGCTGTCTCAACTATTTTAAGAAAAAGAATCAGTGAACATACATTTGATGGAGCAGGTGTCAACCCGAATCAGCCTCTGAACAGCCTTTCCTGCCTAATCAGCTCCAGGAAATAATCAGGAAAAAAAAGGGAAGAGCGCTGCTTTACTGCCTCTAATTCCAAACTAGAATTTTTAAGGGGTTAATAAGAAAATACAACTTGCCATCAATTAAATAAGTGATTGGGCTTCTCCAAAATATCTAAGAAAATACTTTGATTCACATGATCTGTGGTAGCTGGGAATAATTTGCACACTCTTTTAACAGCCTAGAAATTCACTCCATTATCGATAAATATGTCCTGAGAGGATGACACACATAAAAAACCACTGAAACACTTAATAACTGTTTGCTTAATTATTGGTAGTTGTATAATATTCCCACCATTGTAGTAATCCCTACAATCCCCCCCGTCATTGCCTCTTTCTTGAAGGTGGCTACTAGTGTTACAGTCTAAGTCATCAGGTACTACTACAGACACTGCCAGACGTCACCCAGTCTATTAATTATCACATTCCTATTAATACCTGGATATTTTTGGACATCTTGTACACAACAGCATCTATGAGTTCATGCTATCCTATGTTCTTTGGAGTATTCTTTCAATTCATATTTATGTAGGGCCTTTTATAAGCCAAGCTGGTTTTAGAAAAGGCAGAGGAACCAGAGATCAAATTGCCAACATCCGCTGGATCATGGAAAAAGCAAGAGAGTTCCAGAAAAACATCTATTTCTGCTTCATTGACTATGCCAAAGCCTTTGACTGTGTGGATCACAATAAACTGTGGAAAATTATGAAAGAGACGGGAATACCAGACCACCTAACCTGCCTCTTGAGAAATCTGTATGCAGGTCAGGAAGCAACAGTTAGAACTGGACATGGAACAACAGACTGGTTCCAAATAGGAAAAGGAGTCCGTCAAGGCTGTATATTGTCACCCTGCTTATTTAACTTATATGCAGAGTACATCATGAGAAAC
>SJYT01080776.1:368621-403019 GCA_006410635.1 Cephalophus harveyi | reverse complement strand
GGCTGGATGGGATCACTAACTCGATGGACGTGAGTCTGAGTGAACTCTGAGAGATGGTGATGAACAGGGAGGCCTGGTGTGCTGCGATTCATGGGGTCGCAAAGAGTCGGACACGACTGAGCGACTGAAATGAACTGAACTGAACTGATAAGCCACCATTAAACAAGGCTCAAGTAAGACAAAAAGGAATCAGTATAGTCTGTGACTTCACAGATCTACTACTTGAAGTATGTAAAAATTAAAATAATTGAAATACTACAAAATAAGTGCTATTATCATGGCTTGCGCAGAATTCTATGGAAGCACAAGGAAAGGAGAACCTAATTTGAACTGGTGGGGTGAAGAAAGGCTTCAAAAGAAAATGACACTCAAAATGTGTGCCAGATACAAAGATGGAAAGGTGGGAAGCAGCAAGTCCCGTTCTGAGAAGTGATGGGGATTCCAGACACGTGAAGGACTGGCATCCTTCTCCGTCTGTCTCTGACTCTCCTGCTCCCTCTCTCCCTTAGAAGAATCTGTGATTACATTGGGCCCACCTGGATAAAACACAGTCATTTCTTCATCTCAAGATGCTGGACATCATCGTATCTGCAAAGTCCCTTCTGCTATGTGACAGACACATCCACAGGTGCTGAGGACCAGGACACAGACACACGTGGGGAGGCATTACTTTGTCTACCATATTTATTCTCCCTGCTCCCTGACTGCGAGGATATTCTCCATTCCAGGTGTATAAATTGGAATTCTTGTATCTTCAGCTATTGCACAGAATCTCTCACTCCAAGATCAGCTGCTCTGTTTCAAACACTATGATCTGCAGGCTCCTCACAGCACACTCTGTCATCCTGCACAACTCTTGGAAGCGTTCCCTGGACTGTCAAGGTAAGAAGCCCTTCTTATGTCCTCTAAAAAGACCATAAATTTCCTCTAGAATAAGGTTTAGCACCTCAATCATAATTCTTACTTACTTGTCTGTCTTCCCAACCAGACTCTCATTTTTTGGGGGATAAACCAGTAGCTGATATAATTTCTATTTTAATACAGACACAATACACATTTACTGAATGCTAATTAAAGAGACATGCTTAAAACCTGTGAATTCCTATAAAAGTTTGCCCTATTTACTTTAGATGAACACTGATGACCTTCCAGAAACCCTACTTTCAAGATCACAAGAGGAATGGAGGAGTTTTTTTTTAGAAGTTATTTCTAGAGAAGACTTTTAAAACTCTATTGACTCTCTCACAGTCCAATGTTATAGACATTAAAAAATTACTCTTTTAGTCACCAACTGAAATTATTCTAGAGCAAAAAAAGACACACATTCATTATTTAAAAGAGAACACAGCATTACTAGAAAGTATTAGTAAACTCATACCACTTGAATTCACCACTGCAAAATATTTCTAATAATAAAACCACAAAACAGTGAGGGCCATGACTTGAACATGATGGTCTTTTATTACAAAGAGAGACAGATATTATAACTGATCTTTGTTATAGCTTATAAGTTATAACTGATCTTTGTATTATATTTTGTATATATTTGTAATATTATATGTATTATATGATCTTAATAACTTATGAATTATAACTGATCTTTGTTGATCTTAAGTCTATTTCTCATTAAACAGTTATCAGTCAAGATTCAAGGATGTCCACTAGATTATCATTTCCCAGCATGGGTATTTCTTTTATAAGACCTCAATTTTTGGTATAGTTTTAATGTATGCCAGTTGTTAATAAAAATAACAGAAAGAAAACCTTAGTTTCATTTTCTCTAAGGCTTATATATGAACAACCATTTAAAAAAATCACTTGAAGATATTTTTTTAACATCCTTGGTCTTTCTAATTTAAATCCTATTATTTTGAAGTCATTAAAATTCTTGGCATGCACATTTAGTCACTGTAAAGTAGGATGTGGGACAAGTCTTTTGTGGCACAATTAAATTGTTCCCCTCAAGGACAACGTAGCAGAAGGGAGTACTAATTTAGCTAATATGGTAGAGAATGATAAGTGGTTCTTTAAAAAAGTGAAAATAAGCGATGTCAACTCTTGTATTTCATTTTCACTTCTGAAATGGGTTAATATAGGACAATAATTTGCAAGCAAGAATATTAAATATTATACAAGATTGCCGCACTATTTTAAAGTTAATATCAGAGAGAAATCTCATTAAGGTGTCAAATGGATTTTATGGAACCAATCGTATACAGTTCATAGTAGTATAGAATACATATAAGCTAAATAAGAGAACATTAAAAATACTTCCTATCTATACCTAAAAGTATTTATGAAATTTACAAGAGAAAAATAACTACCTATAAAAGCAACTTCTAATATAAAGCAATATAAGAAGGAAATGAAAAATATAACGAAAAAGCTATTATACAAAAAGAACTGAAATGAAGTGTGTCAATTCCATGGTTTAGCATCTAAACCATGCTAAATATTTACTATAAAAAGAGAATATCAATATCTTTAAGTGATAAGATTTTTTCAAATATTTATCAAGCATTTATTAAGTGTCCAGATTTTCTCAAAAATAGCAAGAAATATTTAGCGAATGATGCATCAGGGGGTGTGAGATACATAAAGCACGAGTAAAGCCATCCTCCTTGCTCTCACGGAGCTTATCATCGCGTGGGGACGGCAGTAACAGCAGACGGGAAGTGAGCGTCACGACTCCTGCACAGCACGGGGCGAGCCCGGAGGACGCGGAGGACGTGTCCATGGACTGGGGAAGGGAAGGGAGAGGCGCTCAGGCGTGTCCGACTCTCGGCGATCCCATGACCCACCCAGTCCATGGAATTCTCCAGGCCGAGCACTGGAGGGGGGAGCCTTTCCCTTCTCCAGGGGATCTTCCCAACCCAGGCATCGAACCCAGCTCTCCCGCATGGCAGGCAGATTCTTTACCAGCTGAGCCACCAGGAAGCCCTCATTTTACTTGTAAGGGAGCAGTTATGGATGGAATAGTAAATACATATCTTAACTAAAACTGACTTAACAGTAAAAGGAAAAGGACACACCATCATCAGAGGCTTTCTACCTCAGAAGTTTCTGGGGCTGCAGGCTCCAGGGGCACAAGGCAGAGAGTGGTTATAGGGAAAAGGGAGTCTGTGACTCAAGAGACTAACCCGGCTCGGAGGCAGAGCAGGCCCCGTCTGTTCTCTCTGCCACAGTCTCCTTACCAGCTCACCTCCCTCACTCCTGACCACCTCATCCATCCCTCCTACCCTGCTGACCATGTCTCTATGGCTTTGCATCAGACAAGTCCCAACGTTAAGAACAGTCTGCATCAAGACACGGATGTAAAGAACAGACTTTTGGACTCAGCAGGAGAAGGCGAGGGTGGGACGATTTGAAAGAACAGCGCTGCTGCTGCTGCTGCTAAGTCACTTCAGTCGTGTCCAACTCTGTGTGACCCCATAGACGGCAGCCCATTGGGCTCCGCCATCCCTGGGATTCTCCAGGCAAGAACACTGGAGTGGGTTGCCATTTCCTTCTCCAAAGAACAGCGCTGAAACATGTATATTACCACGTGAAAGAGAGAGCCAGTGCAAGTCCCACGCAAGAAGCAGGGTACCCAAAGCTGGAGCACTGCGACAACCCAGCAGGGTGGGGTGCAGAGGGAGGTGGGAGGGGGACAGTGTACACCTGTGGCCGATTCACGCCGACCCATGGCAAAGACCATCACAACACCGCAGAGTAGCTGTCCTCCAATTAAAATAAAACTGCATCAGAATGCCTTTGTCGTCTACTTGGTACAGACTTACCTTGCTTTCCAGATCTCACTAACTTAAATCCACTGTATTCTGCGTTTTCAGAACAATTAAATATATTCTCAGTGTCTAAGTTCAAGATTTGAAAAGTAAGACAGTAAAAGACATAATAATATCCATTAAATTATCCAGAAAAGATAATTTACAAAATTTTGAATGATCAGTTATTGGCAACATAATCAGGGCTTTCTTTTTCCCCATTAAGGGCAAAGTATGAATGAAAACAACACTTGAGCAATAGCTCATTCCATGTTTAGATATTTTACACTCAGCCTGTGGATCTTCTACCAACTTGGTTAAATTTAAATTGTTCAGGTATATACTTAAGACAGAGATTTGTAAATATCATATGTGTGATCTTCTGGTATTCTGGTACTTGTTTAAATTTCTACTGTATTTAATGATAACTTTAATACTATTTCAACTATAAATCTGGATCCTAGAATTCTATTATTCTATTCAGCAAAAATTGAAAACAGACAAAAAATTTCAATGCAAAATGTGTTTCATTACATTGTATAAAATACAACTTAATATTATGCCCTTGGTTATTATGAAAGGACACTAAAAGCAACAATCTATGAAATCTGTCCTTAAACTTTTGCAGAAACGTTTTTAAGGGCATTGCTATATCTAAAATCCCAAGGGAGAAATTTCCTTTAGAACTTATTGGTAGTAAAACTTTGCTTTAAATAAATTAATATCCTTCCTCCTCTCTAACCATGACACTAGTTAACTTTTTCTACAATGACTTATAGCTAAATTTCAAACTCAACACGGAAATTAGTATAGGTCTTTAAGAAACTACACTTTGCTTGTTAAAAACCATATATTAAACCATTTATTAAAATACATAATATATCCTCTTTCCTTAATTCAAGTTATTTTATCTCAAGCATCAACAACTATACCAATTTAATATTAAACTTCCAGTCAGACAAAACCACTTTCAAATCACCTATTATTTACTAGATGTTTGATTTGAGCAAATAGCATAACACATGTAAATCTTAACTATTTTAAACAAATATAGACAATTAATTGTTGGTATTTTGTAAAATGAAGATAAAATTTTAAGATGTGTATAAGAGACAGCAGTTACAGACATAAGGTAATTAAGAGAACTTACAGGTTCAGGACAGCTCTTTTTTACTCATCTAAATTGATGGTGCTTATACTTGAGGGAGCATCAGAATCTCTGAAAGTGAACGTGTTGGTTGCTCAGTCATTTCTGACTATTTGCGACCCCACAACCGTAGCTCACCAGGTTCCTCTGTCCTCCCCGGTTGCTCAGACAGTAAAGAATCTGCCTGCAATGCGGGAGACCTAGATGTGTATAAGAGACAAGAATAGATCAATAAATATGAAGTTAATTCTTTTCATCCTTTCATGTAATAATTTGGTGAACAAGTAATTTTCTTCCTCGACTGACCATCCTGTTAATAATTTCATTAATCATGTCTGTTTCAAATATTTGTTCTTCCAGAGACTATAACTGTTGTTTTGATCATGTATTATAATTTTGAAAATTTAAATTTGTGGTTGCATATGCCAGCCTTTCTGTCAGCTGGATACAAGCTAAACTAGATGTTCTTTCAAATAAAATGTACAATGATGAGACCAACAACATGCAATTTAATAAGAAATATATTTTTACTGAAAGGAACCTGGAAATCTGACTTTAACGTTTAGTTATTCTGTGACTTTGAGTATGAGCCACTTGCCTTAGAGATTATTACCTCATTTGTAAAGTAACAGGGGATGAACTGTTTAATCTTGAGATTTCACCTAGTTTTTTTATTTTTTAATTTTAGCGGACTACTCTAACAAGAGTCTCTGGGTCTTTATATTTCATAACAAAACAAAACTGCATTTTGTATTTTATTTACTGTTGTTAAATTTCCACTATTAATTATTTTTTCCTGGTATTGATATTTTTTCTATATATATTTTGACATTATTCACTGAAATATAATTTGGATATGGCTACACAACTTCTTTGTGAAGCATAGTAAAATCAAAATTGATTTCTTTGTTTTATAAATGTGCCAATAAATAATTTAAAAGGCTGGATGAGTGATGACAGTTGCTCAGACACGCCTGACTGTTCACGATCCGATGGACTGCAGCCCGGCAGGCTCCTCTGTTCACAGAATTCTTCAGGCAAGAATACTGGAGTGGGCTGCCATTTCCTTCTCCAAAAGGCTGGTCAGGCTTCAGTATTTTTGTAAGGTATCACTAGCGACACTTTAGATGTGTTTAGTTCACATCCCACCCTTGCTTATAAACCTGCAATGGAATGGCATTTCCACAGAGAAATCCTAATTGTGGTATTCAAAGCTCTCAAAACTGAACTTTCAGATTACTCATCTTTTTAAACCATCTGCTTCTGTCAAGGCAACTGATCTTGCCTTCTTTAAAACAAGTCTAGGAATTTCCCATGCTTTAGATGCTTCCCTTACCGTGCATGCGTGCGTGCGTGCGTTCGCAGTTGCTCCAGTCGTGTCTGACTCTGTGCGACCCCATGGGCCGTGGCCCACCAGACTCCTCTGTCATCGGGGTGCTCCAGGCAGGAACCCTGGAATGGGCTGCCACACCCTCTTCCAGTCCCTTACCATAACCCCAAACAATGTCCCCAGGCTGTTGGCCTATCCTCGAGACCTACTTCAAGTCCACATTTCTCTGTGAATCATTCCTAGGCCGTATGTTCTTCTAAATTCACATATTGTTACTTTAAAAATCCTTTATAAAATATTTTTAAAATTGAGAGTCATAAAATCAACTATTTGGATGTCGACTTTTTGAATGCATTCTTAATAGAACGCATCACATTAAGAAATATAAAAGTTTCATAAAATCTCTATCAATTATGAACACATATCCATACCAACATTTCCAATTCGGTATGTCCTGGGACTCAATATAATGTGCAATTTCTATGCATTATGAGAAAAAAGAGTTTTAGAAACACTGCTTCTATATCTTGGAACTCTTTCCAACCACTATACAGACACTTTCTCATTCATGGTATTACATTGGATGGGATACAATAATTGATTTAACCAGACTCCTATTAAAGAACATTTGAATTATATCCAATTTCCTCATATCATAAATGCTGCAGTGAATGACCTTATACTGATACCATTTCATACATACACATATATAACTAAAGGGTAAGTTGCAGAAGTCATATTGCTAAGTCAAAGTTAGATACAGTTTATAATTTTTATAGATTGTGCCACATTGCCTTCTACAATGTGTGTGTTTCAGTTCAGTTCAGTCGCTCAGTCATATCCGACTCTTTGTGACCCCATGAATTGCAGCACGCCAGGCCTCCCTGTCCATCACCATTTCCCGGGGGTCACTCAAACTCATGTCCATCGAGTCAGTGATGCCATCCAGCCATCTCATCCTCTGTCATCCCCTTCTCCTCCTGCCCCCAATCCCTCCCAGCATCAGAGTCTTTTCCAATGAATCAACTCTTTGCATGAGGTGGACAATATACTGGAGTTTCAGCTTGAGCATCACTCCTTCCAATGAACACCCAGGACTGATCTCCTTTAGAATGGACTGGTTGGATCTCCTTGCAGTCCAAGGGACTCTCAAGAGTCTTCTCCAACACCACAGTTCAAAAGCATCAATTCTTTGGCGCTCACCCTTCTTCACAGTCCAACTCTCACATCCATACATGACCACTGGAAAAACCATAGCCTTGACTAGACAGACCTTTGTTGGCAAAGTAATGTCTCTGCTTTTGAATATGCTATCTAGATTGGTCATAACTTTCCTTCCAAAGAGTAAGCATCTTTTAATTTCATGGCTGTAGTCACCATCTGCAGTGATTTTGGAGCCAAAAAAATAAAGTCTAACACTGTTTCCACTGTTTCCTCATCTATTTCCCATGAAGTGATGGGACCAGATGCCATGATCTTAGTTTTCTGAATGTTGAGCCTGGGCCAACTTTTTCACTCTCCTCTTTCACTTTCATCAAGAGGCTTTTTAGTTCCTCTTCACTTTCTGCCGTTAGGGTGGTGTGCACTTAGTCATGTCCAACTCTTTGGGACCCCATGGACTGTAGCCCACCAGGCTCCTCTGTCCATGATTCTCCAGGTGAGAATACTGGAGCGGGTAGCCTTTCCCTTCTCCAGGGGATCTTCCCAACCCAGGGATCAAACCCAGGTCTCCTGCATGGCAGGTGGATTCTTTACCAGCTGAGCCATCAGGGAAGCCCAACAGAGGTTTTTCTAATTTATATTCCCATCACCAAATTATCTAAGGGCTTTTATCTGTACATCTTTGCAAAGAAAGTAAATTATCAAACTGAGCTCATGCCAATCTGCCAGGTAAAGACATGGCATCTCACCCTAGTTCTAATACTCCTTTATTCTGAGTAATACTATCGTCCATCATATTGTAAAAGCCATTTGTGTTTTCATTTTTTGAACTATTCATTCATGCCCATTGCTAATTTTCCTTTTTGATTGTCTTTATCTGACAGACTGCAGCCCACCAGGCTTCTCTGTCCATGGAATTTTCCAGACAAGAATACTGGAGTGGGTTGTCATTTCCTTTTCCAGGGGATCTTCCCAATCCAGGGATCAAACCCAGGTCTCCCGCATTGCAGGCAGATTCTTTACTGTCTGAGCAACCAGGGCAGCATTAATTTCTAGAGGTTCTTTATATATTAGATATTAGCCCCGTGTGGTATATATTTTCTTGAATAAATTAGCAAGTATTTTAATTTTCTTTTGATCTTGTAAAAAGTAGTTATTATATATTTTTTTTTAATTTTTTATATTTTAACTTATTCCTTTATGCTTTTACCTTTCTTAATTCCTTTCTTTTGCTTTCCTTTTAATTGTGGCGTTTTTTCCTCTTAATTTTTTGAATTAGATGTTTAACTCATTCATTTCATTCTTTTTATCAATGTTAAGTTTTTAAGGTACTGAATTTTCCTCCAAGTGCAGTTTTGTCTGCATCACTTAGCTAAATGAAAAATTTCATTTTCCCCACACGTCTTGCATTCACTGATGCAAGCAAAGAATATAGAAATCTAGAGTTCTTTCCTTTCAACATTTATTTTTGCTAGAGCTTAATAAGACCTAGAGCAACTTGGTTCTTTGATCATCTTTCTTCTTACCTTTGTGCTATACAACTTTTGCCTAAGCAAAGGAGCTTCTGGCTACCTAACCATGTACTTTTTAAAGTCTGTGGATAATATTTAGCTCCTAGTTTCATGAAAAATGCAGTTTATACTGTTTTACTTTATTGTTATTGTTCTATGGTTTCCACAGGTAACAGGGACAAAATGTTGCTATGTAACCATGTTCGTACTAGAAATCCTTTTATACATTTTCTGTGTACATTTCTACATGCTTCTTGGGCTTCTCTAGTGGCTCAGACAATAAAGACTCCATTTGCAATGCAGGAGCCCTGGGGTAGATCTCTGGATTAGGAAGATCCCCTGGAGAAAGGAATGGTTACCCACTCCAGTATTCTTGCCTGGACAATTCCATGGATAATGGAGTCTGGCGTGCTACAGTCCACAGGGTCGCAAACAGTCAGACAGGACTGAGCAACTAACACCTTCCCTTTCCCAGGGTCCACATGCACAGATTTTGTAAATATTTTAAAATGATGAAATGATACACTCCAGGCAACATCTGTGCTGTAAATACCAATCCTGTCCTTTAATCTACATTAAAAAAACTTCAATGACTTTTCTTTTAACCTCTCAGCCCCCATCTGACTATTTCATCACCTTTCCATCTATTTATGTGGTAGATAAAAAGAATATTCTTATCTACCAAAATACCTTGCTCCTCAGACTAAAAATATGATATTTAAGAAAGTCTGAGGTAGACATATACATGAAATTCCTTTGAGACATCACATAAGAAATCATTAGTGGCCTCCAAGGTCTATTAATTTTTGAGTCCAACATTGCTCTTCCTCACAATACCTGCTGGTAAATTTTGAGATAAAAAGCTGAAAGTCAGTTTATGTGTTATATGTTTGATGACAAGGTTATGTTATTTCATTAAATGGAACAAACCTAAAATCCAAGCTTAATTTGACTTCCCAAACTATGCAAAATGAAGGGTCAACATTCAGATATTGTCTGTATTTCCCTGAATACAACATGCTATTATAGTTCTTGTTAGCCTAATTTTCATACGAGATAGGACTGTAACTGTCGAGTTCACTGGTACATACTACTGTTAGAATACTGAACTACGGAAAGAATTTCTTCTTTAACTATTGACGTTACAAAGACTATACGTTATAATTTATGCTAGCTAGGATTGCAGTAAAAAATGATGAATAGGACAGAATCATTTTCATGTTACCACTCTGAAATTTATGAGAAATGTGGTTTAGATCAATTATAATTTCTGAGTTTCCTCACCTAATAATGGGGGTAATACACTCAGTTCACAGTTGTTGAAAATATTTAATAAAATAATAGAACTGGAGTGTTATCAACTGACTATTCCCTCTCTGAATACATTTTTTTCCTTCACAATTTAAAATATTCAAATTTTCCTTCTGTTCTATTTGTCCTGTTAAAAGTTTTTGAACGGGAAAGTATATGGTATTTTATAGTTTCCAAAATCTACAGAGAAAAATTGACTTTTCCTGAGTTATGTCCTTTTATAATAAACAAGGTATCTGGTGAGTAGTGACTACGTGACTCGAGTATAAGGTAAAGTGCACGGTCTTCAGGGGTCTGAAACCCCACAGTGTGAGTGGAGCGCCCAAATGGAAAGCAGCGCTCTCCTCTCTGCCCTGCGTGTGCGTGTGTCTCTCGAAGCCAGCACCAGAAACCGGTCACCTCACGACATGTTAACTTCAGTCACAGGTTCACGCTCTCCACAAAAATCTGCTTCTAATATTCTGGCATACTATACAAAATTCTGATTAAAAAGCCACAATTACTTGATTTAAGCTGGCAGGCAAGTCATTTACCTAAAGGTTCAACTTAACGGCTCACTGCCTAACTTGCCTGAATTTAAATCATGAACTTTAACTTCCATTCAGAAAGAAAAAAATTTTTTAAGATCTAAATCTAAAGAAATATTAAGCTTCACAAGCCAGACTTTCAAATGTTAAAGGTGAACTAGATGTCTTCCTTACCTACATCTTACAACATCCTCTACTCTACCTTAAATTCCAACTCTGCCACCAGATAGTCCTGTCTAAGGTTCTTCCTCCTACAGAGACCCATAGCTTTTTCTATGGTAAAGATTTTTCCAATTTACTATTTTGTCCAACCAAAGATATTTCCTTTCCATTAAACTCATACACATGTCCTGTAAAATAAACATTTTATTCCCTACAGCCTCTAAAATTTAGACTCTACAGTCTAGACAGATAGCAGTTAAGAACATGGGTTGAATATCTCATCTCTGCCGACAGCTGTGTTGTTTTGTGAAAGTAATTAGCATTGTAAACTTCAGTTCCAGGTTCATAATTGTATGGGGTTAATAACAATATTCATTTCATGGGAATATATACAGTTAAGGCATATAAGAAGCTTGGAAATACCTGGCTTCTAGCAATTGCCCAGTGAATTCAATTCTTCAACAGATATTTACTGAATACCTACTAGCTAGCTGGAGGAGGAAATGGCAACCCACTCCAGTATTCTTGCCTGGAGAATCCCATGGACAGAGGAGCCTGGTGGCCTACAATCCACGGGGTCGTAAAGAGTCGGACACGACTGGAGCAACTGAGCACACAGTAGCTAGCACTGTTTTAGGTACTGGCTGCACTGATTGTTAAACTCACATTTCTCTTGCGGGAAATAGACAACCAAAAATACATCCTATAGTATGATGTCAGGTAAACAGAACTGTAACAAAGAGAAATTGAGGACAAGAGAGAGATATAAGGGGGTAAGGTATTATTTCACAGGCAGCAGTCAGAAAAGACCTCCCTGATGAAGTGACATTTGAACAGAGTCTGAGCTGAGGAGAGAACAGGCCCTGTGCATCCCACCGTGCTGCCAGTGTGATGATGATGATCAAGATCAGTAACCTGTGTGGGACACCTCTCTCACTCCCATACCTTCCCACAGGCTTTGGGAGGCAGAGGAGGAAACGTCAGCCAGGGCAGAGTGAGGAATGGCTGGGTGGAACATCGGTTTGCTTCATCATCATGAGAAAGTCAATTTCTCTAACTCAGGTTGTCTAGTCTCGTGCCTCTGGGAATAAGAGAGAAATTACCCTGGTCGCCGCGTCCTCTACTCAGGCATATGATGTGCACGCACATTCTCATGAGTAAGAGGGAAACAAATGGAGAGAGGCGTGGGGTACTATAAACAGAATTATACTGAGACCAAAATAGCATTCTTTATGTAGACTAAAGATGAAGTCTGGCAAGATGGAAATTACATGCTTTATAGCACAGTATATGGTCAAAGACATTAACTCCTTACAAAAATTAAATCAGGAAAGAGATTCCATTTATAAGACGACAAATAACTTTCCAAGAGAAGATACATAACAGATAAGACCAGCATAAGAAAATTGTTCCCCACTCATGATTGAAAATTACCTGCTCTCATAACCCTGTTTTGTGATTTTCTTTTAAAAGAGTGATATGATTCTTTAAATCAAGTGCATAATAATATTTACCATAAATTGAGATAATAACTTGCATATTTCAAATATCAGTACTTTAGATCAAGTTAACAGTCAACTAGATTAACTTCAAATTTCTACCTCATAAAACAATCATATGTAGCCCCTTAATCTTTTATAGCTTTCAGTGTAGTTATTTTCATAACTACGGCTATAGAATGCTGGGATGATCGGCTCCACAGGCAGAGTTGGGGGTTTGAGAGGAAGAGAATAACTGGCCATGTTCACAGTCCAGAGCGTCTACTCTGTTTCTCTACGACCATTTCATGGAATCTTTCATCTTATGAGGGGTATAGCTTTACTTATCTATTCATCCGCAAGGCCACATAAGCACTTTTTTGGGCCTCTTTTAGGGCTCTGATCTCTCAACTTAGACTTGGCTAAGCAAGTGGACAATGCAAACACTAGATGGGCTTATGAAATGAGTCAAAATCATTTGACAGTATCAGTATCTCTGAAAATCCAAGTATCTCTCATTAACCTGACAGGGTCAAACTGTGGTGCCTTCACCGCACTGAGCTTCACTTCATACTGGGCTTTACCAGAATCGAGTTCATACTTTCACATGTACAGTCAAGTTAACAAAACTCCTGGCACTTAAAGTGCGGGAGCAGGGCAGTGGCGAAGAGCTGTCAAAGGACCCCCAGATTTATGGTTTGAGCAGGTGGGTTTTTGGTGATACCATTTACTATAAAGGAAGAACAAATTTTGTAGTTAAATGTGATAAATTCAGTTTTAGGTGAAAAGTAAAAAATTTTTAGATTTGGGAAAGATATATATCTGAGCTGGAAAGATAAATTTGCAAGTCACTGATGTATTAATAGTAAATAAAGTCATGAGAACAAACAGCAGTTATTCATCAATGAAAGATGAAACATTAATAGACCTTTTTTTAACTAGAGAAAAAATACGACAAACTGTTCCAGACTAAAGGAGAATTTTTATAGGGTTTTCTGCAATTAAAATGTAAAACAAAAGTGAACGGAAAAACACTAACAAAGAATGAGCCAAACTCATAATTCTAGAAAATTATGCAAAAAGGACAATTCTTTAGCCACCGAATTAATGTTTAGTAACTGACTGTTGAAATCTTCTGTGGATGGAATGTAAAAATAAAGAGTGAGTAATAAATACATAATACAAGTACAAACACAGACACCATGCTCCAGGCTAACAAAGGGAAATATAACAACTGCTTTTTAAATTTTTAAAATTTCAGGTGAATTTAGACTATATGCTAGCATTCTTGGGAATAACACTTGCTTCATATTACAAGTCATCCCTGGATATGTAAACCTCAAATCAGCAAATCTTAACCTCCCAGGTTTTACGACTTCTGTTTCGATACTGTTCCTCATGTGAGATGGCTCCCTAAGGAAAGGGGCTCCTGTTGACCCCAGCTCAATTCCTGGACCATTAAACGTGCCCAGAAGCTAGGCGAGCGCCACTGTTCCCCCAGTCCAGGTGCCACAGGTTTCACCTTAAAAACACAGGCCTTCCTCAACCTACTTGCTACCTCACAGATTGCTTAAAGCACACAAATGCAATCTGTTCTGTGATAGATCTTAGGGGTAACAATGACCTAGAACAATCTCTCAACCAGCTAGTAACTCTACACTGAAGCCATGATTTACTGACCTTGAGAAGAATAGTGCAGTTTTTAAAAATTCCAATATCTTACAATATACCATACACTTAACACCAAAAAGTAAAATTCTAATTACCACTTAATTGCTGGACATTTTCTTGGACATTTGCATCTCAGAATCTTTTATAAACTAAAACTTTTAAACTCTGAACCTTACAGTGTGAAGGAAAGCCTCAAGTCTTTCAAGAAACACTTGAAAGGAAAAAGAAAAAAGACAGGCCATTTGTAACCTAGCAAACACTGAATAAAAAGACAACCCATCTGCCATCTAAGTACAACCAAGGAAATTTCTTTAACTATATTTGTTTCCAAAATTATAAATAACCTAAGAACTTTATTTACTGTGGGACATAACTCATGAAGCAGTCTTTTTCTTTTTGCTTTTATTAAAAAAAACTGAACGTAAGCACCTACCTTAGGAATAGGATTCAGCAGAATTACACCTGACTTCTTAGTGATGACCTGTTTTGTTGTATAGTGATGGTCTATAAGTTGAGGAATATTTGAAAACCCAGTGCCTTCAAAACGATACATATTCTGGAGAAAGAACAATAAAGTAGAATAATCATGAAGACATTGCTTAAGCAACACTTCATTCATCAATAAAGTTCCATTTAAGAAAATCTATTGTTGTACAAGTGTGTGAAGATACTTAACACTACTGAATTATAATACACTTAAAAATGGTTAAGACGGTAAAAATAAAGATAAGTGATATTGCAACATGCTAAAATATAATCTTTGCATCAAGAAACTAATTTTCATAAATGACTAAATGTAATTCAGATTGTTGAAAAAAAAAAAGCAGAAGGAAAGAAAAATTTACAGACCTGGAATGCACGCTGCTAAAATAACAACGAAAGGAAATAAAATACAGGATACACTGAAGGAACAGAAATATGTGTACATATGTTTGCATATGTGTTTCATTTGAAAAAGTTTTCAAGATCAAAAATAATGTCAGAAGTCTGCAGAAATATATCCAATATAATAGTATTTTAAGAATACCTCTGATGACCATTTATTTCCCTTTCATCAATACAGTATGAATTGATTTTTCTGTACTTGGGTTATTCATGTATTATTCTGTCATCAAACCACACAGTCAAAACAAAACAAAACTATACTGTCCTTCACATACACTTGATAGAGAAAATGCAGCAGAGACAAATCTGTGCACATCAGCAGTCACATCTTCACACTTGTGATTCCAACACATGAAGTTAGAGACATGTTCCCAAACTCTGTCAAGACCGCTTTCCTCTGACTTCAAAAAGGCACATCCGTTGGTAATCTTATGAATGAGCCAACAGCAATAAATTTAGCAAACAAAAAACATCTTATTGGGGCTATTTTTCAATGAAAGGAGCATTACGATACAGTGTCGTTTAACAAACGCTCCCATCTGATTATTCACAAAGAGCTCACAGGTATATGTGTATGAATACAGATACAAACATGTTCCATTTTAAGAAAATCCTATGATAAGAAACAAGAAATTTCTGGACTCTCCAAATTTGGGTATTATTTACAACATTGGAAGGTATTTTCCCAGATAAAGGATTAAAAAACTCAAACTCGATTTGTGCAATATAAAATTCAGTCAGTTCAGTCGCTGAGTCATGTCCAACTCTCTGTGACTCCATGAACCACAGCACACCAGGCCTCCCTGTCCATCACCAACTCCTGGACTTTACCCAAACTCGTGTCCATTGAGTTGGTGATGCCATCCAACCATCTCATCCTCTATCATCTCCTTCTACTCCCACTTTCAATTTTTCTCAACATCAGGGTCTTTTCCAACGAGTCAGTTCTTCACATCAGGTGGACAAAGTATTGGAGTTTCAGCTCCAGCATCAGTCCTTCCAAAGAATATTCAGGAGTGATCTCCTTTAGGATGGATTGGTTGGATCTCCTTGCAGTTCAAGGGACTCTCAAGAGTCTTCTCAAACACCACAGTTCAAAGGCATCAATTCTTGGGCACTCAGCTTTCTTCACAGTCCAACTCTCACATCCATACATGACCACTGGAAAAACCATAGCCTTGACTAGATGGACCTCTGTTGGCAAAGTAATGTCTCAGCTTTTTAATATGTTGTCCAATTTGTTCATAACTTTTCTACAAAGGAGCAAGTGTCTTTTAATTTCATGGCTGCAGTCACCATCTGCAGTGATTTTAGAGTCCCCAGAATAAAGTCTGATACTGTTTCCCCATCTATGTGCCATGAAGTGATAGGACCAGATGCCATGATCTTAGTTTTCTGGATGTTGAGCTTTAAGCCAACTATTTCACTCTCCTCTTTCACTTTCATCAAGAGGTTCTTTAGTTCTTCTTTGATTTCTGCCATAACGGTGGTGTCATCTACATATCTGAGTTATTGATATTTCTCTGGGCAATCTTGATTCCAGCTTGTGCTTCAACCAGCTCAGCATTTCTCAAGATGTACTCTGCATATAAGTTACATAAGCAGGGTGACAATACACAGCCTTGATGTACTCCTTTTCCTATTTGGAACCAGTCTGTTGTTCCATGTCCAGTTCTAACTGTTGCTTCCTGGCCTGCATACAGGTCTCTCAAGAAGCAGGCCTGGTGGTCTGGTATTCCCATCTCTTTCAGAATTTTCCAGTTTATTGTGATCCACACAGTCAAAGGCTTTGGCATAGTCAATAAAGCAGATGTTTTCCTGGAACTCTCTTGCTTTTTCACTGATTCAACAGATGTTGGTAATTTGATCTCTGGTCAATTTGACCTCTGGTTCCTCTGCCTTTTCTAAAACCAGCTTGAACATTTGGAAGTTCACAGTTTACGTATTGCTGAAGCCTGGCTTGGAGAATTTTGAGTATTACTTTACTAGCGTGTGAGATGAGTGCAATTATGCAACACTTTGAGCATTCTTTAGCATTGCCTTTCTTTGGGAATGGAATGAAAACTGACCTTTTCCACTTCTGTGTCCACTGCTGAATTTTCCAAATTTGCTGGCATATTGAGTGCAGCACTTTCACAGCATCATCTTTTAGGATTTGAAATAGCTCTGGAATTCCATCACCTCCACTAGCTTTGTTTGTAGTGATGCTTCCTGAGGCTTACTTGACTTCACATTCTAGGATGTGAAGGTGAGTGATCAATCACACCATCGTGATCATCTGAGTTGTGAAGATCTTTCTTGTATAGTTCTTCTGTGTATTCTTGCCACCTCTTCTTAATATCTTCTGCTTCTGTTAGGTCCAGACCATTTCTGTCCTTTATTGAGCCCATCTATGCATGAAATGTTCCCTTGGTATCTCTAATTTTCTTGAAGAGATCTCTAGTCTTTCCCATTCTATTCTTTTCCTCTATTTCTTTGCACTGATCGCTGAGGAAGGCTTTCTTATCTCACCTTGCTACTCTTTGAAACTCTGCACTCAAATGGATATATCTTTCCTTTCCCGCTTTGCCTTTCACTTCTCTTCTTTTCACAGATATTTGTAAGGCCTCCTCAGACAACCATTTTGCCTTTTTGCATTTCTTTTTTTTGAGGATGGTCTTGATCATTGACTCTTGTACAATGTCATGAATCTCCATCCATAGTTCATCATGCACTCTATCTACCATATCTAATCCCTTGAATCTATTTGTCACTTCCACTGTATAACAGTAAAAGATCTGACTTATGTCATACTTGAATGGTCTACTGGTTTTCTCTACTTTCTTCAATTTAAGTCTGAATTTGGCAAGAAGGAGTTCATGATCTGAGCCACAGTTAACTCCCAGTCATGTTTTTGCTGACTGTATAGAGTTTCTCCATCTTTGGCTGCAAAGAATATAATCAGTCTGATTCCAGTGTTGACCATTTGGTGAGGTCCATGTGTACAGTCTTCTCTTGTGTTGTTAAGAGGGTGTTTGCTATGACCAGTGCATTCTCTTGACAGACCTCTATGAGCCTTTGCCCTGCTTTATTCTGTATTCCAAGGCCAAATTTGCCTGTTCCTCCAGGTGTTTCTTGACTTACCACTTTTGCATTCCAGTCCCCTATAATGAAAAGAACATCTTTTTTTGAGTGTTAGTTCTATAAGGTCTTGTAGGTCTTCACAGAATCATTCAGCTTCTTCAGCATTACTGGTCAGGGCACAGACTTGAAGTACTGTGAGACTGAATGGTTTGCCTTGGAAATGAACAGAGATCATTCTGTCACTTTTGAGACTGCATCCAAGTACTGCATTTTGGACTCTTGTTGACTATGAGAGCTACTCCATTTCTTCTAAGGGATTCTTGCCCATAGTAGTAGATATAACGGTCATCTGAGTTAAATTCACTCATTCAGTCCATCTTAGTTCGCTGATTCCTAAAATGTTGATGTTCACTCTTGCCATCTCCTGTTTGACCACTTCCAATTTGCCTTGATTCATGGATCTAACATTCCAGGTCATGGTGGAGAGTTCTGACAAAATGTGGTCCACTGGAGAAGGGAATGGCAAACCACTTCAGCATTTTTGCCTTGAGAACCCCATGAACAGTATGGCAAAAAGATAGGACACTGAAAGACGAAGTCCCTAGGCTGATAGGTGCCCAGTATGCTAGTGGATATCAATGGAGAAATAACTCCAGAAAGAATGAAGAGACACAGCCAAAGCAAAAACAACACCCAGTTGTGGATGTGACTGATGATGGAAGCAAAGTCCAATCTGGTAAAGAGCAATATTGCATAAGAACCTGGAATGTTAGGTCCATGAATCAAGGCAGATTGCAAGTGGTCAAACAAGATGTCAAGATATAAATTTTGTGAATGTTAAGGTTTAAGTCAGCTTTTCACTCTCCTCTTTAACCCTCATCAAGAGGCTCTTTAGTTCCTCTTCACTATCTGCCATTAGAGTGGCATCGACTACGTATCTGAAATTGTTGATATTTTCCCAGCAATCTTGATTCCAATTTCTGATTCATCGAGCCTGGCATTTCTCATCATGTGCTCTGCACAGAAGTTAAATAAGCAGGGTGACGATGTACAGCCTTGATGCACTCTGTTCCCAGTTTGGAATCAGTCTGCTGTTCATGTCCTGTTCTAATTGTTGCTTCTTGACCTGCAACAGGTTTCGCAGGAGGCAGGTAACGGGTCTGGTATTCCCATCTCTTTCACACAGTCAAAGGCTTTCTTGTAGAGAATGAAGCAAAAGTAGATGTTTTTCTAGAATTCCCTTGTTTTCTATATGATCCAACGAATTTTGGCAATTGGATCTCTGGTTCCTCTGCCTTTTGCAGCTTCTACATATGAAAGTTCTCGGTTCATGCACTAGTGAAGCCTATCTTGAAGGATTTGGTGCATAACCTTACCACAATGTGAAATGAGCACAATTATATGGTAGTCTGAACATTCTTTGGCATTGCCCTTTTTTGGGATAAGAATGAAAATTGACTACTTCCAGGGCTGTGGGCATTGCTAAACTTTAATTTGATAACATATTAGGTACAGTACTTTAACACCATCATCTTTCAGGATTTTAAGTCGCTCAACCTGAATTCCATCACCTCCACTAGATTTGTTCATAGCAGTGCTTCCTAAGGCCACTTGACTTCACATTCCAGGATGTCTGGCTCTAGGTGAGTGACCACACCATCTTGGTTATCTGGGTCATTAAAGACCTTTCTTCTATAGTTCTTCGGTATATTTTTGCCACATCTCTTCTGCTTCTGTTAGATCCTTACCATTTTTGTTCTTTATCATGTCCATCCTTGCATAAAACGTTCCCTTGATATCTCCAGTTTTCTTGAAAGGATCTCCAATCTTTTCCATTCTGTTGTTTTCCTTTACTTCTTTACACTGTTCATTTAAAAGGTCTTCTTATTTCTCCTTGCTATCTCTGGAACTCTGCATTCAAATGGGTATATCTTTCCCTTTATCCCTTGCCTTTCGCTTCTCTTCTTTTCTCAGCTATTTGTAAGGCCTGCTCAGACAACCACTTTGCCCTCTTGCATTTTTTTTTCTTGGGGATGGTTTTGATCACCGCCTCCTGTACAATGTTATGAACTTCCATTCATAGTTCTTCAGGCACTCTGTCAATCAGATCTAACCCCTTGAATCTATTTGTCACTTCCACTGTATAACTATAAGGGATTGGATTTAGGTAATACCTGAATGGCCTATGGTTTCCCTACTTTCTTCAATTTAAGTCTGATTGTGCAATAAGTAGATCATGATCACAGCCACACTCAGCTCCAGCTCTTGTTTTTCCTGCTGTATGGAGCTTCTCCATCTTTGGCTGCAAAGAATATTGCAGTCAATTTCCGTATTGACCATCTGGTGATGTCCATGTGTAAAGTTGTCGCTAGTGTTTTTGGAGGAGGGTCTTTGCTATGACCTGTGCATTCTCCTGGCAAAACTCTGTTAACTTTTGCCCTGCTTCATTTTGTATTCCAAGGCCAAACTTGCTTATTACTCCAGGTGTCTCTTGACTTCCTACTTTTGCATTCCAGTCCCCTATGATGAAAAGAACATCTATTTTTTTTGGCTAGTTCTAGAAGGTCTGTAGGTCTTCTTAAAATCAGTCAACTTCAGCCTCTTCAGTGTCAGTGGTCGGGGCCTTTGACTACTGTGATCTTGGATCATTTGCCTTGGAAGCCAATTGAGATCATTCTGTGGTTTCTGAGACTGAACCTAGACACTGCATTTTGGACTCCTGTTTACTATGAAGACTACTCCGTTTCTTCTAAGAACTCTTGCTCACAGTGGCCATCTGAATTAAATTGGCTCATTCCCATCCATTTTTGTTCACTGATTCCTAAGACATCAATGTTCAGTAAAGATGTGACACCAGAAGATGAGTCCCCAAGTTGGAAGGTGTCCAATATGTTGGGGAACAGCAGAGGGCAATTACTAATAGCTCCAGAAAGAACCAAACAACCAAGTGACTGGGCCAAAGCAGAAACGATGCTCAATTGTGGAAGTATCTGGTGGTGAAAATAAAGTCTGATGCTGTAAAGAACAATATCTCTTAGAAACCTGGAATGTAAGGTCCATGAATCAAGTGAACTGGACGTAGTCAAACAGGAGAGTGTTTAATAAAATATAATAATGAGATGAAGCTGACAGAGAAAACGAAATTTCAAACTAGCCGCTAGTGTCACAGGATCTTTTATAAATTTCTAATATATCTCTTGTATCTAGAGAAATTGTGAATAAAATAATGCGAATTTTCAGTTTCCCATTCTGAAGAACATATCTAATTTTTAATCTACTGGTGGCTTTCTGCCCCTGACATAGTAGTCGTGATGGAGTAACACAGAGAGTAACGCAAGCAGCAGTACCTCCTCCATGGGCTGAAAGGAGAAATGACTCCTGGCAATTACTTGTTCAAAGCAATCCTTTTGACATCAGGGACGTCCCGAGTCCTAACAAACACAGCGCAAAACCAAGCAACTCCCTTTCTTAAAGATGAAGATAAACAATCTAAAATAATGCCAAGGCTGGTTGCTCACAAAGTTCATCTAAGCAACTACGGTGAAAAACAGTCCATTCACAGAACCCTCGTGCACCATCGGTGGGAATGTACATTGGTGCAGTCACTACAGAAAACAGTGTCACACTTCCTCAAAAGACTGAAACTGGGACTGCAATATGCGTGCGCTCAGGACTGTCCGCCTCCATGTGACCCCAAGGACGGTGGCCGCCAGGCTCCTCTGTCCACGGGATTCTCCAGGCAAGGATCCTGGCGTGGGCTGCCAGGCCCTCCTGCAGGGGATCTTCCCGACCCAGGGACAGAACCCTGGTCTGTCCCCTGCATCAGTAGGCACGTTCCTTACCACTCGTGCCACCTGGGAAGAAGTATAATATGATCCAGCAATTCCACAATGTGGTATTTTTCCAAAAATAAAAACACTACTTAGAAAAGATAAAGGCATCCCTATGTTTATTACAGCATCATTTACAATAGCCAAGAAATCAAATCAACATAGTTCAGTTCAGTCGACTCTGAACTGAATCAGTCATGTCCGACTCTTTGTGACCCCATGAATCACAGCACGCCAGGCCTCCCTGTCCATCACCGTTTCCCGGGGGTCACTCAGACTCACGTCCATTGAGTCGGTGATGCCATCCAGCCATCTCATCCTCGGTCGTCCCCTTCTCCTCCTGCCCCCAATCCCTCCCAGCATCAGAGTCTTCTCCAATGAGTCAACTCTTCGCATCAGGTGGCCAAAGTACTGGAGTTTCAGCTTTAGCATCCTTCCTTCCAAAGAAATCCCAGGGTTGATCTCCTTCAGAATGGACTGGTTGGATCTCCTTGCAGTCCAAGGGACTCTCAAGAGTCTTCTCCAACACCACAGTTCAAAAGCATCAATTCTTCAGCACTCAGCCTTCTTCACAGTCCAACTCTCACATCCATACATGACCACAGGAAAAACCATAGCCTTGACTAGATGGACCTTAGTCGGCAAAGTAATGTCTCTGCTTTTGAATATACATCTAGGTTGGTCATAACTTTTCTTCCCAGGAGTAAGCATCATTTAATTTCATGGCTGCAGTCACCATCTGCAGTGATTTTGGAGCCCAAAAAAACAGAGTCTGACACTGTTTCCACTGTTTCCCCATCTATTTCCCATGAAGTGATGGGACCAGATGCCATGATCTTCGTTTTCTGAATGTTGANGACCTTAGTCGGCAAAGTAATGTCCCTGCTTTTGAACATGCTATCTAGGTTGGACATAACTTTTCTTCCAAGGAGTAAGCGTCTTTTAATTTCATGGCAGCAATCACCATCTGCAGTAATTCTGGAGCCCCCCAAAATAAAGTCAGCGACCATTTCCACTATTTCCCCATCTATTTGCCATAAAGTGATGGGACTAGATGCCATGATCTTCATTTTTTGAATGTTGAGCTTTAAGCCAACTTTTTTGCTCTTTCACTTTCATCGAGAGGCTTTTTAGCTCCTCTTCACTTTCTGCCATAAGGGTGGTGTCATCTGCATATCTGAGGTTATTGATATTTCTCCCAGAAATCTTGATTCCAGCTTGTGTTTCTTCCAGTCCAGTGTTTCTCATGATGTACTCTGCATAGAAGTTAAATAAGCAGGGTGACAATATACAGCCTTGACGTACTCCTTTTCCTATTTGGAACCAGTCTGTTGTTCCATGTCCAGTTCTAACTGTTGCTTCCTGATCTGCACACAGGTTTCTCAAGAGGCAGGTCAGGTGGTCTGGTATTCCCATCTCTTTCAGAATTTTCCACAGTTTGTGATCATTCACACAGTCAAAGGCTTTGGCATAGTCAATAAAGCAGAAATAGATGTTTTTCTGGAATTCTCTTGCTTTTTCAGTGATCCTGTGGATGTTGGCAATTTGATTTCTGGTTCCTCTGCCTTTTCTAAACCAGCTTGAGTACCTGAAAGTTCACGGTTCACGTACTGCTGAAGCCTGGCTTGGAGAATTTTGAGCATTAGTTTACTAGCAAGTGAGATGAGTGCAACTGTGCAGTAGTTTGAGCATTCTTTCGCATTGCCTTTCTTTGGGATTGGAATGAAAGCTGACCTTTTCCAGTCCTGTGGCCACTGCTGAGTTTTCCAAATTTGCTGGCATATTGAGTGCAGCACTTTCACAGCATCATCTTTGAGAATTTAAAATAGCTCAACTGGAATTCCATCACCTCCACTAGCTTTGTTCATAATGATGCTTTCTAAGGCCCACTTGACTTCACATTCCAGGATCTGGCTCTAGGTGAGTGATCACGCCATTGTGATTATCTGGGTCGTGAAGATCTTTTTTGTACAGTTCTTCTGTGTATTCTTGCCACCTCTTCTTAATATCTTCTGCTTCTTTTAGGTCCATACCATTTCTGTCCTTTATGGAGTCCATCTTTGCATGAAATGTTCCCTTGGTATCTCTGATTTTCTTGAAGAAATCTCTAGTCTTTCCCATTCTGTTGTTTTCCTCTATTTCTTTGCACTGATCACCGAGGAAGGCTTTATTATCTCTCCTTGCTATTCTTTGGAACTCTGCATTTAAATGGGTATATCTTTCCTTTTCTCCTTTGCTTTTCACTTCTCTTCTTTTCAGAGCTATTTGTAAGGCCCCCTCAGACAGCCATTTTGCTTTTTTGATTTCTTTTTCTTGGGGATGGTCTTGATCCCTGTCTCTTGTACAATGTCACGAACCTCCATCCATAGTTCATCATGTACTCTATCAGATCTAGGTCCTTAAATCTATTCCTCACTTCCACTGTATAATCATAAGGGATTTTATTTAGGTCATACCTGAATGGTCTAGTGGTTTTCCCTACTTTCTTCAATTTGAGTCTGAATTTGGCAATAAGGAGTTCATGATCTGAGCCACAGTCAGCTCTCAGTCTTATTTGTGCTGACTGTATAGAGTTTCTCCACCTTTGGCTGCAAAGAATATAATCAATCTGATTTTGGTGTTGGCCATCTGGTGATGTCCATGTGTAGAGTCTTCTCTTGTGTTATTGAAAGAGGGTGTTTGCTATGACCAGTGCATTCTCTTGGCAAAACTCTATTAGCCTTTGTCCCACTTCATTCTGTACTCCAAGGCCAAATTTGCCTGTTAATGCAGGTGTTTCTTGACTTTCTACTTTTGCATTCCAGTCCCCTATAATGAAAAGGACATCTTTTTTGGGTATTAGTTATAAAAGAACTTATCATATCTTATAGAGTCCCAATATAAATATATAAAATGAAATTTTATTTTTTTTCCTATTTATCTCTCATGTCATTCAGAGTATTCCAGGACAGTCCATTGGCTGACTGTAACTACAGGAGACACCCTGAGGGAAACCACCTGACTGAGCCTACTCAACATCCCAAACCAGGACAGTTAATAATAAGATGATTGCCATTGTTCTACACCACTACTCCTTGGGTTGGTTTGTTATGGAGCAACACATAACCAAAGTTTTACTTGTGCTTTCATTGTGAAACTAGCAAAAACAATCCCTAAAAGGATGGCATTAACTACTTGCCAAGGAAATACTAGATACTAGCTCTCGTGAGGTGAAGGCAACCTGGGAAACACCAAATTTAATAAGCATACCATTTCAGAGGAAAGAGCAGCTGAAAGTTGCTTCTGTCAAAGGTGATGTGCCAGATCTGAAGAAAGACTGAGTAGCGGGAGCATGGAGAGTTGCCAACAAGATTTTATGGGTTTTTATCCCACACTGTTCAACAAAGATATGGATTCTGGTGAATTATGAAAACAGGAATTATTGACAGAGCTCTTCTTATGACTTGGTTCATATGACCTTTTGAACTAACTTCTCTCCCTGTGCTGACCCCCTACCCACCCAGGAAGCTGATATGCATAAGTCTGCCCTGATATATATCTCCTGCCCACAAGGAGAAATTGTAATGAGAGGACCAGGGCACAGGACTGTGCTGACCCTACTAATTCTGTTGACAAGTTTTGTTACCTTTATACTTCAATGGGGTATGAGACTAGTTAAAGTAAATCAGTCTCCTGTAACCCTGTCATCTCATAGTAAACTGATAAATATTGATTTTCTCAAAGTGCAATTCTAACCAGTGGGAAAGGACCCTAATAACTCCTCAAAGGCCTCCCTCAGAGCTGGCACTGCACACAACACTTTACATATCCAATTCATATCTGATCAACCACACTGCTGTTTGTAATGGTCATCCTGTATAGGTTTTGGGTGGCATGCATCTTTATTTCTTTTCAGTAAATATCTAGGATTGGGATTACTGGGTGATATGACTAAGAGTTTTAAATACAGTGTGTCATTTAATTCTCACCAACAGCCATTTGTGAAAGTATTGTTTTTAGTTCCTCTTTAGACATGAAAACTAGGATATACAGAGGTTATATAACTGCCTAAAAGTATGTGGTCTGTGAGGCTTCCCTGGTGGCTCAGATGGTAAAGAATCTGCCTGTAGTGCAGGAGACCCGGGTTCAATCCCTGGGGGTAGGAAGATCCCCTGAAGAAGGGAATGGCAACCCACTCCAGTATTCTTGCCTGGAGAATTCCATGGACAGAGGAGCCTGGTGGGCTACAGTCCATGGGGTCATGAAGAGTTGAACTCGACTGAGAGACTAACACTTGCACTTTTCATGTGGTCTGGGGGAAGAGACTCAGGCTTGTTTGATTGCAGAAACTGAAGGAATGGATCATAAAGCGACAAAAATATGCAGGTGACAGTGAGGCTCAATTCAAAATTCAATTCAAAGATGAGTCATGACCTTTACCTTTTTAGCTAGTTCAAATACTATAGGCTTGTGGCAACCTCCATCACTGAAACAGAACTTGATCAATGTCTTCTCATAAGGCTCCTCTGCTGATAACAGCTACTAAAATAAACATCATGTTAGCACACAAGCAAGCGCAAACAATGTCTCCTCAAAGACACACTCACATTTGTGAATTTCTAATGTTCTTTTTGCACAATAATGATAGGAATAACTTAAGTATATGAATAATAACATCTTAATCAATTGCATTTTATCTTCAAATATATATTGCTTGGATTTCAAAATGATATTCATAATACAAACAAGAGAGAAGTTGTAATGAAGATTAACCTCTAAAAATGTATTGTGATTTTTGAGCTCTTCTGTAGAATTGGAAATAATAGAAAGTTGACAGTAAAATATAAAAGTAGATCATGAATGGTTAATACTCAATTTTTCTATGATGAAGGAATTAAAATAAGTAGTCACCACAGTGACAGTTTAAGGCAAATTTGTCATCCCCCAGCCCCTAGCACAAAGTCTTGCATTTATTATGAGCTGAATAAACATCTGCCGAGTTGAATTTAATCTTTCCAAGATGAATGTTTATAGGAATGGTGAGATAATAGTGACAAGTACTGTCTGTAAAGTCTATGGGTTTAGCATTAATAAAGGCAATATATTCTTGTCTTACTAACAAAACAAAAACGGAATACAAATATACTTTGAATGCTGTAATCAGCTTCCCCAAGAAGTCCAAGCTTAATGGGGTTGTTGACAATTATGACTGACACTTGGCTCGTAAGACATATAAATACCAGTGTATTCTTTTCTCAAAGGCTTTACGTACTAAGGAAAACTTATAAAATCCTTTTGAGGATTACTCACTGGAGACTTTAGAAGAACAAAAGTAAATGCAAGGAATCCAGCATCTGGAATCTTCTACCTTGGGAGGCAGAGCTCATCTCCCATTCTAGAAGTTGAAACTGGTAGAAACTGTCCATCTGCTGTTCCCTTACAGCCAAGGCTCAGGATGTGGGCTCTGCTCATCAGGTGCTCTGGCCCCTGTTTGAAGGGGAACCCAGTGATTTGGAGAAGGAAGAACTCTATAGAATTCACCCTGGCAAGTCTGTGGGCAGAGGCGCCAGGACATCCAGCTTCCAGAAACTGCAGTGGTCAGAGTTCCTGTGGCAGCATCTGACTTGGGTGCCTGCATTATTAGCAGTTTATACTCTAGAGCTTATGCTCATGGCTAGTAGCAGCAGTGCTCTCACGGGAACAATTCTGTGGTATGATACTGGGTAGTGTTCAAAAATGCTTATCCTTTGAATCTGGAACTGAAAAACTTAACTGATATGGCACCTTTAAAAAAAAAAAAAAAACAAGCTGCAAATAGCTGAATCACATAAAGAAATCTTGCACAATAAAGTTGGAGCATACCGATTATTCCAGAGGAAAACAGGATAACTATGATGACCTGAGGCTCAATGTCTGTGAAACAAAAACAGAGACAGTTTGTTAATAGTGCAAGAGTGTCATTTCCCCAGTAATAGTAAAGTAAGTGTTCTGCCTAACACCTGCACAGATGTTTACAGGAGTATTTTGTGCAGCCAACTTTGATGGTGATCTCACATTAGGTTAATTGCAATGGATCTGTGGACGACAGAATCAATTTCAGAATTTTACTTTCCTGGGTGATATGAATTGCTTCATCGTCTTAGAAGAAATTACATTAAAACAAACCTCTCAAGGAAAAGCATTGTTGCCTCCCCAGCATTCATTCCTTCTGTCTCCTTTCTAACGGGACCTAGAGCTTCCCAGCTTTGCAGATTGGTTGGAACTGATCTCACAGGAGCTGAAGGTGTGGACCACAGTCTCAGTGGTTGGATAGGATGATTCAAGCTGTGTCAAAGGGCCATAAAGGAGATGTTTGATGAAGAACATCTGGAAAATAAAATTATTCTCTCTCATGTGAATGTTACCAGAAGATGCTCCTTCTCCCACTGGTTGTGAAAGGGAAGCAGTTAGCTCCAACTGGTTCTTGTGGCATGGTGCTGTCATGAAGACTGACAGTTTTAGGGCAGTTCTATGCTCAGCAAGGCAGAGCAGAGTCAGATACAAAGTGGGCCCTGTGGCATCACTAAACTACTGGGCCAGACTTTGCCTAAGAGGCCATTCATGCCCTTCAGTAAGCAGCTTGGAGATGGAGCTGCCCAGTGACCAGGATTTATTAGGGGTAATGCCAGTGGAAGAAAAAAGTGGAAGAAGCGTGTTGGACAGTGACATCTGTGAAAGCAAAGGGAAAGAACTCAGGATTGGGCAAGGGGAGCCCAGATTGCAATGCAGATTTTATAAACTATTGGCCAACCCAACAGGGAGATTTAGAGTAAGACATGATTGTTGGAGAATTCTCACACTGACAGAAATGCCCCGGCCCTGGTAATCCACCTGTGCTTACTGACCAGGGCTGTTCAGAAAGAGTGTGGTCCCAGATCAAGACTGTGGAAACCCTAATGCCCAGTGGCTGGTGGCTGACAGTTACCTCCACTCCTCACAGTTGACAGTCCGTCCTTTTTGGAAAGAAGATCCACGTGGTGTAACTTCTCTACCTTTGGACTTCTTAAGTTACTTGACCCACCAAATCCCTGTCTTTTATTGATGTTACTGCTGCTATCATTATTACTATTGAAACAATTTGACTTCAGTGCTTTTCTGTTACTTGTGACCAAAGGAATTCCAACTAGTATGTGAAATTATATTTTTAGATTTTAAAATATTGTGAGCTTATTAAAAGATTGTCAACACACTTAAAGAGCAAAAACAAAAAAAATAAATGAATAAATTTGATGTATATCACAGAACTGATATGTAGTTGGAGGTAATAAATGGTAACTACTGTGATTGATATCCAACATAGTTATATTACTCATCAATGTTTAATAATGGTAATTGAGTTTTTAGTACCCAAAGCTGCTTTCTTTTGGTGCAGAAGATCATAGTTGTAGTTCTCTGTATGCTTGTGCTAATATTCAATTTGTAAGAAGTATAAATTTTATAATTTAGTTTATATAATCCTTTACTTTTAACTCACAAATCTTGTTAATATATTTACAAATGTTATTGTGTTTTAATTTTAAACACTTAATTTGTTAATGCTCAATTAGCTTATAGATTTGAGGGATTAAATGCTTTAAACGTTAACATCATTTAGAAAATTTATGAACTAGATTTTCTTAGATATTTCACTCTTTCATTGCCAATTTGATAAACTGATTCTCTCAAGTATTTTACCTGATAAGGCAAACTTACAAACATGTAAGATACCTATAATCTTTATAAAACTCTTCTAAATTTAGTAAATCAGATTTATAAGTTCAATAAATTAGATGCTCATATCCACTTCAAACATCTTAACAATAGATAAAGCACATATAAAGCAGCATAATAACTACAGAACAGCTTACACAAAGAGATGAACTCTATTTGAATTTATCCTTTTCTGCAGTAGAGCACTCAATCACCCAACTAAAAGGTACAGATCACCATCAAGAGCCTGCTGTGTGTAACAGAGAAAGACAAATACTGTATGATCTCATACATATGTGGAATCTTAAAAAATGTTTACAAAGCCAAATTTTCAGAAACACAATAGAAGGGTGGTTGCCAGGGTCTGGGGGTGGGAATAACAGGGGAGGCATGCTGGTCAGTGGGTGGAAGCCTTCAGTTATAACATGAATAGATTCAAGGATCTAATGTACAGTATAGTGGCCAAGGTTTACAGTGCTGTATTGTATACTTGAAGTTGGCTAAAAGAATAGATCTTAAGTGCACACACACACACACAAAGATAACTATGTGAGCTTAGGGATGTGTTTGTTAATCTGACTGTGGTAGTCATTCCACAAAGTACGTGCATATCAAATCATTGCACTGTACACTCTATTGCTTAGCTGCTAAGTTGTGGCCGACTCTTTGTGACCCCATGGACAGTAGCCTGCCAGGCTCCTCTGTCCATGGGATTTCTCAGGCAAGAATACTGGAGAGAACTGACACTTTCTTTTGCATGGACACTTCAGTTCAGTTCAGTTCCTCAGTCTTGTCCGACACTTTGTGATCCCATGGACTGCAGCACGCCAGGCCTCCCTGTTCAGCGCCAACTCCTGGAGTTTATGCAAACTGATGTCCATTGAGTCGGTGATGCCATCCAACCATCTCATCCTCTGTGGGCCCCTTCTCCTCCTGCCTTCAATCTTTCCTAGCATCAGGGTCTTTTCAAGTAAGTCAGTTCTTCGTATCAGGTGGCCAAAGTATTGGAGCTTCAACTTCAACATCAGTCCTTCCAATGAATATTCAGGACTGATCTCCTTTAGGATGGACTGGTTGGATCTCCTTGCAGTCCAAGGGACTCAAGCGTCTTCTCCAACACCACAGTTCAAAAGCATCAATTCTTCAGCACTCAGCTTTCTTTATAGTCCAACTCTCACATCCATACATGACTACAGGAAAAACCATAGCCTTGACTAGACGGACCTTTGTTGGCAAAGTAATGTCTCTGCTTTTCAATATGCTGTCTATGTGGTCATAGCTTTTCTTTCAAAGAGTAAGTGTCTTAATTTCATGGCTGCAGTCACCATCTACAGTGATTTTGGAGCCCCCCAAAATAAAGTCTGTCACTGTTTCCACTGCTTCCCCATCTATTTGCCATGAAGTGATGGGACCAGATGCCCTCATCTCAGTTTTCTGAATGTTGAGTTTTTAAGCCAACTTTTTCACTCTCCTCTTTCACTTTCATCAAGAGGCTTTTGAGTTCCTTTTCACTTTCTCCCATAAGGGTGGTGTCAATGCATATCTGAGGTTATTGATATTTCTCCCGGCAATCTTGATTCCAGCTTGTGCTTCCTCCAGCCCAGCGTTTCTCATGATGTACTCTGCATATAAGTCAAATAAGCAGGGTGACAATATACAGCCTTGATGCACTCCTTTTCCTATTTGGAAACAGTCTGTTGTTCCATGTCCAGTTCTAACTGTTGCTTCCTGACCTGCATACAGATTTCTCAAGAGGCAGGTCAGGTGGTCTGGTATTCCCTTCTCTTTCAGAATTTTCCACAGTTCATTGTGATCCACACAGTCAAAGGCTTTGGCATAGTCAATAAAGCAGAAATAGATGATTTTCTGGAACTCTTTTGCTTTATCGATGATCCAACAGATGCTGGCAATTTGATTTCTGGTTCCTCTGCCTTTTCTAAAAGCAGCTTGAACATCTGGAAGTTCACAGTTCACATACTGTTGATGGCTGGCTTGGAGAATTTTGAGAATTACTTTACTAGCGTGTGAGATGAACTCAATTGTGCAGTAGTTTGAGCACTCTTTGGCACTGCCTTTCTTTGGGATTGGAATGAAAACTGACGCTTTCCAGTCCAGGGACACTGTACACTCTAAATAGATACAATTTTGTCTGTCGATTGTAAAAACTGGGAAAAAAGAGAGAAAGCATGTTGCATTTACTGGGTAACAACTTAGAACCTCAGGAAGGGAACTGCTCCAGGTTCAGGTAAGGAATGTGGTCTGGACACAGGCCCCAGGTACCTCTTCAAGGATGATACTACCTGAGCCACATCCTCTGAATCCCTTCTTACAATCTGGTTTTAGCAGCTTTATCCCTGGAAGACTCCCAGCTTGCAATTTTCAGCTGGGATAAAATTTAGTTTCATAATCCAGTGTATCACATGTCTTTTTGTGTCTTTTGAGTTTCATCCTGACCCAAATTTGCGAATTTTTATTATTTGACTTCCATATACATAATTCTGAATCCCTTACCTAAACTGCAACTTATCTCCTTATAGTCTGACTAGACATAACAAATATGGCACCCTTTTATATTTTATTTTTTCTTTGCCTCAATTGTCTCTCTTCCACAGTAATTTACTGAGAAAGAAAACATCTCTGCTCTAAAGGGTTATTTTTCTATTGGAGACAGCTAAGGCATCTACATAAGTCACCCATAAAATGGGCAAAACTATAGACTGCTGTAAAAGCTTTATAAGCAAATATCTATGAGATCCCTGTAGCTGACAGAATTCTAAAATGGCCCCTATGAATATTGCTCTCAGTGTAACTCCTGCTGTTACATTACCTAAAGAAGGCTGAGCACCGAAGAATTGATGCTTTCAAACTGCAGTGCTGGAGAAGACTCTTGAGAGTCCTTTGGACATCAAGGAGATTAAACCAGTCAATCCTAAAGGAAATCAACCCTGAATATTCAATGGAAGGGCTGATGCTGAAGCTCCAATACTTTGGCCACCTGATGCAAAGAGCCAACTCTTTGAAAAAGATCCTGCTGCTGGGAAAGATTGAAGGCAGGAGGGGAAGGGGACGACAGAGGATGAGCTAGTGGGATGGCCTCACTGACTTAATCAACATGAGTTTGAGAAAACTCTGGGAGATAGTGAAGGACAGGGAAACCTGGCATGCTGCAGGTCATTGGGTCACAAAGAGTCAGACACAACTTAGTGATTGAACAACAACATGATAAAAGAAAGTTTTCCACTTGTAAATAAGGTTATCAATCAATTGACCATAGATAGGGAGGTTATCCATACGGACTAACCTCATCACAAGAGCCCTTTAAAAGTAGAGTTTGCTCTGGCTGGTGAAAGAGACAGGAAGATAAAAGCCTGAGTAGGGATGAATGAGAAGGAAGTTGTTGTTGGGATGGAAGGAGTTTCAGAGCAAGGACCTGAGAGTGGACTCTAGAAACTCAGCGTGGTCCTAAGTGACCACCACCAAGGAAGTGGGTACCTCAGCCCTACAACTGCAAGTGACTGAATTCTCCAACAATCTGAACGCTTGAAGAGAAGCTCCAGTTACGAACTCAGTTGCACTGATGCCTTGGTTTCAGCCTTGTGAGAATCTAAGCAGAGTACTGAGGTGAGCCTACCCAGACTCTGATCCACAGAACTGGGAGCTAATAAGTAGATGATGCTTTACTCTCTTGCTGGGATTTGTTATGCAGCCATGAAAGCTAATATAATCACATAGATAAAAGTTCTACTCACGCTCAAAGACTCAATTTACTAAATTCTTTATGTGTGTGTATATGTGTGTGTGTGTAGGCATCTTTAACATAAGGAGGTCTTAGGATATAAGAGGGTATTTGGGGGACTTTCCTGATGAAAGTAGGCAGTGAGACTGGAAGGCTCCATCTTGGTAGACTGCAGGGAGATCTTAAAAATGTGGTGAAATGGTTTATCTGGGAAAAAAGTCAAAGGCTCAGAGTTTTCCTCTATTGACCTTAGCAGAAATGTCTATGCCGTTTTCCTCCTAGCAGGAGGCATTAAAATGAAATGTGTTTCAGTCTGGATAACATACTCTGCCATTTATCAGCGAGAAAGATTTTAGCTTATATTGTTTATCTAGTTGGCAACACCTAGCAAAGCTCTGGAGAAGGGCGTTCAGGGCGGATAACTGCTGGTCGAGGTGGGGTCCACGGAGGGCAACTCTGAAGCGGCCCTGAAGCGCGCAGAGGGAGGCGGCGCAGCGCGGGGAAGAAGCGCAGGAATGTGACGAGGGGGGAACGTGCGGCCGCCCCCGTATGTTATCCAGAGCTTTTCTGGGCGGGAAGAAACATGTCTGCCTTTTGTTTCCCTCATGTACAAAGAAAAGGAAAGAAAGTTCTAGAACAACCACTTTTACGTCATGTGTACGTTCTCCCCCTTATCCTTTCTGGGAACTAGTAGTGGCCTGGTCCTACAGGTCCTACAATGTCTTTAACTCACAGAGCACTTTAACTTTTTCAAAGCACGGCCTGTTACAAAGAGCTCTCATTTCCTGACTGGACACGAGGATGAAGTTTATAGTCTTTTTATTGCTACTATTTTGACATTTTTATATACTTTTTCCCGCATAGCATAGAACATGTCACTCCTCATAATTGCTTTTATATACTACTTGACTCAAAGATTGTTTCAAACCTTCTTCCTCCTAAATCATTTTTATTTTTTGGCAGTCAGAACAAAGGATAGGTGGTTTTTTATAAAGTACCAGAGTGTTCAAGCTGAAGGTTTTATTTTTCACTCTTGTGTTCATCCACCTAAAATGATACCAATGGTTTCTAAAGAAATGAGAGTTTGAATTTTTATTTTTCAGCTCAATTGTTAT
>SJYT01080776.1:295278-362750 GCA_006410635.1 Cephalophus harveyi | reverse complement strand
CATTTATTCTGCTTAACAGATGCAATTTATTTTCCATCTGTGCCACAAGTTTCCTGTTGAAGTGTCTAAAAATTTCTGGCTGGGAAAAGCATGACTAGAAGTCTGGAGCTCTGCTGATGTTCTATGCTGGGCAGCCTTTCCATTTCATGTCTGCAGCACTGTGTGCAGAGGGGCACTCAGGCTCTGAAAGTGAGAACTTCACTGGATGCTGTGGAGATGAAAACCATGGGTTTGTCACGTAGAAGTCAGTGAGTGAGCAACTCGGAAACCCCAACTACGCGGGCATAAATAATCCTCTTCTTGGTCTGTGTTTCCTGGCTCACTTCCTCTCCCTCAGGCTGACTCTGGTGCCCTTTGAAGGAGGGCGTGGATGTCTCTCTTAACCTCAGAGGGCCAGACGCCTCCCCCCAACATAAATCATTTTCCTTGATAACCAGGTAGGATCCTACCATCATCAGGCCCAGTGACTAACACGGAACAGGTGCTTTTAAGTGACTTATGAATGAATGAGGAAATGAATATCATTCATAAGTGTAGCTAAGCCCTTCTTGAACCTAGAAATACATCCAAGCTATTACAACTCATGGGTTAATGGGTTCCATAAATTTACTTTGGGCCTTGGCAAACACTAGTTCCTTTTTTTTTTTTTTGCCTTACAATTCTCTTTAAGGATAACTGTATTAAGGATAACTTTATAACTTCAGACCTACAGGATTGCAGAGAGATAGGAGAACCTATTTCTAATATTCTGGGAATTGTTCAAAACAAAGATAGTCTATGCATATATTAGTTAACTTTGGCTGTCTAATAAATTATCTCAGATTAGCAGTTTAACAAAACAAGCATTCATTGTCATACAAGGTTTCTGAGGTGTGGGTCAGGGTCTCTGAAGGTGCAGTTGAGAAGTTCCAGAGTTGCAGTCATCTGAGGGCTTGACTGGGGTTGGAGGGTTTGCTTCCAAAATGGCTCCTCACATGACTGGTGGCAGGATACTGGGGTTCCACACCACAGGGTGTTCTCTGGAGGGAACCTGAGTGTCCTCACATGTCTGCTGGCTCCTCCAGAGTAAGCAGTCCAAGAGAGTGCAAGCGAGGGAGTGAAAAGCTGAAGTGCCTTTGTGATCTAAAATTCTAAACTCTGATGTCTCACACCACCACCACCGCCCACCCCCCTACCACCGCCACTCTTGATTTTATTTCTTGGAAGGGGATCTGAAAGTCCAGCCCACATTCAAGGAGAGGAGGATTAGGCTCACCTTTTAAGAAAAGAGTAGCAAAAATTTGTGTACATGTTGTAAAACCACTACAATGAACAATAGAATTAGGAGACAGAAATATTTTTTAGCACATTTAGTGCCTGATGAAAATAAATGCAGATTTACAGAACCTCAATTCTTTCTGCAAACACTGAAGGTGTCCTGCTGAGGAGGAGGGTTGTGTAACATGACATTTTGAAGTTAGAAGGGGCTTACAGTCATACACATTTTTTTCTTTTTAATTTATTTTTTATTGAAGGATAATTGCTTTACAGAATTATGTTGTTTTCTGTCAAACCTCAACATGAATCAGCAATAGGTAGACATATATCCCCTCCTTTTTGAACCGCCTTTCCATCTCCCACCCCATCCCACCCCTCTAGATTGATACAGTGCCCCTGTTTGAGTTTGAAGTGAGTCAGAAGGAGAAAGTTAAATATTGTATTCTAATGCATATATACAAACCTAGAAAAATGGTACTGAAGAATTTATTTACAGGGCAGCAATGGAGAAACAGACATAGAAAATAAACTTACAGACATGGGAGAGGAGAGGAAAGGGTGAGGTGTATGGAAAGAGTAACATGGAAACTTACATTACCATATGTAAAATAGATAGCCAACAGGAACTTGCTGTATGGCTCAGGAAACTCACACACATGTTGTTTACGTGTGTTAAAGTATATCTAGACTATGCACCTAGTCAATATTTCAATTCCTTCTACCAGCCTCTGCTTGGACACAGGGTAAGGGAACTTCAATTTAAAATATTCATCCATTTTGTTTATTCAGTCATTCAACCTTCACAAAGCACCTACAATATGTCAAACAATCCTAAGCCTTTAGTATACAAAATGAATAAGACATGATTTCTACTTCAGAGACAGTAAAATCCAATGGTGGAGAAAGTCATATAAAAAAATAACCAACTAGCACGAGAGGGTTGCAGTACATATTTCATGTAGAAGGAGCTTTGGTGTCACTGCAGGGGGAGGTGATAACTCTTCCTTACATGGCAGAGAGACAGCGGAGGCAAGCTTTCTCATGACTGTTACAAGCGCACCAATCCCATTCTTTAGGGCTCCACCCTCATGACCTCTTCTAATCCTAATTACTTCCCTAAGACCTCACCTCCTGATACTACTGTACTGGGGGTAGAGTTTCAACATATGAATGTTGGAGTGGGAGAGGGTGGAATAAGGATTGGAGGAAGTTTGATGGAAAAAGTAACCTTTGAGTTAAAATTTGAAAGATGAGGAAGAACATTAGGAAAAGCAGAGGTAAGGCAATTCCAGAAAGAACCAGGGAATGTATAAATGTAAAGAGGCAGGAAGCCATGTGGATTCATTCAAGAAATACCAAGTACTTCTATCTGAGTGGAGCAAGAACGGAGGAATAAAACACAGGGCTGAAAACACATTTTGTGGCTGGTTGTTAAAGGTTTTGTACATTACTATTGATATTACGTATAAAATAGATAACTAATGAGAACCTATTGTATAGCACAGGGAACTCTACTCAATGCTCTGTGGTGACATAAATGGGAAGGAAATCTAAAAAAGAATCAATCAGATAGCTGATTGACTTTGCAGTACAGCAGAAACTAACACAATGTGAAGCAACTATACTCCAATAAAAATTAATTTTAAAAAAGATCTTGTAACAGTATGCTAGGCAGTTTAATCTTAATAAACATAATCTCCAAAGTGGGATAAATCTACCCTAGTGAGTTATCTACTGCCCTGAGAAAAGAAAGATGTTATGGGGACTTCCCTGGTGGCCCAGTGGTTAAGAATCTGCTTTTCAATGCAGAGGACGTGGGTTTGATGCCTGGTTGGAAAACTAAGATCCCACATGTCACAGGGCAACAAGAGAGTTCATGTGCCTCAACAAAGACCCAATGCAGCCAAAAATTAATAAATAAATTCTTTTAAAAAAACAACAAAGAAAGATGTTATGGACTGAATGTTTGTGTTACCCCCAGATTCATATGTTGAAGCTCTACCCCCAATACAGTAGAGAAGGCAATGGCATCCCACGCCAGTACTCTTGCCTGGAAACTCCCATGGACGGAGGAGACTGGTGGGCCACAGTCCATGGGGTCGCTGAGTCAGACACGACTGAGCGATTTCACTTTCACTTTTCACTTTCATGCATTGGAGAAGGAAATGGCAACCCACTCCAGTGTTCTTGCCTGGAGAATCCCAGGGATGGGGGAGCCCAATGGGCTGCCATCTGTGGGGTCGCACAGAGTCGGACACGACTGAAGTGACTTAGCAGCAGCAGCAGGAGGTGAGGTCTTAGGGAAGTAATTAGGATTAGAAGAGGTCATGTGGGTGAGCCCTAAAGAATGGGATTTGTGTGCTTATAAGCGTCATGAGAAAGCCTGCTTCTGCTGTCTTTCTGCCATGTAAGGATACAGTGAGAAATTGGCAATTAGCAACCCAGAAGAGGGCCCATACCAAGAACCTGTCCATGTTGATACCTTAATTTCAGATCTCCAACCTCCGGAGCTGGAATAAATAAATGTTTGTTATTTAAGCCACCCTGTTTATGGTATTTTGTTATAGCAATCTAGATAGACTAAAACAAAATGTTAGAATTTCTGTTGATGTTTATTTACTAATATTTTAACAGATAAGAAATTAAACCTTACTAATAAGTTATGACCAACCTAGATAGCATATTCAAAAGCAGAGACATTACTTTGCCGACTAAGGTCCGTCTAATCAAGGCTATGGTTTTTCCTGTGGTCATGTATGGATGTGAGAGTTGGACTGTGAAGAAGGCTGAGCGCCGAAGAATTGATGCTTTTGAACTGTGGTGTTGGAAAAGACTCTAGAGAGTCCCTTGGACTGCAAGGAGATCCAACCAATCCATTCTGAAGGAGATCAACCCTGGGATTTCTTTGGAAGGAATGATGCTAAAGCTGAAACTCCAGTACTTTGGCCACCTCATGTCTTCTCAACTGAGTAACCTTTTCTGAGACTAGCTGGGAGGGATTGGGGGCAGGAGGAGAAGGGGACGACAGAGGATGAGATGGTTGGAAGGCATCACTGACTCGATGGACATGAATCTGAGTGAACTCCGGGAATTGGTGGTGGACAGGGAGGCCTGGCGTGCTGCGATTCATGGGGTCACAAAGAGTCGGACACGACTGAGCGACTGAACTGAACTGAATATACACTATATGAACTGAGAGCAAATGCTGGTTGCTCAGTCATGTCCGACTCTTTGCAACCCTGTAGACTGTAGCCCACCAGACTCCTCCGTCCATGGGATTTCCCAGGCAAGAATACTGGAGTGGGTTGCCATTTCCTTCTCCAATGGATCTTCCCAACCCAGGGATCAAACCTAGGTCCCCTGCATTGCAGGCAGATTCTTTACCATCTGAGCCACCAGGGAAGCCCTGGTGACAGCAAGTATATTAGATAAAAATATTTCTTATATAGTAGAGCTATTTTTAAGATAAAATGGACAGAATTTGATGCCTGACTAGTTATAAAGATGATAACTCTGAAATTCTAACTTTGAGTGATAAGAAGATGGCAGGTGATGGGGTTCAGGGCAGGCTGCTCCCAATTATATCACTTTGACATATTGATCATTTTGATTTAAAGTTATTTAGGAAACAGCCAGTACAAAAAGGACACTTTGACCTTCCTTTGTCCCTCTGAAAGGAAGAAATAAATCTCTCATAGGAAAGGAACCCTCCCTGTACCAGGAGGTAGAGAGATATCCTTACCACCAGAGATAGGAAATTAGGGCTGAGAAGGCTGTATAAACAAACCTTGTTACTTCTTTACTAGTTACTATCTCAAGCCCAAACTGTGTTGTCTATCAATTCTTCATGAATGTATAATTTTTTTGTTTAAAACATATTTATTAAAACAGTTTTAGTATTTATTAAACATATTAAACATATTTATTAAAACATATTTAGTAAAACAGTTATTACTGCCTGCTTTGGTGATTTCTTTGAGTCCTATATTTATAAGACCTCCATGCATACAAAATTAATTTTTTCCCCTCCTGTTACTCTGTTTTGTGTCAACTTAAAATCACTGCAGATGGTGATTGCAGCCATGAAATTAAAAGACACTTACTCCTTGGAAGGAAAGTTATGACCAACCTAGACAGCATATTTAAAAGCAGAGACATTACTTTGTCAACAAAGGTCCGTCTAGTCAAGCCTATGGTTTTTCCAGTGGTCATGTATGAATGTTAGAGTTGAACTATAAAGAAAGCTGAGCAATGAATAATTGATGATTTTAAACTGTGGTGTTGAAGACTCTTGAGAGTCCCTTGGACTGCAAGGAGATCCAACCAGTCCATCCTCAAGGAGATCAGTTCTGGGTGTTCTTTGGAAGGACTGATGTTGAAGCTGAAACTCCAATACTTTGGCCACCTGATGCGAAGAGCTGACTCCTTGGGAAAGATCCTGATGCTGGGAAAGATTGAGGGCAAGAGGAGAAAGGGATGACAGAGGATAAGATGGTTGGATGGCATCACCGTCTCAATGGACATGGGTTTGGGTGAACTCTGGGAGTTGGTGATGGACAGGGAGGCCTGGTGTGCTGCAGTCCATGGGTCACAGTGTCGGACACGACTGAGCGACTGAACTGAACTGAACTATTAGACACGCCAAAAGAATCAGGAGAGGTAGAGTGAAATTTTCCCTCCCTGACACAGACTACCTACTTCAAACAGTCGTGCAGGCTGTGCTTTCCACCAAGAACAGTCTGCAGAGGAGGTGTAAGGGCTCAAGTCTCCCCTGAGTGCCAGGGTGCAGTCTGGCATAGGGCTGAATTAGCCTAGGGAAGGATGCCTTTTGTAATCTCCCCAAGACCCTATGTAAGGACTTCGGCTGTGGGACTGCGATTGAGGAGTGGGTTAGGAGTGCAGGGAGAACTCTTGAGTTTGATGTTAGGCATGTTGTCTTTGTATTTGTGAAGGACATTCACCTGGGCTGTCCAGTGGACAATTGAAAATATGGATCAAGAATTCAGGAGGAGAGATGATGGGGACAGAGGAGAATTTGGGAAATAATTCGAGAATAGGTTGTAATTGAAGTCTGGGCATGGTGAAGATCATGGGTGGGTATGCAGCTTCAGAAGAGGCAAGGCAACCTAACTGAAGTACAGATAGAGAGAATGAAGCTGGTGGAGTGACGAGAAAGAGAGAGGCAGAAAGGAAACCAGGGAGGCGGCATTATAGGAGTGATGGGAGGAGAGAGTTTCAATAAAGAAATGACCAGGGAAGAAAGATCAAGTCAATAAGAAGAAATTCTCTATTAGATCTGGAATTAGGGAATTTTTAATTCCTTTAGAAGGAGTTGTTTATCTGGAGTAATGAGTGCAGATGTTTGATTTAATGATTGAAGACTGAAATAGAGGTGAGAAAATAAACATTTCAAGCATTTTATATATATATAAGTTTCTACCAGAAAGGAAGGATAGGAATTAAGCCCATATGGAGCATTTCAATACCTCTCAGAAATTCACTGAATGAGTATCCAGTTCCTCTTATCCTAGTAGTCAAGATGTGTGTATCTCCTTATATGTGAATCAGGCCTTTTGTCCCTCCCAGTAGATTTTCCCTCCTCAGTGGCTTCACTGCGTTTCTTGATGTCCAATATTGAAGCAATTTTCAGGCGCAAGTTCAACAGGACTTCCACAAAGGTTGAAGAGTACTTTTCATTTTGTTTCTAATTCTCATTCTAATGATACCTAGAGCTTATTTTCCAGCCATGCATTGGTCCCACATTCATGGAAAACTTTATCATGCAGCTTTCTTATTCTCTAGAATTACCATACATGTACTTTGCACAAAAAAGACACTGAATATTCCTTATTTGGACAGGTCATAACTTTACAAGTAATTTTTGTTCTCTTTTTTCTTGAAGATATTTCCTCTTGATTTACCCATTCTGATGCTCAAACATCATATCATGTCCCATACAGAATCAATCGTGTCCTTTAGTCTACCACAAAACTATTAAAAAAAAGTGTTTAGCCGCTAAGTCGTGTCCAACTCTTGCGATCCCATGCACTGTATGTAGCCCATCAGGCTCCTCTATCCATGGGATTTTCCAGGCAAGAATACTGGAGAGGATTGCCATCTCCTTCTCCAGGGGCTCTTCCCAACCCAGGAATCAAACCCAGGTATCCTGCATAGCAGGCAGATTCTTTACTGACTGAGCTATGAGGGAACTCTGTAATGACCTTATGTCCTAAAAGCACTTGCTTTTGTATTCCCACTTCTTGAGCATTTATAAAATAGCTTAAATGGCACCCTCTCCTAGAGACTCTGCTACTTATGTTTCTTTAACCAGAGAAGCACTTGTTTGCCTCTCAACTTTGATTTCTGTCTCAAAATTGGTATTTCTTAAAAAAAATTCCCCTTAGTGTGTCCCCACCCAACACAGGGTGTGCTGTTTTACATTATCTTTGAAATAAAACCTTGCTGAAGGTTTTAAAAATATGGAAATAAAGGGAGTTGCCTAGCATCTCATATTTTCAAGCCCAGTACCCCAAAACAGGCTGGCAGCTCTATCAGGAATAATTTCCTCTGATAGAAACTGTATTGCTTTATTTGTGATACATGCTGAAATGTTCAGTGATTCTACAGTTTATGGTATTATAATTTTGCTCAGTTTTCTGAGGTGGGTCTGCCAAGGTCCTTATCAACAATGGCAGGATGCCCATTTTGATCCATATGTACACACTCCAGCTATAAATTCCCTCAAAATGCTTGGGTGTGTGCCTGTGATTCATTTATTTCTGTTTGCCAATTAGGTTTAGAAAGTCATGCTAATAGACTCACTGGAGAAAGACAGAAAGAAACTTTGAAAAAAAAGAGTTGAACCAAAAGAGAGAAACCTTTCTGCTCTCTAAATTTAGAAAAAAATCCACCACTATTTTTGCTTTACCTCAGTTAACTTTCTCCTTCTGAATTCATGTTGTCTCCAGAGAAATTTTATAGCCTGGTTCCTCCCTTAGTCTGGACTTTAAAAGTTCCTGTGAAATGTATAGTCCATGCGATCTGAAGCCCTAGTCTGCTGGTAGTTCATTATGGCGATGGTGCTCATGGGCGTCAGGAACGGTAATGTCTGTATTTAATGGTATTTGTGGCTTGCCCCTGGCTTGCAATTACCTGCAAAGTGTGGTGGCCGGATTGAAAGTGTGATTGCAGCAGCGCATTTGAAGTGGTATCCTACTGGCTTCTTGATGATAATTTGACCTAAAGCGCACGAGCGAGCGTGCGCGTGCGTGTGTGTGTGTATGTGTGTGTGTCACACTGCCATTTCCTCATTCTTCCTGAACAGTAAGAGGAAAATTCTCAGGGAATTGAACAATTCAAATAATAAATTTCTTCAATATTGGTCTGGCTCGGCCAGCTGAATATTTTCAATAAAACAGCAGTTGGTTGTCCTGAACCCACCCCTCGGGCAAGAGACGCCCTGAATGTGGAGATGGTGCTGAGTGTGCGTGTGACCCCAACAGGAGGCTGTGACCGGGGGTCTGGTCTCTGGAGAGCTTTGCTGTCCGCAGGGCGTAGAGGCTGTCGGGAGTTGCTGAGGAGTCCGCCATTTTGGATGCGTTTGTCTCCGGTGAGAGAGACAGCTGCTGTTGCCTTTTCATACTCTTTAAAAAAGAAACAGCCACGCACAGCTTGGACAACTAAGCAAGGTCACCCCCGCCACTGATGGGGAAATACTGATGTTGCATCTACATAGAGTTGGCTGTGAGCAAAGCACTACACAACACAGGACTTGAGGTGCCCACTGCTGTGCAAAGGGCAGGATAAAGAAAACGGTGGCGAAAACTCAGGCAAATACATAAACCTCGCTCCTAAGAGGCTTTATTTCCTGGAATGGAGCAGTAGAAAGCTTATGGCCCTGGTTCCCTGTTTGATATATCACTTTAGCAGTGTTCATTATTTTAGTTTCATTTAGAATAGAAATTAATTAAAATGTCTGTCAGTAACAGTTCATATTCAATAAATCACAAAGAACCTTTCTTTTAGGCTTTATACATTTTTCATATTGTAAAACCAATATTTAGTCACTGTAGAAACATTAGAAAACAGGAATAAACCAAATAATATAAACAGCTAACAGTTTTATTACCCTTACAGCATTCTAGGCACTGTTTGAGATGATTTCATAGGTTAGGTCAATTAATTCTCAAAGAACTCCTCTGAGGTAGGTTTTTATTTAACCCCATTCTAGTGATAAGGAAACTGAGGCACAGAGAGGTTAAACAACTTTCCTCAAGTCCCAGAGTAGCCTGACTCCAAGGTCTGTGCTCTTTGCAACCAGTTATGCCTTCTGTATGACAACGGCCCTCACCCATCACTTACAGGTAGCCTGAGAGGACAGCATTCCAGAATTTTTTCTATTAATATAAAAAAAGAATATGTGGTTCACTAGTATCTCATATGTAAATATATTCTATGTATATCATATTTATTTTCTACTAGGACTCAGAATCGGCATTTAAATTTTTTCCCAATCTTATGAATGGAGAAACAAGCTTGGGAAGGCTGAATAATTTGCTCCAAGTCTCACAACTTGGGTGGAAGGCAAACCTTTGTCTGAGTGTGCCACCTCCATCAGAGGGATTCTCTGCATTGAGCTGCCTGTCTTTCAGTTTTAATTTTGATGAAAGTGTACTTTTTGTTGCTATCTGATGGGTCTCTGGGTGGACAGGGATTAGGTGGTGTCTTGGGTGGTCTCAGTGCCCCCCAAGACCTGCCCTTCCAGCTGGCACACTTTTCCCCAGGGGCAGCACTGTTGGCCGGCGACCGTGGCAATCCTCTTCTCTAGAGAAGTGCATTCAGTGACATCACTCATTTCAGGAGTTGGATCAAGGAAACCTGACTAGGGACAAGGGGAAACCTCTGGTACTGATCACATGGACTTCCTCCATAGAATAAAAATCAGCATCTACCCTGGGAAAAGAGCTGGCTTCTGGAGCTCTGCAATAATTTTCATAAATTTTAACCATACAATTTGCCTTGAATCAGTGGGGACATATTCTTCCAAAAAGTCCACTATTTTTTTGAAGTGCTTTATTAAAATGTTTTGTTAAGGTGACTTATATGGACCAAAGAAAGCCCTAAAAACCATTTTAAACACATTTAATTTGAGGTCATTTCTCATGTTTTCATATTTCCAAGCTTTAATGCTTTTCTATTTCAAATCAAATTACTTTCTATTCACTCTTGAAGCACACATATTTAAGAGGTACAACAGAAGAATAGCTATGAATAACTACCCTGCCTCCTTCTTTAATTTCACAGTACCCCCATCTGCCTTCCATCTCCTTTGCTGAAAATTCCCTTTTCCCCATCACCATAATTTCACGGTTAGCTTTCTCTTACCAATGTGTATACCCAGCTGGTAAGGCATTCTTTATTGCAGCCGTCACACTGGGTTCTCTCCTGATTCAACACTTTCACTTCTGCCCAACTTCCCTCCTTTGAAACCATAAGTAGGTACAGAATTCAACATTTAAAATTTGATTCTTGAATATAGTTGCTATCATCATCTCATGACCTGGGAATGTTTGAGCAATACTATAACTTTTCAGAAGTGGAGATTCTGTCAGCATGCAATGTAATGGTGCCTGAATTTTTTCTCATATTTCTCATTTCATCCCATCCTGACTGACATATTGCTTTAAAACAAAAAAAATTTATTTGGCTATACCGGGTCTTAGCGGCATGCGGAGTCTTCAATCTTGGTTATGACATATGGCATCTTTAATTGATGCAGGTGAACTCCTAGCTGTGGCATGTGGGACCCAGTTCCCTGACCAGGGAAGGAACCCAAGCCCCCTGCATTGGGAGCACAGGGTCTTAGCCACTGGGCCACTAGGGAAGTTCCACACATCTTTTTTGTTTATGTTCCTGCAGGAGCCTCTCAGCTGAGCTGCTTGCTTCCCTTCCCACCCCTAGCAATCCATCCTCTTTAGGGCTGTTATTCGCTAATATTTGTAGCACTGGAATAAGAGTACAGATAAAATCTCTGGTTCACCTGCTTTCTCTTCTCAACTTATCCCACCACAAAGGGCCAAGGAGGTATGTATGTGAACACTTAGGGTACAATAAAATTCTGTCCATAACCCTCCAGCCTCTACCTGCAAGTGGTCATCCCTTGACCACTCTTGGATCTAGGGTGTCCCATTAAAGATATTTATTAGGTTAAAGTTATAGAATACATGCATGTCTTTAAGTCTCTTTTCATTCTATCTCCTTTTTATTCCTTCTTTTTTTTTTTTTTTCAAAGAAACTGGAATTTTTATCATGTAGGTTTTCTCAATCTGGCTTTAGCTGAGTAAATCCCATGAGGTCATTTAACATGTGGCTCCATCCTGTGTATGTCCTGTCATTGCTGAGGATGGTAACTTGCTCAGAGTCAAGTTTGATGCTTTCGGCAAAATAACTCCACTAGCAAACTCCTCACATCTCAGCGGCTTGCTCGAGCTGATACTATGTCTTGCTCACAGTTTTTGCAGGTCAGCACTTCTTCTCTCTGTGAATTCTCATTATGGCACTCAGAGTGAGGAAGCAGGCACCACCTGGTCCTGGCCATTTCCATGGCTGAGGACAGAAACTCAGGGGAAGAAGAGCCGAACCATGCAGTTGCACTTGCTTCTGTGTGGAGGTGGCCTGTGTCAGCTTTGTTCACATTCTCCTATTCAAAGCCAGTCTTGTGACCAAGGTCAATGTCACTGGGGCGTGCTATGAGATCAGGACAAGCTTGGAAAGATGAATGATTACAAACAAATAGAAGTTAAGTAGTTTGTTTTGCTTGTTTGTTTATTGGTGATATTAGAAACCTTACATATAAAGCCTACAAAATGGTGCTATTCTAATCCTACATTTTTTTTAAATCTGGAGTTGGAATTTAATATAAAAAGAAACTTCTCCTTGTTAACCATTTATCTTAAGGTATCATTTTTAAAAGAAGGTGGAAATCAGTCAGTCATGTCCAGCTTTTTGTGACCTCAGGCTACTCTATCCATGGCAAGAAAACTTGAGTGGTTAACCATTGCCTTCTCCAGGGGGATCTTCCAGACCCAGGAATTGAACCTGGGTCTCCAGCATTGCAGGCAGATTTTTACTATCTGAGCCACTGAGAAGGAAAGTGAATATTTGATGCTTTCTCTTGAATTTGCTTAGTACCAAAATACAGTTTGTTTCCTACTATCTTTCAAAGTGACCTGTGAGTACTTTTAATGTTATTAAATGATCACATCATTGATTCATGGGGGGCGGTGCTGTTCTAGTTCCTGAGTCCTTTGGATATGACTCTGGGGTGTGTGCACATTTTCTTTGTTTTTTTGGGATAAGATCTTGTTCATTTTCTGCCCCAGACTTGGAATCTGACATTTCTCCAAGAAACTAGTTTTTCTTAGTGGAAAATCGTATTTAGAGCCTATAATCTTGGCACTGGAAGTGTTCTTTGCTACTGGATTAGTCATTGTTTCTAGGCCTTTTTGATGTACAGAATTTTTAAAAATGTGTTTTGGTTTAAAAAAAAATACATGTGAGTTCATATCAATACTTCAAATTTAAACTCAGAGTTCTTACAGTATCTCACATACCCAAGTCTGATCGTGATTCAGTTAAAATATGACAACCAGGAAATAGTAAATGTTGAATGCAATTTGATGATATCAAGGAATTATTACTATTTTTAGATGTGATAATATTATCACAGTTATATTTCTAAAAGAATACCTCTGTCTTCTAGAGAGATATACATACTAAAATATTTATATATGAAATTCCATGTTACATGGAATTTGCCTCAGGAAAATCAAAGGGTTGGATGGAAGAAGTGGACAATGTATGGATAAAAGAAAACTGGTTATGAATTGTTAATTGCTGTATCAGAGTGATGATGTAGGTTCATTATTCTGAGCTCTATATTTCATATGTCAAATTATTCTTTGTTTGGTAAGTGAGTATTCATGCTTTGATTGGAGCCAGTAAATATATTAGGTTTGTTTTGTTCGTTGGTTGGCTTAGGCTTCCAATATCTAACATAAATCTGCTTTTGTGCTATTTTTGTAAGCAATAAACATAAAATACATATTAAAAATTTTTAATAGTACGTTTTTCAAAAATGTGCTAGAAAATTATTTAATGACATGAGACAATGTTCACATTATATCATTAACTGAAAAGGTAGATATGCTACTTTTATAAAATAAGCCTGAATTTGTAGAAGGAAGAAACATGTATATTAAAGACTGCAAGGACTGACCCTAAGTGAAGGATAGCCTTCTCTCAGTTACAGATTAGTTTCATTTTTGTCTTTGTGTTTTTCTCTTTATTCTAATGTTTCAATACGAACATACACTATTTTCAAAATCAGGCAAAAAGATAAATGTTATTGACTAAGTGAGTTTAAAACAATGAGTACTTCTTCACTTCCTTGTTTGTATGCTTTTATGATAATGGCATCTCCCATTTTCAAGCTATTACCAAATGCTGTGAGACTGTAGCTGCCTGAAAGCCTGTGTGTTCCCTTCCTCTCCTGTCATCTTCCTTCAGGTTGCATCTTCCCTCCTCCAGTGGCCCTCAACTTTCTTCCACTGCTGGATTTACCGAGCTGAAAAGTCAGGACCTTAACTCAGTGGGAAAGAATGCAACCTTATATCTCACTGCTCAGTGTTTCTTCTCTCTTCCTAGTGTGGCTAAATTTTTTAGACTTTATTTTTTAGAGCAGTTTTAGCAATTCACAGCAAAATTGAGATGGAAGTACAGAGGTTTCGCATATACCTCCTGACCCATTCATGCGTAGCCTCCCTCTTATCAACATTCCCATCAGAGTGGTCCATTTGTTACAGGGGATGAACCTACACTGACACATCATTATCATCCAAAGTTTATGGTTCATCCTAAGGTTCCTTCTTGGTATTATACATTCTACGTGCTTGGATAAAGGTATAGTGACATGTATCCATCATTATGGTATCATACGGAGTATTGTCACTGCCTTAAAAATCCTTTGTGTTTTCCTATTTTCCCTCCACTGCCCTCACACTAAACCCCTAGCAACCATTGGTCTTTTTACTGTCTCCATGACTTTGCCTTTTCCAGAATGTAGTTGGGATATGTTAATAGCCTTTTTACTTCTTTCACTTCGTAATTTGCAATTAGGTTTCCTCCATGTCTTTTCATGGCTTGATAAAATGCATTTCTCTTTAGTACTGAATAATATTCCATTGTCTGACATAATTTGTCATCTCTAGTTTTCTTATGTATATCTTATTTTTTAAATAACTTAGTAAGTCTACATGGCATTTATAGAGTTTTTGCTAAGTGCTAATTACTTGGCATACATTAACTTATTTAGTCCTTGAAACAGCCTTTAGGATATAAGAATTACTTCTAATCCTTACAGCTCTACAACATAGCAATTTCTATCCATGCTTAATGGGTACAACTCAGAGAGGACTTACAAAAAACTTGTCTGATCACACTTTACAAAAGGCAGAGTTGCTTCAAATTCATGTCTGTCTAGGTCCAAAGTTCATGGATTTCCCAGTCTTGCCCTGCTGCCTTCTTTTACATAGAAAAGAAAAGAACTTCTCAACTTATCCTAAAGCAGAGATCTGCAAAAACTTACAGACAGCTTTAAAAGGGACTGTATTGTGTTTGTTTCGTTATTCTATGCTCTATGTGCATTTCATATTAGCCCTATAAAGTTGCTATTTTGTCATTAGCTTCATTCTTTTAAAAAAGTAGAAGTCAAAATGCACAATAAAATTTCAGGTTCAACAGTCTTATTTAGAAAAGATATAGGGAACCAAGTGTTTAGGGGTGCTCTGCACAGAAGGGAGAAGAGCCCCAGGGCTGGGGGTGCATCAACAAGGAGGAAAGAATCACACCCCAGAAAGAAAGGAAACCCAGGAGACCTGCAGTGCCCATCTCAGGGCTTCATTTGTTGTCACTGTTGCTGTTGTTTATTTTTTGACTACACCATGGGGACTTGTGGAGTCTTACTTTCCTGACTGGGATTCGAATAAGCACCCCTCTGCAGTAGAAGCACAGTCCTAACCACTGAACCACCAGGGAAGTCCCAGGCTTCTTAAAGTAAGCAAAGGAACTGAAGTGTATTCTTTTCAAGTACAGTGTCTGCACATCAACTTTAATAGCCTGAGCAATGTCATCTTTGGTATAGTGTTCTTAAGGAAAACATGTTCTTCCATATTGTAAAAAATTAGAAAGTACCTAAAACACAAAGTATGCCTTTAGAAATGAAAACCAAACAGTATTTCTCATGAAGGGCCCTTTGCCATTAAATTGATTGTATCTTTGGTGTTTCCCAAGACCACCCTTTGGGATGGTCTGCCACCGGCCCTCATCTGATGGCCCACTACCGCCAGGGTCCCAGCACTGTAGGTACACCCATGGCCAGCCTCTCTGCAGCTCGCATGCCTGCACGAATGGAGCCTGCTGGGAAGAAGGACTTTTCTCCTTATCATATCATACTTTCTCTCTTTTACAGACTAATATAGTGCTCTTGCGACCTTGCTACTGAAGTGTATTGATGGGAATCTGACGAACTATGGAATGTTGCCGGTGAGTTACCTTTCTTAGGAAGATGTTTGCATTTTACAGGAGTCTTGAGAAGAAAATGTCTTAAATGGGAGGAAGTAGTTTGAGGATGGAGATTTGACTTTGGAGGAAACTAAAACAAGGCTTCCCTGGTGGCTCGGATGGTAAAGAATCCACCTGCACTGCCAGAGACCTGGGTTTGATCCCCGGGTTGGAAAAATCCTCTGGAGCAGGGCATGGCAACCTTCTCCAGTATTCTTGCCTGGAGAATCCCCATGGACAGAGGAGCCTGGGGGTCTACAGTCTATGGGGTTGCAAAGAGTCAGACACAACTGAGAGACCAAGCACAGCATAGCACAAAACAGGTGATGTTTGGAGGTAGATAGAGCCTCATGCTCCCAGCAAATCACAGTGTATATGAAGTACAGATGAACACAAACTCTTTAAAACAATAATAGTTTGGAGCACTGATGTCTGTGAACACTTTTTTTTACACTGAAAAAGCACTTCCAACTGAAGAAATCCCACCACCATGGGCCGGCTTAGAGACAAAGGGAGCCCAGAGCTTTATAACTCCCTTTGCCCAAGTTCAGCTTTGTCCAAGTACGCCAAGTATCAATTTGTCAACTGTGGAAAACAGAGCCATATCCCAGTGTTCTAGGCCTAAAACGTAGAAACATAAAAGCTGTTTCTCTTTCTCCCTAAAAGTCTCCTTCCCTGATGGACACAGACAACTTTACGCCTAGTCCAACCCCTCCTGTGAGTGGTCATGGAATTCTTTTCCTTTTCCCATTTCCTTTGTTCATTTGTACAGAATGTGACTATTACTGTTCCTTCTGGGAATGCAAAATCTATTGGTCCTGTTTTAAATCTCTTCCTGGGACATCTTTCTCTCCTTTGCTCAAAACCAATGATTCATTTCCTGAATACATTCCTATACTTTCCTCCTCTAGCCTAGAGCCACCAGCCTTCCAGGAAGCTAAATTCCTATGAAGGCTGAAGAAGAGGCACGTAGGGGCTCCTTCATATATTTGGGAGGCCAGAACCTTTTCTAACAGGAAGCATCAGAGGTATACTAAGGATATAACTCTGTGTTATTTATAGCATGTTGTATATTTAGTGAATGGTTAATAATCCATTTCATTATTCTGGTTCAGTAACTCTCGGTTTACCTTTTTATTGCTTTCATCAAGTTCCAGGGAAAACAGCATCTTCAGATATTACACAGGAGAGGTATTGAGCTGGTTTGACCACACTCCCTAACCCCCTCATCCCCCTACCCCGCCCCTGCCACTGCCTCCACCACCTGTTGTTTGAATGACAATTCTGGTGCCCAGAGAGGGCAGAGAACAAGCTGCAGCAACTCTTCTCTTGGAGGGGTTCCTAAATAAGGCTCATTCCCAACTGGATGCACCCCATCTGTGCTGGGACTGGAACCCTCCTCTCAAGGGATGAAGAGGACTCTCCTGAAAAAAAAGAAATAAGCAGGGTCTATTCAGGTGGTGGTATTCTGACTGAGGATCAGTTTGTGCCCCATGAGTCTGGGAGGAATGGGGAACCTGGGCCCTGGCCTGCAGGACCAACCACCCCCAACAGGCATGGGGATAGAAGCAACACTGCAGACATGATAAATCACACGGCTCAATGATGATTCTCTTGGCTTTCGCATGTAAAGGCTGGTGTCCAGGGCCAATTGTTAGCAAAACAGAGTAGAGGGAAGTTTTTTCCTCTTAAGATACCAAGCATTCTTTTTTCATTCTTCTTTTCTCTTTACCAAGTTCCTCAAACCTCTTTTTCCTTTGCTTTATCCAAAAGAATCTGAAATCTCTTCACCATATAGTGAAAGTAGCTGGTAGCAGAGCAAACATCCCGGTTTTAGTTTTTGCTTTGTTTTTTACTGAAGGCTGTGGTTCTCAGGTTGGCTAAAAAATGTCAGTTCTAAGGTTGCAGATCTTCTGACTGTACATCACTACCCCAGGAATCTATACTGTGAGCAAGAGCCCACAGGGGTTTGCAGTGCTGCTTGCCACAGTTGGAAAAATCTGGCTGAAGGTCAAAGGTATGAAGCTCTACAGGTCTTCCTGCTGGGAGAAGTGATTGGTTTGGAAGAAACTGGTCTGCTGCTTCCCTCACACCCCCCTGTTGCAGGATAAACTTATCCCCCAAAGATAAGTTAAAGCCCTAACCCCCTAAACCTGTGAATGTGACCTTATTGGGGAACTGAATCTTTGCACATGTAATCAAGGGTATCCCTGGTAGGTCAGACAGTAAAAAATCTGCCTGCAATGCAGGCGATCCAGGTTTGACTCCTGGGTCAGGAAGATCCCGAGGAGAAAGGAATGGCAATGTACTCCAGTATTCTTGCCTGGAGAATGCTATGGATAGAGGAGACTGGCAGGTGGGCTATACAGTCCATGGGGTCACAAAGAGTCAGACATGACTGAGTGATTAACACTGTCACTTTTTTTCCAGATGTAATCAAAGACACAAACCCCAAGGTGAGATCATGGTGGAGCCGAGTGAGCTCTGGTGCCGCAGGGCTTGTCCTTAAGAGAAGAGATGCAGGGACAGACACAGAGAGAATGACGACGAAGCTTGGCCTCTGTGCACTGGTGCCGAATTGAATCTTGGAGACAGAGTTTTGGGTGAAGTAAGAAAGTATAACTTTATTGCTTTGCCAAGCAAAGGGGGACATAGCAGCTCATGTCCTCAAAACTATGCGTCCCAGCCTGGGGGGATTTGGTGAGGAGTTTTATAGCAGTGGTTCAAGGTGGGGTTTCTGATACAGATCAGATCATGCACACCCCTTCCTTGCCCTGATTAGCAACTATTGAACCTACCCTTTGGAACTCAGGGAAGGTCATGGAGGCTGAAGCCTATTCCCTGCAAATAAGAAACAGGGGATACAGAAAGTCTTCTGCGCCCAGGATCCCTGCAGTGTCCTCGGTTTCATGGAGATGATGAAGATGGACAGGGAGAGTAGTGGCAGGTAACCATGGGGGCAGGGAATGGAACATGGCTATAAAGGAATACCACGTGTGGTGCATGCTTACACAGTCACTCAGTCATGTCCGACTCTTTATGACATGACCCCTTGGACTGTAGCCCACCAGACTCTTCTGTCCATGGAATTTTCCAGGTAAGAATACTGGAGTGGGTTACCATTTCCTCCTCCAGGGGATTGTCCTAACCCAAGAAAGGAACATGAGTCTCTTGCTTTGTCAGGCAGATTCTTTACCACTGCACCACCTGGAAAGCCCAAAGAAATACCAAGGATCACTGACAAATGCCAGAAGCTAGAAGACACAGACCTGGGTTTGATCCCTGGGTTGGGAAGATCTCCTGGAGGAAAGCATGGAAACCCACTCCAGTATTCTTGCCTAGAGAATCCCCACGGACAGAGGAGCCTGACTGGCTACAGTCCATGGAGTCACAAAAAGTTGGACATGACTCAGCACAGAAGAGACAAGGAAGGATGCTCCTCTTCAGGTTGCAGAGGGAGCAGGACTCTGCCAACACCTTGATTTGGAACTTCTAGTCTCCAGAACTGTGAGGCAATAAGAGTCTGCTGTTTGAAGCCACCCCATTTGTAACGGCAGCCCTAGCAAGTGAACACAGTCTCCGTGACCATCCTCACTCTAATCACAAGGTGCAGGCAGTCACCTCCTCCACCCCTGCCCGACTCCAGTCCCGCTGGTGACTCAACTCTGCAGCATATTTTTGTTGCTGCTTCATCCCCTGGTCTGGCCTCTTGTGGAACCTGGAGTTCATGACCTCAGGGGCCTCCTGACCATTCAGAGACAGAGAAACACAATGTGGACCTGCCTGGGCACCTTCAGGATTAAACCAAGGGCCCATCCGTTGTGAAGAGAATCAGAAGAGAAGTCAAAGAAAACTGAGTTTGATCCTAGATCGGAGCTAGAGAAAATGGACTTTGGGACCAGAGGCCAGGCGCAGCCAGGATATCACATGCTTGCAGACTCTCTGTGCTCTGAGATTCTGTTATGATGGAGTCTGCTTTTCCTCCAAGGATGTCTGCAGCTCGTCATGATTGTCTCTGAATTTCTGTGCAGGCTGAAGGCAGAATGAAAAGGGAGTAGGATCAAGATTATAGCAGGGCTCTCCTTAACCTTCTCCAGGCCCAAGAAAACTGTAAACATGAAAGGCGTTCTTGGAGCCAAGATGATCACTGTGATTATTCCAGAATGCCTGTGGTCTGTCTCATCTCACTTTACTCTCTGACACCCTTACTCTTGGGTGTAGCAGGACAGTGTCCTGGAAATAATAAGTCATTAAAACTATTATTTATCAAGTGCCATACACCGATGGACAGGACCTTGAGCAAGCTCTGGGAGCTAGTGATGGACAGGGAGGCCTGGCGTGCTGCAGTCCATGGAGTTGCAAAGAGTCAGACATGACTGGGCGACTGAACTGAGCTGAACTGATACACCGTACATACATCTATTATTCCATATCCTCATAATAACTCTGCAAGGCACACACAATCCCTGTTTTATAGGTTAGGTTCAGATAAATGACAGAATTTGCTTAAGTCACAAAGCCAAGGGTGGCTGAACCAGAAGCCAAGGCCAGACAGGGTGTCTTCCTATGAGACACCACCTGTTTACAAACACACTTTCAGCCAAACTTGAGCAACAGAGTTCTTAGGCAGCCACTTTGTCCTTATGTTAGAACAGCTACTCGGCCGCTTAGCCCTTTTATTTAAGAAAAATTAACTTTTATTGGTGTGTAGTTGCTTTACAGAGTTGTATTAGTTCTACTGTTCAGCAAAGTGAATCAGTTACACGTCGTATATATGAAAGTAAAAGTGAGTCGCTCAGTCATGTCCAACTCTGGGATCCTGTGGGCTCTAGTCTGCTGGGTTCCTCTGTCCATGAAATTCTCTAGGCAAGAATACTGAAGTGGGTTGCTAGTTTCTTCTCCAGGGGATCTTTCCAACCCAGGGATCGATCCTGGGTCTCCTGCATTGCAGGCAGATTCTTTACCATCTGAGCCACCAGGAAGTCCTATGTGTATGTGTGTATATACATACATATATATATATATATATATATATATATATAACCCCTCTTCTTTTGGTTTTCCTTCCCATTTAGGTCACCACAGAGTACTGAGCTCTCTATGCTATATAGTAGGTTCTCATTCGTTATCTGTTTTATACATAGTAATGTATATATGTCAATCACAGTCTCCCAGTTCATCTTCCCTCAGAGCTCTCATAACCATTCTCAGTAGTCTCTGCATTTCTTAAAAAAGAAATGTGTACATAGAGGAAAACCAAGTAAATAAAATAAAACTCTCCCAGGTCAAGCAGGTAGAGCAAAACATTTCCTGATCTCTTCATGGTTTTGCAATAGTTGCACTTCATTAAAACACAATTTGCATTTCATTTTGGAAGCCTTTTGTTACACCTGTGTTACTGTGTGTTCCACCTCTCCACACCCATTGCCCAAAGCCTTTCTGTAGATCAATACAAAGGCCTGAATTTAGAAAAGCAGAAAAGTGGAAAAGATCCAAGTCCCACAAGATACCTCGATCCTCTCCCCTTTTCTAAATGCCTGACAGCTTCTGGTTAAGCAGAAAGTTTTCTCCCTTGTAAATTTCTGAAAGGTATTTGATCAACATTTTAGGCTTCTGCATATGTATTCCTAACCCGTGAGCCTGTTTAGCAATTAAGCATAATTGTGAATTTTGGTTTTAGAAGAGATAGAGAAGGTCAAAGCACGGGGATTAGACAAGCAGTTTTCATTTTACAAGTGAGTACTTAAGACTTCTTATATGAAGGTTACTTGAAGAGATGGCACTGACTGTAGGCTGTAATGCACAAACATGACCCTTTATTGTTCTGTAAAATTTAGGCTAGTCATGAAATAGAGCAGTGGTCAGGAAAACTTTTCTGTAAAGGGTCAGAGAAGTATTTCTTTAAGCTTTGCAATTACTCACCTCTGCCATTTGAATGTGAGAGTAGGCATAAACAACTCACAAATGAGTGAATGGCTGTGTGCCAATAAAACTTTATTTACAAAAGTAGTCAGTGGGTTGAGTTTGTCCTGTGGGCTATAGTTTTTTGACCACTGATACATTGCAACCAGAGGAAGAAGTTATTTAAACATTGGAATGGTTGATTGAAGTGTTCCATTGCAGGTTTTTAAACACAGAATGGGCAGTCACTTGTTTGTGTTGACCTACATACATTCCTCCACTTGGTACCACTGTTCAAACTTTGCTTTAGAGGGTATTGTGTACCACACACACCGTGTAGTTCCTACAGGACACATTGGTGCCTGCACATGCAGAATCTTATACTCACTGTTGTCATGGGGCTACCAATTACTGTAACCTCTTTCCCTACATACACCACTCAAGCACCCTTCAGGCACGTAAAGAAATGTTTCTCTATACATCTTGCCCTACATTCTCCAAACAAAAGATGGCGTCTGTGGGGGGTGGGGAACACATGTAAAGGATCCAACAGTGACAGAGTATGGGAAGATCTGAGTCTTGCAAGCACGTGGGTAGGAGAAAAGGCAAATTAATTAATATACCAAATCTTTTCTCCCAGATATATCTTGTCATTCAGAAAAGAAGTGCTTGAAAAAAAACACAGTGATGGTGGTATACTAGATGGACACAGGAGCTAACTGGAAGACTACTGATAAAACAATTTGGGCAACAAAATGAATAACGTAGATTTGGAATATAATCCAAAGTTGAAAATAAATGCCTGTGCGTTTATACTGATATAAATAAATGCTTGAATGAGTAAATAAATGGGGCCAACAGGCAAGTCTCCCATACAGAAGTATTCCAAATGATTTATTTTGATAGTTTACCTCAGGGAGGTGCAGTATTATTCCCCATCCTCTAAGTGTGGTTTGTGCATAGTGACGTCTTCCCACAAAATATCTTATGGGAGGCAGAGAAAAAAAATAGCCACAGTGGAAAAGGCTGACATAAGCTTGGCCATGTGTTCAAGGTCAACATCAAGAGGGATCAGTTAAAAAAAAAAAAAAAAAGTGATCAGTTATGTTGGTAGCATGTGCCCTTGATATGGGGGCTTCCCTCGTGACTCAGCAGTAAAGAACGCACCTGCAGTGCAGGAGACCTGGGCTTGATCCCTGGGTGGGAAGATCCCCTGGAGAAGGGCATGGCAACCCACTCTAGTACTCCTGTCTGGAGGATTCCATGGAAAGGGGAACCTCGGCAGGCTGCAGCCCTTGGGGTCACAAAGAGTCCAACGCGACTGAAGCGACTGAGCACAGCACGCAGGCACCCTTGATGTGACTGACAAGACGAGAACGGTGCTTCCACTCTGTGGTCTTTTCCCAAAAGCTCACAACCCCAGTCTAATCATGTGCAAGATACCAGATAGACTCTAGTCAAGGGCCTCCTGTAAAAAAGCCAGCCAATATTCCCCCAAACGGTTAAGACTTCAAAAGCAAGGAAAGCCTGAGAAATGAACAGTCTAGAGGAGCCCAAGGAAACATGACAACTGCGCTGAATGTAGTGTCATAGGTGGGATCCTGGGAGGATAAAGGACTTTAAGTGAGAAGAAAGGAAATCGGAATATAATACGAACTTTAGTAAACAATCATATACCAATATTGCCTTAGTTGGAGCAAATGAAACATGCTAATGTAAGATGTTAGCAGCAGAGGAAACTAGGTGTGTGGAATATAGGAGCTCTTTTGCGCTATCTTTGTAACTTTTCTATAAATAAAAAAAACTATTATAAAAAAATTCTATTAAAAAAATAGGCAAAAGATTTGAACAGATACTTCACCAAAGAAGACACACAAATGGCTAATAAGCACATGAAATGATGTTCAACATCACTAGTCATCAGAAAATGCAAATTGAAACCACAATGGGATACCACTATACATTTGCTAGGAAGACTGAAATTATAAAGACTGACAAAAAGAACTATTGACAATGATGTAGAGAAATTGGAATTTTTATGCACTTCTAATAAGAATGAAAAAAATGGTGCAACTACTTTGGAAAACAGTTGGGCAGTTTTATAAATTTATACATACACTATCCTATGACCAAATAATTCCACTCCTAGGTATTTACCCAAGAGAGATGAGCACATATATCCACACAAAGACTTGTACGTGAATTTTTTTTTTTAATTATTATTTTATTTTTACTTTACAATACTGTATTGGTTTTGCCATACATTGACCTGAATCCACCACAGGTGTATACGAGCTCCCAATCCTGAATCCCTCTCCCACCTCCCATCCCATATCCTCTCTCTGGATCATCCCCGTTGTACGTGAATGTTTATTGCAGCTTTATTTGAAATAGCTCCAAACTGGAAACAACCAAAATATCCATCAACAAGTGAATACAGGAGCAAATTATGATATATCCACATAATGAAATATTGCCAATGAAAAGAAACAAATTACAACAAAAACATGATGAATCTCAGAAACACTGTGCTTAGCCAAAGAAAGTACATGTTGTATTATAGCACTTATATGAAATTCTAGCAAATCTCAAGGGATAGAAAGCATATCAGCAGTTTCCTAAGATAAGGGAGCAGCAATTGACTTTGAAGAAGGAAGAGAGGACTTTTTGGATCCATGAAATATTCTATATCTTGATTGTGGTTATTACATGGGTGTTTGCATTTGGTTGCTGCTGCTGCTAAGTCACTTCAGTCGTGTCCGACTCTGTGCAACCCCATAGACGGCTGTCCACCAGGCTCCGCCGTCCCTGGGATTCTCCAGGCAAGAACACTGGAGTGGGTTGCCATTTCCTTCTCCAATGCATGAAAGTGAAAAGTGAAAGTGAAGTCACTCAGTCGCCCGACTCTTAGTGACCCCATGGACTGCAGCCCACCAGGCTCCTCCTCCCATGGGATTTTCCAGGCAAGAGTACTGGAGTGGGTGCCATTGCCTTCTCCTCATCAAAATGTACATTTACCGTGGAGCATTTTCTCCTATGTAAATATACCTGAAACTTTTTTTAAATTGAGAACCCTTGACTGGAGTTCTGAGGATGACTCTCTGAGATCCTTCAGGGATGACAAATTGTCTTCCTGGCTCTATGGCCCTTCCACCATCCCATCCCATCCCAGGGGGACAAGGTAGCTATTTGACATGTGACCCTTAAAGATGGGGGCTCCTACTCAGGAAATCAGGTGATGAGGTGATCAATGCTAGTAGAACTAAGGCAGATCTTGGAGTGTTCCTGGAAGGGAGAGGAGGAAGGAGACACACCTTTCCCAGTTCTCCATGACGAGGACATGGAAGAAGATCCCGTGGTCTTACGGGAGAACATAATGGACAGGTAGGAAGCGTAGAGCTTCCTGAGTGTGGGCCAAAAGGACACACAGCTGTCCCTACATGGTGAAGGAGTGTTCTGTGAAGGGGCTAGTGTGGAACGCAATACGGTCTCAGGAAAACATGCATCTGGCTCATCCTGAAATTCCAGAGCAGCAGTAGCTGTGAAAATACTTGGTGGCCCCAGGTCCAAACCAAGTCTTCTCCCACTGCTGTGCTTTCAGGCAGAAACAAAAAGAAACTCCTCTGCTCTGCTTGGAGTTGGTGCAGAGGGAGTAGACATGTTGGTTCAGAGAGAGAAAGCTTGAAATTATGAATAGGGACAGCTAATAATATTATATTTTGAAAAAAAAAGTCAACAAGAGAGCCTAGGACTCTAATAACCAGATTGGATTATAAATATCAGGGGATCAGACTAAGATTTAACAAAGAATAGGCCAAAAATATGTATACCCTGCATAATGGTATACATATTGGATTGGTAGATTGGAAAATCAAAGTTTTGAGAATATAACAACAAGCTTCATTTTAAAAAATTTGCATTGGTACACCTCAGTCTGTCATATTTATATGTGAATAGTATTTTTATAATATACTGTGTTGCAATTTGCTATTTTCACTGGGCTACATATCAGAAACATTTGTCCATGTCACTATACAGTCTTCCATGACATAATTTTTAATGTATGCATAGCTTTCCATCATTTAAATGTACATATTTTACTTAACTAGCAGCTCATTGTTGGACATTAAGGCTCTTCCAGGTTTTCAGTACTATAAATAAATTTGATAAAGCATCTTAGATGTACATCTTTTCACACATCTCTAATTCTTTTCATAAGATAAATTCACAGTTAAGAGATGGCTGAAATATAGAGTATTCAAATTTTAAGTTTTTTAATGCTCTTCAGAAGGTTTGTGCCAATGTATGTTTCCCACTAGAAATGAACAATTTTTAAAGGTTAATTTTCTATTCAACTAAACCTCTATTCAGGCTCAGCAATTATCTGAACTGGCTAAAAAGATGGCCTTAAACCCACCTCCCTTTCAGTATTATGTCGTAGTTAGGGTGAATTTGGACTTCCCTGGTGGCTCAGATGGTAATACATCTGCCTATAATGCAGGAGACATGGGTTCGATCCCTGGGTTGGAAAGATCCTCTGGAGAAGGAAATGGTAACCCACTCCAGTACTCTTGCCTGGAAAATCCCATGGACAGAGGATCCTGGTAGGCCCCAGTTCATGGGGTCTTGAAGAGTTGGACACGACTGAGTGACTTCACTTTCAGGGTGAATTTGAGCTTCCCTAATGGTGAGATAGCTAATTCTTACATAGGTTGATAAGGAGTCTGGGACCCTCAAGGAGGAAGGGGTCCAGAACCATCGAGGAGGAGAAAGGGGTCTGGGGTTCACAAGGAGGAGAAAAGGACAACTTTTTTTTTTTTTTTTCCCCTACATTGCTTTCTCTTAGTCACATATTTTCTTTAAGCCCAGAGCTAATGATCACACAACAAAACAACTCATCTTAAACTCTGTACTAAGGATTATACAACAATGTATCTTGCTCAGGACATGTTTCTCATTTTTAACAAGCACTTTCTGACTAATCTTGTTATCTTAAGACATATGTTGTGGGAGTGAGTCTGGTAAGACCTTTCAATTGTTAGTTCTAATCTTGCTAATTTAAGATGTGTGTTGTGGGAGTGGGTCTGGTAAAAGTATATAAGGCCTTGATAAAACTGGCAAGAGTGGGGCGCTCTCCATCCCCCTTCTGATGTCTATGTCAGACTCTCCATCCCCCTTCTGATGTCTATGTCAGAAGGTTTCTCTGTCCTTTTTTACTTTAATAAAACTACACAAAAGCTTTCGAGTGTTCAAGCCTGGTCCCTTGTTCTGAAGCTAAATCTTCTTTTTTGGTGATCATGAATCCCACATCATTCACCATAAACTATCAGTGGCTCAGATGGTAAAGAATCTGCCTGGAATGAAGGAGATGCAGGTTGGATTCCTGGATTGGGAAGATCCGCTGGAGAAGGGAATGGCAACCCACTCCAGTATTCTTGCCCAGAGAATTTAATGAACAGAAGCAGATTACGTCCATGATGTCCTATTGCTGGTAAAATGAGCAGTACTAGCAATGGTAGAGTTTATTCTCAGTTTAATTTCAAAAATGGCTGTGTCCATGCCGTGATAATGTTAATGATGGAATGAAGCTTTATTGAGAGATTATTATATGATAGGCAGCATTGGCACTGCTTCACAAGTATTAACTGTCCTATGAGGTAAGTACTATTATTGCCTTTATTGTAAAGAGGAAGGTAAGGTAAGTCGCTCAGTCGTGTCCGACTCTTTGCGACCCCATGGACTGTAGCCTACTAGGTTCCTACATCCGTGGGATTTTCCAGGCAAGAATACTGGAGTGGGTTGCCATTTCCTTCTCCAGGAGATCTTCCCAACCCAGGGATCGAACCCAGGTCTCCCGCGTTGTAGGCAGACGCTTTGCAATCTGAGCCATAAGATCCTGGATTGATGCTGTCTCTCTGTATGAATGCGTGTGTCCTAAGTTGCTCCAACATGTCCAACTCTTTGAGACTCCATAGACTGTGGCCTGCCACGCTCCTCTGTCCTTGGGATTCTCCAGGCAAGAATACTGGAGTGGGTTGCCATGTCCTCCTCCAGGGATCTTCCTGACCCAGGGATTGAACCCGTGTCTCCCGTGGCTCCTGCATTGCAGGTGGATTCTTTACCGCTGAAGCACCAGGAAAGCCCCCCTGTATGAATATGTACCATCATAAACAGGATTGTTTCAGTATTTCTGCACATTGTATTTATTTTCTTTTGTATCAGATCGGAGTTAATTTTCTCTCTTACAGATTGAACACTACCTCTGGAGAAACCTCTGCTCTAAATAGGAGATACTTAGGCTGCAGTCCATGGGGTTGCTAAGGGTTGGACATGACTGAGCGACTTCCCTTTCACTTTTCACTTTCATGCATTGGAGAAGGAAATGGCAACCCACTCCAGTGTTCTTGCCTGGAGAATCCCAGGGACGGGGGAGCCTGGTGGGCTGCTGTCTATGGGGTCACACAGAATTGGACAAGACTGAAGTGACTTAGCAGCAGCAGCAGCAGCAACATGCTTGATGAGGCCTGCCTCTGTGGCAAGATCCTACAGACTCTGTCCCTGTCTTCATCTTAAAAATAGCAATATATTACTGCTCTAATTCCCAAGTGCAGTGTTGGGACAGGCTGCTCAGTCAGTCGTGGAGTTTGCCACAGGCAATTTGTTATAAGTAATAAAGTTATGAAGTTTGCAAATAAGGTGCTTTTCATGAAAATTGCAGTGGCTGTAAGATGATCTTTGTGGTAAGGTCACTTTCATTCCCACACATTCCCACATGCTTTCAGTGTGGGGACAGAGCAGGTGAGGAGGAGGAAGGCAAATATCCTGCTGCCCATCTGACCTCTATTCTCCTAGAGAAAGTGGCATATGACTATGTGATTTCTGCAGAAAAAGCACTGGGAACCACAGCTCCAAACTAAAAGAATAAAAGGCAGAGAGGGGAGAGTTAAAATGACTGAAAAGTAGAAAAGACTTTAAAAAAAAAAAACTTTTTATTTTACGTTGGAGTATAGCCGACTGTGTGTGTGTGCGTGCATGTGTGTGCTCAGTCGCTCAGTCTAGTCCGACTCATGAACTGTAGCCCACCAGGTTCCTCTGTCCATGGGATTTCCCAGGCAAGAATACTGGAGTGTATTGCCATCTCATTCTCCAGGGACCTTCTCGCCCCAGGGATTGAATTTTCCAATTAACAATGTTGTGACAACTTCAAGTGGAAAGCAGAGGGATTCGGTTATACATATATATGCATGGAAAAGGTGTTTGTGCCTGGACACAATGATAAAACAGGAAGGACTTTTAAAGCATTTTCATTCTCAATCTTCTTCCTTAATTAGCATTAAGAAGTCAAATTCAATTCCCTAACAACAACAGAAAAAGGGAAAAGACACAGGTGCACAGCAGGCAGAGAAGTTTCAAGCACCGTTCTTGTGCTTGAACACATTAAAGGCTATCAAGATGGCCATGGAAATAATGGGATCTCCCAAAAACTTTGTTGCGAAAAAATATTTTCTCATCAATGAGCAGATTGCCAAGACTAGATAAGCAGCATGAAAAGCAGAGAAAAGAAGCTTCTATTTGTTCAGTTGTTCTTAACAATTCATTTGCTTATAATATCCAGAAGGAGACTGCCATTGCTCACCCATTGACTGTCTGGGAAAGGTCTGCTCCCACAGAGCAGTGAGTCCTTTTCCTTCATTAATCTGTGCAGCTTAGGTTATCAATGCTTTGGCTTGCTGGTAAGCAGTTAGGGTCACTGTCTGTTAATGAGGTCAAGGGCATGGCCTATAATTCTAATTAGGATAGTTAACTTGTTGTATTGCATAGTCACAAACTGGATGCCTAATCCCAGATAGACTAATCCTTCTTTTTAATGGGTATGTTCAGGGCCAGCACAGGCCCAGCCTCTACTGGAGAAAGAATTCAAAGCAATGTCATTTCAGTGTACATCTTGTATGAATCACAAATCACTGTCATTATGTTCTGATGTGCCAAGCTGCTCGGTCATGTCTGACTCCTTGTGACCACATGGACTGTAGCCTGCCAGGCTCCTCTGTCCATGGGATTTCCCAGGGAAGAATAGTAGAGTGGCTTGCCATTTCCTTCTCCAGGTGATCTTCCCAACCCAGAGACTGAACGCACATCTCCTGTGTCTCCTACATAGAAGACAGATTCTTTACCTGCTGAGCTGTTGGGGAAGCCCCTATGCTCTGATATTAAAGAATAAACACTTTCTTACAGAAGGGCAGAATTTTCAGCTCCAAAGCTCTTCCTGTTGCTCATACGATCCCTCTGCTCTGACAGGTACTTTTTCCCTCGAATCACTTTTGCTGGAGATTAAAACCAAAGAAGCATTCTCCCATTATTCAACAATCCTCTGATTTTGAGGTTTTATATAATCTATTTATCTATATATGGGATAAATTATCTTTAATGCTTTTGTTTTTTGACTTTTAGTAAAAGTCACATATATGCATTTTAGAAGTAATAAATGCAGAAAAGTACAAAGTAAAAAATTAAGCCTCCTTTAGTCAATGTGGAAAAGATTTTAAAAAAGAAACTAAGGCTAAATGATGAAGCCTCCTTTAGCATTCAGATGACTTGATTAAATGATGAACAGTCTTCTGATTAAATTCTGTGCCATAGGAATGATTCATAAGTCTCTCCTCATACCATTGTTTTCACCTAGTTGTTTAGTTAAAGCATCATTATGGCTGTTTTCTGTTTCATAAATGTACATCTCTGCTGAGAAATACCCTCAGTTGCTTTCCTATAATTCATGCTTTAGGATGTATCTTTCTTTAAAAAACTACTGCCATTAAATATTACTGCCCTTGCAACAGCAGAGACTGATAATTCTGGACATTAAATATTTCAGAAGAAACTTGTATAAATAAGGATAATAACATTTACCAATTGAAATCATTAAGCTATACTCCTTAAAAGGTATATAGGGCTATATATTAATTAGATCTCAACAAAAGTGGAAAAAATTTATATGCACACACAAACATTTACCACTTGAACAGACTGTAAGAAACTAGTGCATTTTAGCAACCAGGACTGTTTATGCCTAACACCTAAGATCAGTAGTTATTAAATATCACCATTAATCATAGTTGAGAGAAACTTTATTTCAAAATTATGTGATAGATAAATGGATTTAAACAGCTTTCACCTTTCTTGCTTCACCTGGAAAGCAGCAAATTTTGATCACGTTTCTACTCTTAAGTCAAATTGGTCGGACAATTGATCACATCTCATGTATTCACATAACTTAGGAAAAAGAAAGAGACATTTCCATGATTCTAAAGCAGAATAGGATAGGAAGCATAGGAAAATGATTTCCAGTTTCAGTCCTGTTCTAAAATTTCCAAAGGAAAAAAGGCATGGAAGTAGAGTCGGAATTAAGGAGAGGAGCAGCTTGTGTTTAACTCAGAAGAGCACCACAGACAAAGATTCTGGTGCATAGCAGGAGAACAACTCTTCCTTCATAATTGGGAGCCTCCCACAAGGGCAAGAATGCATCCTACAATCTCTGAGGGAAGGAAATAATCCATCCTCTCTTCTGATTCAGGAAAGAATGATCTGTTGCCAGGAGCTGAGTACCTCAAGCAGCCTGATCAAGTGCCAAGAAATGGTAAGGGAAGTTTTGGTTCTTGCCTGGAAGAATTGCAGGATGCTGGGGAGATTCCAGAGGCTTGCATTTCTCACAGAGTTTGGATCAAAGTGTATGACCAGTATTTTGGCAGCCCAGCAACCTCCCTTGATGAACCAGAAGATTTGTGTGCCCAGAGAAAAAACCTTAACCTCTGAGAGGCAGAGTGGCATGGGAAAGAACCAGAAGCCCTGTTTGTTTGTTTGTTCTTCCCCTGTTCACTTACAGATTTGCTGCAGGATCTTGGACAAGATCATTCATCTCTGTAGGTATTTAGTTTCCTCCTGGGGGTAATGTGACCCTTTCCAACTCTGATACTGGTGATTCTCCTCCCATGCGGGGCTGTAAACCACAGTGGCATTGCCTGGTCTCGAGAATCCTATAAGTCAAGAGTTGCTGCTGGTTGTTTTCTTCAGGTTCCTTTGAAGCTCACAGACTCCAAGTTTCATGATAGAAGCAAATACATAAAGTCTGTCTAGTCAAGGCTATGGCTTTTCCTGTGGTCATGTATAGATGTGAGAGTCGGATCGTGAAGAAGGCTGAGCACCGAAGAATTGATGCTTTTGAACTGTGGTGTTGGTGTGCTCTTGAGAGTCCCTTGGACTGCAAGGAGATCCAACCAGTCCATTCTGAAGGAGATCAGCCCTGGGATCTCTTTGGAAGGAATGATGCTAAAGCTGAAACTCCAGTACTTTGGCCACCTCATGCGAAGAGTTGACTCATTGGAAAAGACTCTGATCTGGGAAGGATTGGGGGCAGGAGGAGAAGGGGATGACAGAGGATGAGATGGCTGGATGGCATCACGGACTTGATGGATGTGAGTCTGAGTGAACTCCGAGAGATGGTGATGAACAGGAAGGCCTGGCATGCTGCGATTCATGGGGTTGCAAAGAGTCAGACACTACTGAGCGACTGAACTGAACTGAACTGAACCACTTCATTGCTTTCTTATACCATCTTATTCACAACAGTTTTAAAGCTTATCAGTCAACTGTGGAGCCCACAACAACAAGGTCATTTCCATAAAGAAATGACTTCACTCAAAGCTTCCCTCTGAAGTCTTCCTTCTGTCTGGTGGTCAGCAGTCCTTGTTCTTCAAATAAGAAAGGCCCAAACCAATTGTTGCCCCGGTTTGCTCCTCTTTGCATGTCCACTGGATTTATAAATGATGCCTCATTCAATCCTGTGCCTAAAGCCAAAAACTGGGAGAGATCTATGACCTCTCTCCGTCAACTCTCCTATCCATCACCAAACTCTTCAAGGGGTCTTCCCATTGCACTTACGATGATGTTCAAAATCCTCACTCTGGAGCAGAAGACCTTATGTGAGTGCTCCAGTCTCTTCTCACAGTCCCTCCTCTTTTGATCACTGTGTTCCCAACACCATATCCTCCTTAAAGCCTCCCCATGTCTGTCCACAATACACTCATACCTGTCATTCACTCAGCTAATTCCTACTCATGTTGTAGCTGGAATGTCGTTTCCCCTGACAGGCCTGCCTCATCTCCCTCTCCCCAAATAACTCATGTTCTTTTTACAGTCATCACCAATTATAATTATGTATTTCCTTGTTCACCTATTTATAAACCTCTCCTTCAAGAATTTCCGGGAAAGGATGGACCATGTCTGTCGTCTTCATCACAATATGCCAGTGCTCACCACAAAGACCAGTCCGCCGTGAGCAAATATTTGTTGAATGACTGACCAAACAAACATCCCTTCTTTTTGTCACTCTATTTCCCTCTTATAAGCTTTGTCATGAGTGATGCTGAAGATGATAACCTCTCTGTACATTTCTCACTTTCTCAAGACCCCTACCTATGAAGAATCTTTTGGTTTTGGCCTTGGCGGGCCTTATCTGAAGGTTGTCACCCTCTCGTTACATATATCCTCCTTTGCTTAGGGATGCAGAAACTTTACGAGTTTGCCAAGGGTAGGCAGGCTTTTAAGAGCTATAACATGGTGATCAAGAGCTCAAGCTCTAGTGTCACTCAGTACTGAGCCTTGAACCTTGTCTCTGCCCCTTCCTAGCTAATCTGACTTTGGGGAAGTAACTTAGCCTCAGTTTCTTCAATCCTAAAATGGGGATAATGATAGAACTTAACTGGTAGGTTGTCTTTAGAATTTAAGGAGGTAGCAAAGGCGAAATGGCTGGTACAGTGCCAGACACATAGCAAGTGTCTGATAAATGCAATTGGTTTGCCATCTACCTCCACAGGGATTAAAGTGTGTGCTGCTGCAGCTGCTGACCAACTCCATGAAAGGAGTTCAGGTTGGAGAGTGGAAATGAGGCACTCTGCTCCAGGAAACTAGCAGGATAGGTCTTCGGGTAGTTAGATATTCTCAGGAGCTGATTTTATGAGCCCAATTCTTATGTCTTCTCATATCTAGAAAAACACTAAAATCCTTCATGGTGCCGACTGTTTCTTGTGACTATCTGAAGTTTCATGAGGTCAGCAGAAACTTTTCTACAAAAAAATATGAGCTTGATTGCAAGTACTCCCATTACCAAAATCACATATATACGGTCTTTCCCTCCTGCCTCTTTGGAACAGTTTCTCAGCACTATCTGAGGCGCTGGGCTGCAGTTCTCATATTGCCCAAAATAAAACTTAACTCTCATCTCTCACCTTGTGCATTTTAAGTCAACAAATATTAGCTCCTATTGTTATGTTTCACTTAACCTCGGGAGGAAAGTTCAAATACCAGGTTCCAGGACCGGGGAATTTTCTGAGGAGGCTTTTTTCTTTTTCTATCTCCCTTCCCATTACAATCTACCTACCCTATACTTTGTGGTCCCAAAAGGTGGCAACAAAAATGTGATCGATTTTAATTGTCGATCGTGTTCAACTGAAGCTCTAAGCAGATCTGAAACGTACAAGCTAGCAGTATAAAATTGCGGATAACCATTATTTAAACTGGCAAGATGAATCGAGTTTAGGAATAACTAAAAATTGTAAAGTCAAGTCACTCTTTCCTAGAGAGTGTTGATGCACTGGCATTTGGTGACAGCTCCATAGAGAACCCTAGTAGGCAGAGAGGAGGTGATACTAACCTTTTAAACAGAACACACAATGTCGGGTTACTTAACATTCCACTCCTACCGCCCTCCCCCACTTCCCGGCCTCAGCAACGTGGTTTTTAAATGAGAAGCACACCCGATTGCTCTGTGTAGGTGGTGGAGTGGGAGGAGGTGAAATGCAAGCTTTATTTTCCCGACTGCTTGTCATCCAGTTCCCCACTTCCCTCTGACTTTCATGAGTGATGAGGTCATCCCGGCGCAGGAAAATCAAACTCCTATTTTTCAAACCCAATAAAGGCCGGCATTGTATCCTGCGTAAACAGAGACCAGACGGGTAGGGGGGCAGGAACACGAGCGGCCCGCCCCCTGGCGGTCGCCTGAGACAGTCGCGCCCTGCGCTCCACCAAACAGCGACAGGGAGGCGGAGAGGCTGCGAGCTAAAACGTAAGTTAAAATTAGATCAATAGCCAGCTTGGCTGTCTCAATCAATGCATTGCAGGGAGAGCGTACAACCATCTATTTATAAGCTAAACCCAGTATTATCTTCCTCTTTTAGGACGCAGAGATCCATTACAGCCGCGGCAGGGGAGAGGATGCTGCAAGATGATGCATGCCACGGTACAGCCTCGCTGGCTGGTCCCGGCTTCATCCAGCCTCAGATGCGCGTGGGGTGGGCAGTGGGAGGATACACTCCTGCAGGTGGTGGCAGCAGTGAGCTCTACAGAACTCATTCCCCTGGCGGACCCCCCAAGGACTCACTCCCGCCCACTCCTTAACCTCCATGGAATCCTGAGGTGAGGTGAGGTGAAGTCGCTCAGTCGTGTCCGACTCTTTGCGATCCCGTGGACTGTAATCTACCAGGCTTCTCCGTCCATGGGATTCTCCAGGCAAGAATACTGGAGTGGATTGCCATTTCCTTCTCCAGGGGATCTTCCCGACCCAGGGATCGAACCCGGGTCTCCCTACGTCTGTTGAAACCGACAGGACCCAGAAGGCAGAACCATCATGGGGGCGGGGGGCCTCCTGTAGATGCAGAGAGGCACTGGCCGCTTCTACCCATCCAGAGCTTGACTGCCTGTGGACTAAGGTTTATAACCTAGCTTCCCTAAGGGACTGCGTTACTCAGGCCTCGCTCGGTTGCTGTAAATAGCTGCAAACCCCCTTCTCCCGCATTTACAGCAATCTGTGTGATTGCATGTGTAATATTTAAGGCCTTGGTGAAATGTCCAGGTGCTCCATCCAGTCTCTGACATACTGGGATACTGGACATTCCCACTTTCTCCAATCGGTGGAAGTCATCTCCAATATATAAAGAAATAGTCACATCTAGCTTTTGTGTTTAAGTTGTCAAACTATTTTTGGTTTTTGACAGATGCTATAGACAGAGGCAAAATCTGATACAGTACTGCCTCCTCAGAAGCACAAGATCAAGTCATAGTTCTGGGGGTAAAAATTTAAGTCTTAGATGTGTGCACAGCATGTTTTACATGATGTATTTATGTATTTTTCTTCATTTTTGCTATTATTTTTTTAACAACTTTCTTGAATAATTGTATTTATTATGGAGAAACTTTAAACAGCCAGAGTATTTTAATATTAGCTTCAATATACATTAGACATATTTGTTGTTTGACATTAAAGGATTTTGAAGTAAAGATAGAAGCTGAAGCATTCTTCATTTAGAAATAACCTTTTTCTTCCTCAAATTCTTGTTGGCTCTGCTCCAAAACATATCCTACATCTGTCCCTTCCTCCCCATCTAGACTGCTTCTAGTTTAGCTGCAAGTCACCATTTGTTATCCTTCACCTGGATTTACAAAAATAGCATCTTGTCTAGGCTTCCTGGATTTTCTTTCTCCCTGCTGCAGTCGACCTGCTCCACAGAGCAACAAGGGTGCTCTTTTAAAACGTAAATCAGATCTCAGATTGTATCTCTGCTCTTTGTAAAACCTTCCCTGGCTACCCACTGTAATGGATTAGACCCCAAAGTCTTCACCACAGCCAGAAGGCGGTGTGTGAGCTGGCTGGTTCACCCTCAGGGGCCCCTTGACATCTCACCACAGTTTCTCACTTTCTGTCAGAGCCTTAAACCCACGAGCTCCTAGCACTTGCTTTTCTCTCTGTGCAGAACTAACTAACTCCCTTTCAGAAGATCTTCTCAAAGCTGCCCCGTTGGCATGGCTCCAGTCTCAGCTCAGATATCAGAGATATCAGAGACCTTAGCTGACCGCCCTCTGCGCCTCCAGAACGCAGGATCACATCACCTTGTTTTCTGTTCAACACAGCAGTTAACTGGAATTGGACTGTTTATCCTTTTTCATGTATCAGAAGTTGGCCCCAGGAAAACAGGCTTCCTGTCTTTCTTGTTCACTCCTGTCTCTTTGGGTTGTAGAACAGTACCTGGTCCACAGCTGGTATTCAGGATACAGTTATTGTATAAATTATTTGATGTGATTTCCTGATATCTACATGCATAGCACTGTGCATATTCTCCCTTGAATTGTATAGTTATTTTTATACACATATGCTTCCTCTTCTCAAGTGTGAACTCCTAGAAGCAGGATCGTGTTTCATTCCTTTTATTCTCCATGGTCTTATGGAGTCTGGCACATAACAGATATTTAAAATATTTATTAGATTGAAATGCAATAAATGAATAGGTAATAGCCTGATATAATATGACTTTACCCCAGATCTAGTTTTCATCAGGGAAAATGCAAAAACATTATGCTATCCAAAGGAGTAGATTGTTGCTTTGATCCTTGTAACACCCTATGCCCCCACCCCAACACTTATTTTCAAAGAACATTCATATTCATTATTTTATTTGATCTTAATACCAGCTCTGTGAGATGGGCCTTTTGATCCACACTTTACAAATGTAGGAACTGAAGCTCAGGGGCATTAGCTGACTTCCTTAAGCTTGCACAGTGAATACGAAGGAAGACAGGGCTAGAGACTGCTTATTTCAAACACCCACACATATATGTACACATAAAAGTTTACACAGATATGTCTGCATTTGCCAACATCCTCCCTTCTCAACCACATTTATGATATGGATCAAATGGGATCATAAATGCAAAGTATCTTGAATGGAGATTGGCATATGACAGGCTCCGAATAAATGACCATTCTTTCTTCTTACCTGCGCTATGCTTGCCATAATTCCTCCATCCCAATAAAGAAGAATGTATCTATCTTCACTTGTTATTTTTATTACTAGACTGATTTCCAAGTTCCTCCTTATTGTGAAATATTAATGCATCATATTAATTGGATACTTTCACAGATCTGAGCAGGAGCAAATGGATTTTTGCTAACTGGCAACCTACTGCTCTTTCATCTTCTACTCTACATACAAACCAATGAAAAACATTTGTGAATATCTGTCAGAACACAGCTTGGCTTAAGTTATACAGTTCAACATCAATGAGGAAATGGCATAGTAAATGCCAAGGCTTATCAATCATGAATATACACTAAACAAAGCACAGCCAGAATGGTCAAGTAATGAGCAAAATTAGTTTTACAGTAGGCAAAATAAATCAAGAGCCTATTCTGACTATTCATTCATTATTTACTGAGTTGATTTTATGTGCCAAGCTCTGTACCCAGTACTGGGAATACAGAGGTGAGCAAAATTGATGAGGTCCCTACTGATACAACTCTAGCTGAAAAGATAGGCTCAAACTGAAGAATCACACAACAGAGATCAGTGTTGTAAGAAGGCAGAACGTGAGGAATGACAGGGAATTCAAGAGAACTCCTTGAGGAAGTGATGACTAAGCTGAGCTATGTCTTGAGTTCAGGGATGGCTCCATGCCTCCAATAGTTACTAAAGAAGGAAGAAGAGGAAGAAACAATTAAATAAGTAAATATTGGATTGGCCAAAAAGTTTGTTTGTGTTTTCCGTAAGATGGTGCAGAAACCCGAACGAACTTTTTGGCCAAGCTAATAATACTAGTAATAAGAGTATAATTAGTAACTTTTAAACTCTCTTATTTAATAAATATTCTTGAGTGCCTACTATGTTTCAGGTGGCTGTCTAGGTGTTGGGGTTACAGCACTGGTCAAAGGCAAAAATCCCTGCCCTTATGGACCTATGTTGTAATGAGGGAAGGCATATGATAAATTAATAAGGAATTATAATAGAAGGGAATGCAAAATGGTGATTTCTGCAAAAAAGGAAAACAGACTAAGGAAGTAAGCTAGGGAGGTGGGGTGGAGTGGGTAGCAAGATGCTATTTTACATAGTGTTGTTCCATCCGCCTTCTCTGACTAATATATTTGAAGAAGACCCACAAGTGGTAAAGGGGCAAGTGGAGGGGTCTGAGAAGTCGGTGGGTGACCGCAGAAGGAAGAGCTCTCCAAGAGGAAGACTCTGAGAGTGCGAGGGCCATGAGACAACAGTGTTACTGCCTTGTTTGAGGAAGTACAAGGAGGCCAGTGTGTCTGAAGTGAGCAGAGTAAGCAAGGGGTAACTATTAGATGCGTTCAGGGGAGGAACGGATTCTAAGGGACCTCGGAAGTGACCGTAAACATGAGAAGACATTGGAAGCTTTTGAGCAAATGACTGACATTATCACACGTTTTAATAGTCGCTTTGGTTGCTGGGTAGAGAGCACCTACCTTCCAGGCAATGTGTTGTATCTTAATAGGTGACTTCATTTTAACTTCACAAATCTTAGAGTACCCATTTTACAGGTGAGGAAATCGAGATGTATGGAGTTTAGGCTTAAGTACTTACTTGAGGTCACGTGCAAAATAATAGGCAGAGCAGGAATTAAAAGCCAAGAAGTGTAATTTCAGCACCTAAGTCTTTAACCACAGTATTAGAGACTGGGCTGGTAGGTGATGGTGATTATACAACAGTAACACCTATCATTCACTGAAGGTCTTCTGTCCTAGCTTTCATTGTTAATTTTATTTCATTCTCACACAAATGCTAGCAGAGAGGCCCTATTGCCCCTTTAATATAGATAAGGAGAGAGAGATTCAGTTAGTCAGTGAACATAGCTAATCTATGTTCAAACAGTTTATAATTACAGGTGAGAATTCAAACCCAGGGCACTTCGTCTCCTAGGCCCATGCCTTGTTGACTACCAGATAAGTACGGCAAAGTTTTAAATATTTTTATTATAGAGAACCTTTAGAGATTCCCTGGTGGTCTGGTGGGTAGGAATCTGCCTGCCAATGCAGAGAACATGGGTTTGATCCCTGATCCAGGAACTGGGATCTCACATGCCACAGGATAGCTGCTCCCGTGTGCTGCAACTGCTGAGCTCACACACTGCCAACTATCGAAGCCCGAGCGCCCTGGAGCCAGTGCTGCACAATACAAGAAGCCACTGCAACGAGCAACCCTCACACCCCAGTGGAGACCCAGCACAGCCAAAGAACAGAACCTGTAACTGAATCATGTATTCTAAGAAATTCAGTCTTTTTTACTAACCTCCCAAATAAGGTAAATAAATATATTAATAACTTTATCAACCAAATGTGATAAGAGACAAAGAAAAAAGGAGGAAAGGATGGACGTAAACTTAATTCATACATGTAAGGTAAAAGAGAAAGTAATCGAAAAATAAGATTAAGAACTAAAAGAATGTCGAAAGGTGGATCTCTTAGTTATACAGAAAGATCGAAGAGCTATATATAGGATTCAATCATAAAACCGGTGAAGTGTTCATTAAGTTCTTGAAGTATTGTCAAATTGGAGCAAATCTGGGAGTTCAAGAGACACTATAATAAATATTAAAATGAGGACACAATACGACAGTATTCATAAAGAAATGAAAACAAAGTATTTCAGTTATAAAAGTTTATAAATATACATATAAATAGACGATATCACAAGAAACCAGAAGGGACCACCGAGTCTACCATTTCTTAGACGAACATTACTCCCTCTGGACCCAAACTAGGGACCCAGTCTTTCTAGGGGACCTCTTCTCTTACCGTTGGGTGAAGTCATAAGAACGGACCTCTTAAGGGTACCTGTCTCCTAGGACCACCCGATATCAAAGGTACCCCAGAGTCTCTCAGCCTGTGCTGACCCGCTGTAAGTGAGTGAGTGAGTATCACAAGAAATGAGGAAGGGTTTCAGGTTATAATGAGATACCCTAATAAAAGGAAACCAGACTTTTAAAAGAAATTCATTTAGAATATCAACGTAAGAGACCTCTGTTTCAGTAGTTCCAAACAAACAACCTTTTATAAAAATAAAACCGAATTGAAAACTTCATAGAAAGGTGAACTATATTATAAAAAGAAAGTCGAGAATTTTCTACAATTTTGTGATAGAAGAACGAAGGTATCAGAGATAACTTTTCAGCCGAGAGTCAGAATTACAACAGTGAACCTTTCGTCACATAAAACAAAACAAAAGGGAACCTAGAAAAAGAGACACATAAATCGAAAGTAGTAAAACTTATATTACGAGGATCTACACCAAAAGTAACAAAAAATAAGAAGAATGTGTTCCCTGTTCTTGGATCTGTGGGTTGATATCTTTGACCAATCTTGGGAACTGAACTGACTGATCACTACAACAATTTCTCTTTTCTTCCCTTTCTCTTCTCCCTCTTAGTCAGTTCAGTCACTCAGTCGTGTTTGACTCTTAGTGACCCCATAGACTGCAGGACGCCAGTCTTCCCTGTCCATCACCAACTCCCAGAGCTTACTCAAACTCATGCCCATTGAGTTGGTGATGCTATCCAACCATCTCATCCTCTGTCAACTCCTTCTCCTCCTGTGTTCAATCTTTCCCAGCATCAGGGTCTTTTCCAATGAATTAGTACTTCACATCAGGTGGCCAGAATATTGGAGCTTCAGCTTCAGCATCAGTCCTTCCAATGAATATTCAGGGCTGATTTCCTTTAGGATGGACTGGTTGGATTTCCTTGCAGTCCAAGGGACTCTCAAAAATCTTCTCCAACACCACAATTCAAAAGCATCAATTCTTTGGTGCTCAGCTTTCTTTATAGTCCAACTCTCATCCATACATGATTAATGGAAAAACCATAGCTTTGACTAGATGGACCTTTGTTGACCAAGTAATGTCTCTGCTTTTGAATATGCTGTCTAGGTTGGTCATAGCTTTTCTCCCAAGGAGCAAGCATCTTTTCATTTCATGGCTGCAGTCACCATCTGCAGTGATCTTGGAGCCCCCCAAAATAAAGCCTGTCACTATTTCTACTGTTTCCCCATCTATTTGCCATGAAGGGATGGGACCAGATGCCATGATCTCCGTTTTCTGAATGTTGAGCTTTAAGCCAACTTTTTCACTCTCCTCTTTCACTTTCATCAGGAGGCTCTTTTGTTCTTTATTTTCTGCCACAAGGGTGGTGTCATCTGCATATCTGAGGTTATTGATATTTCTCCTGGCAATCTTAATTCCAGATTGTGCTTATCCAGCCCATATGTTGTACTTTGCATATAAGTTAGATAAGCAGGATGACAATATACAGGCTAGATATACTCCTTTCCGGATTTGGAAGCAGTCTGTTGTTCCACGTCTGGTTCTAACTGTTTCTTCTTGACCTGCATACAGATCTCTCAGGAGGCAGGTCAGGTGGTCTAGTATTTCCATCTCTTTAATAATTTAAAAGGCAATGGCATCCCACTCCGGTACTCTTGCCTGGAAAATCCCATGGATGGAGGAGCCTGATAGGCTGTAGTCCATGGGGTCGCTAAGAGTTGGACACGACTGAGCGACTTCCCTTTCCTTTTCCACTTTCATGCATTGGAGAAGGAAATGGCAACCCACTCCAGTGTTCTTGCCTGGAGAATCCCAGGGACGGTGGGCTACCGTCTATGGGGTTGCACAGAGTCGGACACGACTGAAGTGACTTACCAGCTACCAAGAATTTTCCACAGTTTGTTGTGATCCACACAGTCAAAAGCTTTGGCATAGTCAATAAAGCAGAAGTAGATGTTTTTCTGAAACTTTCTTGCTTTTTTCGATGATCCAATGAAGTGGGCAATTTGATCCAACGAATGTTGGCAATTTGATATCTGGTTCCTCTGCCTTTTCTAAATCCAGCTTGAACATCTAGAATGTCATGGTTCACGTACTGTTGAAGCCTGGCTGGAAGGATTTTGAACGTTACTTTGCTAGTGTGTAAGATGAATGCAATTATGTGGTAGTTGGAACATTCTTTGGCATTGACTTTCTTTGGAACTGGAATGAAAATGGACTCAGTCCTGTGGCCACTGCTGAGTTTTCCAGATTTGCTGGCATACTGAGTGCAGCACTTTCACAGCATCATCTTTTAGGATTTGAAATAGCTCAACTGGAATTCCACCACCTCCACTAGCTTTGTTTATAGTGATACTTAGGCCCACTTTACTTTGCATACCAGGATGTTTGGCTCTAGGTGAGTGATCACACCACCGTGGTTACCTGGGTCATGAAGATCTTTTTTGTACAGTTCTTCTGTGTATTCTTGTCACCTCTTCTTAATATCTTCTGCTTCTGTTAGGGCCATACCATTTCTGTCCTTTATTGAGCCCATCTTTGCATGAAATATTCCCTTGGTGTCTCTAATTTTCTTGAAGAGATCTCTAGTCTCTTCTCCCTCTAGGATTTCAATTATACATGCACTGGATCTTTTGACTATGTTCCACATGTCTTTTATGTTTTATTCTGTTTTTCTCACTCTTTCACCACACTTTTGTGTTTCAGTTTGGGCCTTCTTCCTTTACTTTCCTTCTTTTTTTTTAAACTGATCTTGTCTTTGAATAAAATATACAGTGTTCCACACGCTATTAAACTCATCTAGTGAATTCTATGGTTTATATAATGTATTATTGTATTTTTCAATTTCAGAATGCTCATTTTATTTTTTTAGCATGTCAATTTTGTTGAAATGTTTAATCTTTTAATCAGTTTCTCCTCTATTTTCTTTAGTATAATAATCTTAATTATTTAAAATTCTTTTCTGCTAATTACCATATTTGAATTATCTGTGGATATGTTCTATTGTTTAATTTTTTTCCTCTTGATTATCAATCACATCTTCCATTCTCTTCTCATGTTAGTAATTTTAACTTGCAGCATAGACTTTGGGTATTAAAAACAACACAAAACAAAAAAATCCGGAGAATTTTTGGCTGAAATCTTTTACCAGCAAGGGTTCTTCCTTTTCTCTGATAGGCAGATAGGTAAAAATTGAGTTGGATATGAGTTTGAATTACAGTATTTTGTGTTCAGTTCACCTCTGGTTTGTCCCTGTTCTTTGCAGAGAATTCTTTTGGATTTTCAATTGGAAACCTAACAGCTCCCTGTCTCTTCAGCTCTAAAAGTCCTGCTTATCAGAGATCTTGGGTTTATAGCTTAGCTTTCTGCTTCACACAGGTTCAAAGTCTGACAAATGATTTGAGAGGAAGAACTGTTGTGCATTCATTTTGAACCCATTATTTCTAGTGGGATTGTGTCTCCTGCGCACTGCAGACTGTAAGGGTTTTTACTTTCTCTTTCGGGTTCAGCTCACATAAATTTTCCCTACCACCTCGGAGCAGAAGGGAATGAGTCTTCAGTTCAGTTCAGTTCAGTTGCTCAGTCGTATCCAACTCTTTGCGACCCCATGAATCTGCAGGAGGAGAAGGGGGTGACCGAGGATGAGATGGCTGGATGGCATCACAGACTCGATGGAGGTGAGTCTGAGTGAACTCCGGGAGATGGTGATGGACAGGGAGGCCTGGCGTGCTGCGATTCATGGGGTCGCAAAGAGTCGGACACGACTGAGCAACTGAACTGAACTGAACTGAACTTACAGTTCTCTAATTCATTATTTCAGTCTCATACCTTCACCAAGGGTTCTGCTGTATGCTCTTTTTCCCAGTAGAGTCCTTCTTCTTGGCCTAAATCCTGTCTTAAGTTTGTACCCAAAATGGACAAATACTCCTTGGGAAGCAAACAGTTGGTAATGTAAGCTCGCTTAGAAATTTTAGTTTATTTAATTATCTGCATCCATAGCTCTTTAGTATCTTTAATGATATTTGAAATGTACCTTTTCTTTATTTTTCTTTTGCTATGGTGTAGATGTTAGCCTGCTGTGACCTTTTACAGTTTATCCATAGGTAAAAGTCCCTCTCTCTGCATAAAGGGTTAGAAATTTTGGAGTTGGAAAGGACTTTGGCATTTACCTAATACAGATACCTCACTGGATATATAAAAAAATAGATACCAAGAATCATAAAGTGTTTTATCCTAGACTCCAAACTAATCATGCTAGAAATTAGCCCTGAGAAAAGCTTTGAGGTGGGCCTCCTGATGCTAAGTTCTACATTCAGTCGGACAAGAAGGAGAAAAAGAGACAGAGATAAAAAGAATATACCATGGAAAGGTCTCCACCTGAAAAAGAGAGCAATATTGGAGTCTTTGCTGTAGTCATTCAAAAGATCAGCCCTCTAAAATTCATGTTGGAAAACCTAGCTAAGGCCTTCTGAGTCAATGATAAAATCTAACATTTGCTTATTTCTGCTTTTCCTACCTTGTTTGAAAACAGGATTTAAAATGGCATGCCAATAATAAGAGCTCCTCCAGGGAAGGTTACAGATGGGGCAAATAGGAAGGGATATGTGAAGAGTGGGAAAGCCTGTTATCAGAAAGCTGAGAACATTATCCTTGGCAGAAGGATATTGGTAGCAGATGAAATTTCAGGGTGTTGTGGATATTGGAGGCTCATGAATTACTCTGCTCAATAGAATAACTGAGACAAAGACTGGATTCATGCCCTCAAAAACATAATAAGTAAATCTTTCTATCTCTTTCTGAAGGGAGAGTTTATCACTGTCATCTTTCTCCCCTCTATCATTGTTGAGCTAATCAAAGTTTGAAAGGAAGGAAGGAGAGTGTAGGATTAATGAGACCAGATTCTGGAACCTGGAGCAGAGCGATTCATTCCTTCCCAAGATGTATACACACAGACACACACACACCCCAGCTGCAAGATTCAGGGGGAAGACAGATTCCCTTGGACCCAATCCTAACTAAAGAGCTTCTGGGAAGACTTCTTGGGCAGAGCATCTAGAAAAATTGGACTTGTAAGCCATTTTGGCCTTTCATTTCCTTTCTTTTTCCTGGAGCAATGCCTACAGGTGCCAGGGACACAAAAGCTTCTCAATAAGGATGACAGAGCTGGCAGACAAGTTTAGCTGCCCATTCGAGACCTGAACTGGCCTCCCCAGGCTTCCCAACTTGTTGTATGAGACAATTAAATTCCTGACTTGGGACTTCAGTGGTTCAGACTCTGTGCTTCCACTACACGGGTCATAGGTTTGATCTCTGGTGGGGAAACTAAGATTCCAAAAGCAGAGAAATGCGCCAAATCCCTTACGTGCTTAAAAAAAGGAGCAAAACACCCTTCCTGAGATGCTCCCCACATTTCTACCAACGCATTAAGCCCTCACCTCACACATGACATAGGAAGAACCATTTGAATTTACAGAGAGTCAAACCCTGGGAAGATACTTTAAAATAAACGTGATTTTTATGTTTGACATTTAATATGATAGTTGTATGTTTATTTAACATTTGTGGTATTTTGTCCTATTCTTGATTGAAATTTTATGTCTCTACTCAAGCCTAGAATGGGTGTTGCTAAGCAATTTAGCAATGTAAATAAGTAACACGGTGGGGTTCAGGATCAGCGGGAAGTAATATGTTCAGACTTCTTAGAGAAACACACTGTATTTAAGGATATTATCTCATTACTGTCTACATGCAAATGTGTACTATTTGTAAATGATTCACATCTCTTCATTCAGTTCAGTTCAGTCACTCAGTTGTGTTCGACTCATTGTGACCCCATGAAGCGCAGCACGCCAGGCCTCCCTGTCCATCACCAGCTCTCGGAGTTTACTCAAACTCATGTCCATTGAGTCAATGATGCCATCCAACCATCTCATCCTCTGTCATCCCCTTCTCCTCCCGCCCTCAATATTTCCCAGCATTGGGGTCTTTTTAAATGAATCTGTTCTTCCCATCAGATGGCCAAAGTATTGGAGTTTCAGCTTCAACATCAGTCCTTCCAATGAACACCTGAGGCAGGTCAGGTGGTCTGGTATTTCCATCTCTTTCAGAATTTTCCAGTTTATTGTGATCCACACAGTCAAAGGCTTTAGCATAGTCAATAAAGCAGGAATAGATGTCTTGTAGCAATTTCTGTGACCAATCCCCATTTCTTTAAAATTATCCACTGGTGATGATAGCTAGCATTTCTTGAGCACTTGCTATGCACAAGACATTTTCCTAAGCAAGGAACACTTTAGCAAGTCTATTGCATTTCATCTTTACAGTAGTTCTATGAGGTAGGTGTGGAGAAGGCAATGGCACCCCACTCCAGTACTCTTGCCTGGAAAATCCCATGGATGGAGGAGCCTGATAGGCTGTAGTCCATGGGGTCGCTAAGAGTTGGACATGACTGAGCGACTTCCCTTTCCTTTTCCACTTTCATGCATTGGAGAAGGAAATGGCAACCCACTCCAGTGTTCTTGCCTGGAGAATCCCAGGGACGGGGGAGCCTGGTTAGCTGCTGTCTATGGGGTTGCACAGAGTCGGACACGACTGAAGTGACTTAGCAGCAGCAGCAGCATGAGGTAGGTATAACTATTATTCTCCTTTAAAACTAAGGAATTTGAGACTTAGCAAGGTTGAGTAACTTGCTCAAGGACACAAAGTAAAGGGGGAGGTCAGTTCAGTCTGACCCAAAAGCCCATGTGCTAATAGTTTTATACTTACCAGAATGATCTTTCAATAGCTCCTTAAAGCTTAGTGGTACAAATCTTTCTTTATGAGTGTTTGTCAACTGTGGCTGGTTCCTAAACAACAACTCCATTCTTTCTTCTACTCTCTGTTGGTCCTGTTAGGGACCAGTCTTCTCTCTCAGATAGTGGTAGTCAAGCTGAGTTGCCTGAAGCACAAAAAAGAGAAATGAGCAATTTGGGGAAGCAAGACTGACCTGGTATCTTGTCTGCAGCAGCCCCCTGGCTGGGCTCCAGCACATCCTTTACTTATTATTGCATAGCCTGAGGGCATTACCTTTGGTTTTCCTTACCTGTAATACTGGAACATTATTGATGTTGCAAGGTTGGGAAGGGGCAGTAATGAAGTCCTGTAAGTGCATCGGTCAGTGCAGACACATGATAGTATTTGTCAAATAGAAGTTCCCTTCTCCTTCCTCGTCTTATCATTAATGCAACTTTGTGGAATATCTCTCTTCAAAGTTAGCACCTTGTCTAGGAGATTTTTTAGGGCTTCCCTGGTGGTTCAGACAGTAAAGAGTCTGCCTGTAGTGCCTGGGTTGGGAAGATCCCCTGGAAAAGGAAATGGCACCCCACTCCAGTGTTCTTGCCTGGAAAATCCCATGGACGGAGAAGCCTGGCAGGCTACAGTCCATCGAGTCACAAAGAGTCTGACATGACTAACACTTTCACTTTCACTCTCTAAGAGATGTTTGGAACACATTGCTGATACTCACTTGGCAAATAACTGGAGGAGGATTGTTAGGTCACATTTAGGCAATCAATTCTTCACTTCTTATTTTGTCTTCGTAATTCTAATATGGTTGACTCCTGAACACAGGGGAAGGTCAGCGATCCTCACATAATGGAAAATCCATGTATGACTTTTGACTACTTCCCCCAAATTTGACTGTTAATAACCTACTCTTGACCAAAAACCTTACTGATAATGTAGTTGATTAACCTATATTTTGTATGTTATGTGTATATCTCTCTATATTTTATGCATTCATGTCACACCTTACTTTTTCTTACATTTTTTTTCAATTTTTTTTAGGCTATGTGGTTTGTCTGTGAGTTTGTTCAAATTGCTCCAGATCTCCAAAATTTTTTCCAGTAAATTTATTGAAAAAGAAATTTGTATATAAGTAGACCTGCACAGTTTGAATGCATGCTGTTCAATGGTTAACTGGACTTGCTTTTCATGTAGTTGTTTGCTTTAAATGTTACCCCAAATCCCCACTTGACATAAAGATTTCCTGCCTTCCCTCCCCCTTCACCGCAACAAAGAAATGCCCTAATAACATACCCAGGAAGTAGAATCCAGGGTTTCTTTTCTTTGTCTGTAGTCATGTGAAGTTGAACAGCCCTGCTTTACTGGGGGACATTTTTCTCCTGTGATAAATTTGACTTCATGACAAACTCAGGCCATTGGCCTCCAGGTGGAGCTGCATGAAAGACAGAAAGAAGGGAAAAGAGAAAAACACCAGGTTGGTACCCCAGAGATGCCAATGGCAGTGAAACAATGGTGGTGTGGGGTCCTTAGGGGATTGCGGGATGAGAGTGACTTGTGAAATGATTCAGCCGGTTTAATTCCACAAGAATTTGAAGAGACTGCCAATGTGCTTAGCTAGCCCAGGGTGTGATGCGAGAGGAATGAGACACTGCCTCCATGGAGCTGGAAGTCTGAGAGTGGCAAGTCTGAGACAGACACTTGAAGGAAGAACCCGTAACATGGGTGCATGTGTGCTCAGCTGTATCTGACTCTTCGTGACTCCACAGACCCGTAGCCTGACCGGCTCCTCTGATCATGGGATTTTCCTAGAAAGAATGCTGGAGTGTGTAGCCATGCTCTGCAAGGGATCTTTCTGACCTAGGGATCAAACATGCGTCTTCAGCATTGCAGGCTGATTCTTTACTGCTGAGCCACTGAGGAAGCCCAGAACCCATCACACTCAGCGGTAAACGTGGTGCAGCCTCGGTCATGGGTCCATAGATGACGGAAAGGCTAATATCTTTTTTTTTTTTTGCTTGCTCTTCTATTCCAGGTACTAAATTATATGGGTTAAATCGATTATACTCATTTAATTTAATCCTAAAAATGAGCCTTTGACATAAGCCCATTTTGATAGTGAGGAAATTGAAGTGCAAAGAGATTAAGTAACTTGTTTAGGACCCAACAGCAAGCAAACTATAGGATTTCAATGCCCTCAGATAGCTGAGAGCCACTTGCTCACTATAGGACTGAGCCCTCCTAACTTTGATGTGCCTCAGTTTCCCTATGTGATGAATGGAGCTAGTAGCAGGGCACTAGAATCGCTTGGGGGTAATGCTTTGCCTATACCCTCCGGTCTGGCAATCTGCCTCTCACCTTGCTGTGGTTTAGTGTCGTGTCTGACTCTTTGTAACCCCATGGACTGTAGCCCACCAGGCTTCTCTGTCCATGGGATTTCTCAGGTAAGAATACTGGTGTGGGTTGCTGTTTCCTCCTTCAGGGGCTCTTTCCCACCCAGGCATTGAACCTGTGTCTTGTGCATTGCAGGCAGGATGCCTGCCTCTCACTTTAGCCCCTGATAATCAGGCTTTGTGGCACTCTCAGCACATGATCCTGCCCCAGAAGAAGTCTGCAGACCAGGGGGGCACTTGATGCAAGGGGTGGAAGTAGAGAGTGACAATTCACAAAGCCACCTCAATTTTGCGTGTCCCAAGGCCTGATCGTTCAATGCTTCCTAGAGTCCTGTGAGACCGCACTACAACCTTGCAACAATCCCCCAACCTCCATTCCTTCCTGTTTTCTTGGGTTGAATTGAGCTTTTGTTACCTGTGACCAACAGATCCCTGACTAGAACAAATGCTTTCCTCATAGGGTTATTGTGAAGTGTCCACCAGATAAGGTAAATTACAAAGGGCAAGACTGATGAGACGAGAGCTATTTATCTTAGTGAGTAAAATAGCAATTTGGCCTTTATAATTGAGTCCTGGGATGCTCAGTTTATGGAATGCTTCATTATGTTGAAAGGCGGATATGCACAAATTTGAAAGCTGCTTTTCCTGCCAAGAGGAATCAAAGTGGCTGATATTCATGTCAGACTAAAGACATGCAACAACCCCCCCCCCCACACACACACACACACAACACACACACCCCCCATACCCCAGGGTTCTCTGCATTCGGGAGAGGATGGCTCCAGGCTGGTCATCTGGGAATCACTTTAGATTAGGTTTCCACTAAAGCCAGACTGTGCCCTGTGGAATCTTCTAGAGGGATTCGTAGATTGCCTGAGTGAATAGGCTGACAGGCTGGCTGGCCATGCGCTGTCTCTTCAGTGTGAAGGTTCTGAGAGCCGTGTGCACCCCAACTCCAAGGGAAATTTCACCAAGGTGACCTCTTAACTGATCTGCTTCAGTTGCATCTGCTGGTCCTGTCTCTTGCCATGGCCAAAGCAATGGCATAGACATAAACACAGCCTGAGCGTACAGAGCTGCTTCTTTTAAAATAAAATATACTCCACACTGCACTGGACATTTTATGTCTGGCTTATTTAGTATCACAAGTGCTTTGCTTTTCAGTAGGTTTAAAGAGCTGATAAGAAACAACACACTTTCTGCTGCCATCTTATTCTTCATGGGGTTGCATATTGCTTTATTTATCACGCATCTCAGTGTGCCAAGCCTTCCTTTGTTTCTTCATAACTTTAAGACCTCTCATATTAAGGCAAAACCATTTTTGCCTGATTTTCCTCTCTGACCCCCTCAACCTGCACCCCACATTTGCCTGCTTTCTCTGGGGGTCACATAACCTCACTCTCCACTACCCAGTAAGGCAGCAGAGGAAGAAAGTATTTTTTTCAGTGAGTTTCCCAGTGGCAACTCTATTATTTAACTCAGACCATGTAAATCACCAGGTGGAGGGTTGTTTTCAGGTGAACCTTGTTCTGAATCTCAATTGACTGATGCAAAGACACTCAGTATATTTTCCTGCTACTTTTATGAATCTCACTTTTTTCAGCTTTTACCCATTTGGATCAGTTATGACCCTTTAAAATAAAGTGCTGTTCATTGGTATTATGAAGAATTCCCCTCTCTCTCCAATAAAACAGCAGGTCAATGCTCTCTGTCTTTGGGAGAATTTTGAAAGATGTTTAAGGAAGAGGATCTGTGATAGCTTTTAATCCAGATGGTTCCTTGGATGAGAATTCTGAAGGCCGCTTTGTAGTTGGTATCCTTTAATTACTAACATCATCAGGAAAAGAAACCACACCATAATCTCCCATCAGTGGATCACATTGTAGGCATTCAGATAGAAATCTCTGTTTAGAACATCCTCTCCATGTTGGGTGGCAGAGGGCAGGGGTACTTTCCCAGTTGCCTTCTCTGTGTATTAAGATCTTGGTGGTAGGGTTTACCCAGGACAGATATCTATCTACAACTCTACTAAATGGGTTAACCTGGGATGTTATGAATTCAACAGCAAACATTCACTAGACCTGTGAATGATAAATAATATATACAAATATATAATAAAGATGACCACTGATTATTTACCACATGCCAGGCATGAAGCCTACCTCATCCTCTGAGCAATCCTATGAGATAAAAATAAAAGCTAGGATTTACTGAGCTCTCATTATGTGCTAGGAATAGTTCCAAGTGTCATCTATGTACTAACTTATTTAATCCTCCTAATAGCCTCAGGATGTGGGGGCGGTTTTGGACCCATTTTATAAATGAGGAAGCTGGGTACACAGAAAGGTTAGGTAACTTGTCCAAGGCTGTGCAGCTGGCAGATGGTGAAGTTGGGATTCAAACACAGCAGTCTGATTTCAAATCCCATGCGATAAGCATCTCTGCAAAAGATGCATGAGGGACAAGTGAAACTTCCAGTCCCTTCTGTGATGAAGGGAATAGTGGCTGCTTACATATGGTCAGGACTACTCTGCTCTCACATTCTGCTGATCCTTCCTGCGGCCCCCGCACCGTTTTTGCTACAGGCAGCCTGTGTGGGAATGGTGTCGGCTCCTCGCGGGGGCTCTGCTACTGCCTAGAGATGGTTCTCCATCTCTGCTCATGTAATTTCTCATCTTTCCCTTTAAATACAGTCTTTGTCTGTAGATTTCTATGGAGATTAGCTCCCTCAATGCTTTCTCCGATGTATCTGTCTCTAATTGTCAAGGAATGCCTCTCTCTGGGTTTGTTTACATGGCCCTGTGGCTCTGTCTGCTCCCACCATGCCCTTCATGCCCTGTCTGTATTCCTCGCCTCTATTAGCATTCTCAGCCACATTAAGCTGTGAAAAGAGCCACATTTCTCTGCTAGGCAGAAGCATTTTGATACTGGGATTTTCAGCTAAAAACTGAATGTCCCATTGAGTACATGTAGGATACCTAGACAGCATATTAAAAAGCAGAGACATTACTTTACCAACAAAAGCCCATCTAGTCAAAGCCATGGTTTTTCCAGTAGTCATGTATGAATGTGAGAGTTGGACTATAAAGAAAGCTGAGCACTGAAACATTGATGCTTTTGAACTGTGGTGTTGGAGAAGACTCTTGAGAGCCCTTTGGACTGCAAGGAGATCCAACCTGTCAGTCCTAAAGGAAATCAATACTGACTATTCATTGGAAGAACTGATGCTGAAGCTGAAGCTACAATACTTGGCCACCTCATGTGAAGAACCAACTCATTTGAAAAGATCCTGATGCTGGGAAAGATTGAAGGTGGGAGGAGAAGGGGATGACAGAGGATGAGATGGTTGGATGGCATCACCGACTCAATGGACATGAGTTTGAGTAAGCTCCAGGAGTTGGTGATGGACAGGGATGCCTGGCGTGCTGCAGTCCATGGGGTCGCAGAGAGTTAGACATGACTGAGCGACTGAACTGAAATGAACTGAACTGAGGATACAATTAAATCTCCCCTGGTCTTATATGCAGAGTACATCATGAGAAACGCTGGACTGGAAGAAACACAAGCTGGAATCAAGATTGCTGGGAGAAATATCAATAACCTCAGATATGCAGATGACACCACCGTTATGGCAGAAAGTGAAGAGGAGCTAAAAAGCCTCTTGATGAAAGTGAAAGAGGAGAGCGAAAAAGTTGGCTTGAAGCTCAACATTCAGAAAATGAAGATCATGGCATCCGGTCCCATCACTTCATGGGAAATAGATGGGGAAACAGTGGAAACAGTGTCAGACTTTATTTTTTTGGGCTCCAAAATCACTGCAGATGGTGACTGCAGCCATGAAATTAGAAGACGCATACTCCTTGGAAGAAAAGTTATGTCCAACCTAGATAGCATTTTCAAAAGCAGAGACATTACTTTGCCAACTAAGGTCCGTCTAGTCAAGGCTATGGTTTTTCTAGTGGTCATGTATGGATGTGAGAGTTGGACTGTGAAGAAGGCTGAGCACCAAAGAATTGATGCTTTTGAACTGATGACAGAGGATGAGATGGCTGGATGGCATCACGGACTCGATGGATGTGAGTCTGAGTGAACTCCGGGAGATGGTGATGAACAGGGAGGCTTGGCGTGCTGCGATTCATGGGGTCACAAAGAGTCAGACACGACTGAGCGACTGAACTGAACTGAACTGGTCTTATAACAGCTCAGGAGTGTTCTGATTTGTTTCAAGCAGGTTACCGATAAAACAGGAATCCTACCGCCTATGTTGAGCCAGAGTGGACATGGAGGAATGGACGTGGACTTTGAAGTCAAGCAAAGCTGAATTTGTATTGGAGTTCTAGTACACACTGTCTGTGTGGCCTTTGACCACTTACTGAACTTCTCTGAGCTTTCTTCTTCTATGAAGCAGATATAAAAATACCTTATAGAGCTTTCTGAGGATCAAAAATGATAGTAGATGTGATGTTCCTGGTATAAACTAGGTATGCAATTGTTTTTCTTTTCTTCCATCAAGTTTCCTGTTCTGCCAGTATCTAGCAATTGAACTTAACCTCTTTGGAACTTGTTTTCCTTATTTTTAAAATGAGATATGATGATAAGTCAACTGCTAGGGTCTCTTCTAGCTCTAAGTGTCTCTTCTAGCTCTAAGTGTCTCCTATATCAGCCTTGATAAAGGTGCTAAGGGGTTTCCTTATGTTGCCTCATGTGATCCTCTTCATAACCCTTTGCTGCTGCTGCTGCTAAGTCAATTCAGTTGTGTCCAACTCTGTGCGACCCCATAGACGGCAGCCCACCAGGCTCCCCCATCCCTGGGATTCTCCAGGCAAGAACACTGGAGTGGGTTGCCATTTCCTTCTCCAGTGCATGAAAGTGAGAAGTGAAAGTGAAGTCGCGCAGTTGTGTCCGACTCTTAGCGACCCCATGGACCGCACCCCACCAGGCTCCTCCTTCCATGGGATTTTCCAGGCAAGAGTACTGGAGTGGGGTGCCATTGCCTTCTCTCTGGATCCTAACAAATCCACCTCTTATCGCTTTGTCTCTCAATGAATTTTTGCAATGAGACATCAGGGCCTGAGTTTCATTAGTTTTGGCCAAGCTTGAGTCCCGGGCGAGAGCTGAAGGACAAGAGGAAAAAGCAGTGGGAAAAACATGCCAAGGAATCCCCTTAATAGCCCACTGGAAAACTTGCTAAATAGCTGACCGATGCTCACAATTTCATTGGTCTGATAATTGGCATAGAGAAGAGAAAGGACAGAAGAATCCCCACCGACTTGTGTAACAGCTACGGGGCTCAGCAGATAGCGCCTTTGGGACATGCTGAGGAGTAGCCTCTCCAGAGTCCCTCAATTGTGCCCCCTGCTGCCTACCTGTTTGCAGGAGGTTCGAGGGAACAAGAAATGAGAGATTGTAAAGGAATTAAGATTTCATTAGGCATGTCCCTCCAGCGAGGACCTCCTACCTTAACCGGAGGTCTTCTGGGATCTGAGACTGGGCCACGTGAACTTTCTGCTGAGTTTGTTTTTCGCTGTCCCGGTTTCCACCCTGCGCTGGGTTTCTTCGCCTTCTAGTCAGGTCTAAATATACAAATGAGAAAACTGAAACTCAGGAAGAATGAGTAACTGGTCAGAGTTATTTAGCTATCAGTTGGCTAGGAAATGAAGATTTGAACCCAGAGTCTACACATATCAGCACCCTGAACTGCAGGGCTTGGAGATACATGTTCAGTTCAGTTCAGTTGCTCAGTAGTGTCTGACTCTTTGCGACCCCATGAATCGCAGCACGCCAAGCCTCCCTGTCCATCACCATCTCCCACAGTTTACTCGAACTCACATCCATCGAGTCAGTGATGCCATCCAGCCATCTCATCCTCTGTCATCCCCTTCTCCTCCTGCCTCCAATCCCTCCCAGCGTCAGAGTCTTTTCCAATGAGTCAACTCTTCGCATGAGGTGGCCAAAGTACTGGAGTTTCAGCTTCAGCATCATTTTTTTCAAAGAAATCCCAGGGCTGATCTCCTTCAGAATGGACTGGTTGGATCTCCTTGCAGTCCAAGGGACTCTCAAGAGTCTTCTCCAACACCACAGTTCAAAAGCATCAATTCTTTGGTGCTCAGCTTTCTTCACAGTCCAACTCTCACATCCATACATGACCACTAGAAAAGCCATAGCCTTGACTAGATGGACCTTAGTTGGCAAAATAATGTCTCTGCTTTTGAAAATGCTATCTAGGTTGGTCATAACTTTTCTTCCAAGGAGTAAGCGTCTTTTAATTTCATGGCTGCAGTCACCATCTGCAGTGATTTTGGAGCCCCCTGAAATAAAGTCTGACACTGTTTCCACTGTTCCCCCATCTATTTCCCATGAAGTGATGGGACCAGATGCCATGATCTTCGTTTTCTGAATGTTGAGCTTTAAGCCAAATTTTTCACTCTCTTCTTTCATTTTCATCAAGAGCCTTTTTAGTCCCTCTTCACTTTCTGCCATAAGGGTGGTGTCATCTGCATATCTGAGGTGATTGATATTTCTCCTGGCAATCTTGATTCCAGCTTGTGCACAATAGATCCTTTTATAATGGCTGCTCAGCAGTAACCCTCAATGCCCTCAACCATGCACTGCCCATACTAAGATGGGTGGAATTTTTCCTGCCCAGTAGGCTTACTTTTGTTTTTCTTCAGTTGCTAAGTAGTGTCTGACTCCGAGACCCTGTGGACTGCAGCACACCAGGCTCCTCTGTCCTCCATTGTCTCCCAGAATTTGCTCAAATTCATATCCATCAAGTCAGTGATGCTATCTAACCATCTCATCCTCTGACAAACCCTTCTCCTTTTGCCTTCATCCTTCCCCAGAATCAGGATCTTTTTCAGTGAGTTGGCTCTTCACATAAGTGACCAAGGTATTGGAGCTTCAGCTTCAGCATCAGTTCTTCCAATGAGTATTCAAGATTGATTTCCTTTAGAATTGACTGTTTGATCTCCTTTCAGTCCAAGGGACTCTCAAGAGTCTTCTCCAGCTCCACAATTCAAAAGTATCAATTCTTTGGTGCTTAGCCTTCTTTATGATTCAACTCTCACACCCATACATGACTTTTGGAAAACCATAGGTTTGACTACATGGACCTTTACATGGATGTCTCTGCTTTTTAATACACTGTCTAGGTTTGTCATAGCTTTCCTTCCAAGGAGCAAGTATCTTTTAATTTCATGGCTGCCGTCACCATCTGCAGTGATTTTGGAGCCCAAGAAAATAAAGTCTATCACTATTTCCACTTTCCCCCATTCTATTTGCCATGAAGTGATGGGAACAGATGCCTTAATGTTAGTTTTTTTTTTTTTTTTATGTTGAGTTTCAAGTCAGCTTTTTCGCTCTTCTCTTTCATCCTCATCAACAGGCTCTTTAGTTTCTCCTCACTTTTTGCCATTAGGTTGATGTTATCTGCATATCTGAGGTTATTGATACTTTTCCTGGCAATCTTGATTCCAGCTTGTGATTCATCCAAGCTATGCATTCATCCATGTACACATTGCACATGATACTCTGCATATGAGTTAAATAAACAGAGTGACAACATACAGCCTTGACATATTCCTTTGCCAAATTTTGAACCAATCTGTCATTCCATGTCCAGTTAGAACTGGACAGTTCTTGCTTCTTGACCTGCACACAAGTTTCTCAGGAGACAGGTAAAGCGGGCTGGTAGTCCCATCTCTTTAAGAATTTTCCATAGTTTGTTGTGATCCACACTAAGGCTTTAGCATAGTTAATGAAGTAGCAGTAGATGTTTTCCTGGAATTCCCTTGCTTTTTCTGGGATCCAATGGATGTTGGCAATTTGAGCCCTAGTTCCTCTGCCTCTTTGAAACCCAGTTTGTACATCTGGAAGTTCTCGATTCATATATTGCTGAAGCCTAGCTTGAAGAATTTTGAGCACTACTTTGCTAGCATATGAACTGGAAGAAATTGTAGGATAGTTTGGCATTGCCCTTCTACAGATTGGAATGAAAACTGACTTTTTCCAATCCTGTGACCATTGTTGAGTTTTCCAAATTTACTGACATATTGAGTGCAGCACTTTAACAGCATCATCTTTTAGGTTTTTAAATAACTTAGTTGGAATTCCATTACGTCCACTAGCTTTGTTTGTAGTAATGCTTGCTAAGGCCACTTGACTTCTTCACACTCAGGATGTCTGGCTCTAGGTGAGTGAGCACACCATCATCATTATCTGGATCATTAAGACTTCTTTTTGTATATTCTTCTGTGTATTCTTGCCACCTCTTCTTAATAGTTTCTGCTTCTGTTAGGTCCTAACCATTTCTGTCTTTTACTGTGAACCTTCTTGTATGAAATGTTCCCTTAATATCTCCAATTTTCTTGAAGAAATCTCTAGTCTTTCCCATTCTATTGTTTTCCTCTATTCTTTTGCAGGTTCATTTAAGAAAGCCTTCGAATCTCCCTTTGCTATTCTCTGGAACTCTGAATTCAGTTGGGTATATCCTCCTCTTCCTCCTTCACCTTTCACCTCTCTACTTTCCTGAGCTATTTGTAAAGCCTCCTTAGACAACTATTTTGCCTTCTTGCATTTCTTTTTCTTTGGGATGGTTTTGGTCACTGCCTCCTGTACAATGTTATGAACCTCCATCCATAGTTCTTCTGATACTCTATTAGATACAATGCCTTGAATCTATTTGTCATCTCCACTGTATAATCATAATAGATTTGATTTAGGTCATACCTGAATGTCCTAGTCATTTTCTCTACTTTCCTAAATTTAAGCCTGATTTGCAATAAGGAGCTCATGATCTGAGCCACAGTCAGCTTCAAGTCTTGTTTTTCTGACTGTATAGAACTTCTCCTTCTTTGACTGAAAAGAATATAATCAACCTGATTTCAGTATTGACCATCTGGTGATGTCCATGTGTAGAGTCATCTCTTGGGTTGTTGGAAAGGAGTGTTTTCTATGACCAATGTGTTCTCCTGACAAAATTCTGCTAGCCTTTACCCTGCTTCATTTTGTACTCCAAGGCCAAACTTGCCTGTTATTCCAGATATCTCTTGACTTCCTACTTTTGCATTCCAATTCCCTATGGTGAAAAAGACATCTTTTATTTGTTATTAGTTGTAGAAGGTCTTGTAGGTCTTCACAGAACTGGTCAAATTCAGCTTCTTTGGTATCAGTGGTTGGGGCATAGGCTTGGATTACTGTGATGTTGAATGATTTTCTTTGGAAGTGAACCAAGATCATTCTGTCATTTTTGAGGTTGTACCCAAGCACTACATTTCAGACTCTTTTGTTGAGTATGAGGGCTGCTCCATTTCTTCTAAGGGATTCTTGTCTGCAGTAATAGATATAATAGTCATCTGGATTAAATCCATCCATTCCTGTCCATTTTAATTCACTGATTCCTAAGATGTCAATGTTCACTCTTGCCATCTTCTGCTTGACCACTTCGAATTTACCTTGAATCTTAGACCTAACTTTCCAGTTTCCTGTGCGATATTGTTCTTTACAGCATTGGACTTTACTTCCACCACCAGACACATCCACAGCTGAGCTTCATTTCTTCTTTTGCTCAGCCACTTCATTCTTTCTGGAGCTATTAGTACTTGCCTTCCACTTTTCCCCAGTAGCATACTGCACACCTTCCAATCTGGAGGGCTCATCTTCCAGCTTCATATATTTTTGCCTTCTCATGTGGTCCATGGGGTTCTTGTGACAAGAATACTGGAGTGTGTTGTCACTTCCTCCTCCAGTGGACCATGTTTTGTCAGAACTCTTCACTCTGACCTGACCATCTTGGGTGAGCCCATGTGGCATGGCTCCTAGTTTTACTGAGTTATGCAAACCCCTTCACTCTGACAAGCCTGTGATCCATGAAGGTGAATAGGTTTACTAACAGGGCACAAATCCAGACAGCTAGAAATTTCACTGGAATGACAGGACAGCACCTCACACAGGACATGAGTGGATGACAGGGAACTGCTGACTCATTGGGTAGATGGCTCCCCAGCTACCTGATCAACCTGGGCAGATATTATATACAAGTGAACATCGCACAGTCTAAAATGACCGCTGGATGAAATACTGGCAAGAGTGTCTGGGTCACTATTTGGTGATATCAGAGCATCTGTCTTAGCAGCCCTCTTCCCTTACCTTATTTCTTGCCTCTAATATGCCATGGGTCCAGAAATCAGCTAACAAACTTGTTATTAATAGAATTGTGCTTCAAATAAGAGTAAGTATAAATACGGAAGTTGCTGAGCTGCACTCAAAGAAGTGTTGATGCTTGGAGATGGTGACATTTCAGTGTCATCACAGAGAAGGAAAAGCCGTTGAAAATAATTCGAAGCGTATCAAATGTTTATACTAATTTGCATACATAAATACATAGATGTTTATGTCTGCTGCACCCACATTTGGCTCTGCTTAAATGTTCTGTTCCTTGCTGAGCTCAAATAATAGCCATGCTCAACTTTTCCCTGTAAATTGCCTAAAACACCAGGGTCTGATGCCTGGTAATTTTATTGGTGTTTCCTCTAGCAACCCACACTGGCATTACAATTATCTGTTGGTAGGAGTCTAATACTGACTTTCCTGAGCTTTGCTACCTTTTTTTTTTCCTTCTACAGATACATTTGGTTATAGCTTAGCAACCTTACAGACATTCACATGCTTAGGTGATTGCAATGTGCTATTTTCTTTAACTTATTAAATAAAACCTCACCCATCAGCAGTGTTTTAGATCCAGTGGAATTTTTTTCACTGTAAAATCTTAACAACCAGCAGGAATATTGTGCCATAAGTCCCTGAGTGGCAGCCGACATGGTTCATCAAAGAAACTCAAAATACTTCCCAAACGTTAATTAAACCCCATTACATTGTTGCCTAGTTGTATGCTACATTTTTTTCTGAAAAAAAAAAAAAAATTAATGCAAGCAAGTAGATGACAGAGGTACACAGCAGAGGAAAATGAAAACTTCTTGAGGAAATAAATTTGAGTTTTCACGTACCAAGGACATCTACTCCCTCTTAATAAAATATTCTAGTCCCTGATCACATTCGGCTGCTCATCTTCTTACATATAGAGCTGTTGATCCAATTTTCCTTTCTTTCAACATTATTTTCTTGACACAGGCAGAAATATTTGGTTCTTGCTTTTATTGCCGTTAGACAAGGTAAGGCAGTGGCCCACAGGGGAACTTGAAGAGTTTCTAAAGTAACGAGAAAGTTGTACGCTTTCTTAGTGTCACACCCTGGTCCACTGGGAGCAGAAGGATTCTAAGCCAGGTTGAGGCCCTTGCAAGCAGCAGGACCTATAAAATGAGAGTTAGAGCCTAGATCTGGCTTGGAGGTTTGAACTGCTCTTTTGAGGTCATGCAAGGACCCTAGAGGGACTGTGTGCTGCGAGGGGCTGGAATGCAGACAAACCTGTACCCTGCTCACTCTCCACTCCAACCACCACGAAAGAGAGTGCTGAAGTGCCAGACTTGAAAGTGCAGAGTCCTCTTCCCAGAAATCCTCTGACTCACCCTTAAAGCAGAAGTTGCCTGCCAGTTTGCTAGAATTTTTGGCTGGCCTTGAGTTGGTTTAATTGCTCCAATCCTCATCTCCCTCGTGACACATCAGATCACACTTCCTGGTGTCTTATAGTTTCCATGCCTACTGGATTCAATATCTGGAATATGTCTTCTTCATCAATTATGACTATTTTTTGCATTTAGTCTGACATTATCACCATGAATATTAATTAGTTCTTGATGCTGTTGTTTTCATGATCATCTGTGTCCTTGAAACTCTCGTGTTTAATCAACAATTTTGAATAACTAGGTACCATATATGACAGTCATAAAAATATCTTTCTTTTTAATACTTATCTTTATTTATTTGACTGCACCAGATCTTGTTGTGGCATGTGGGATCTTTAGTTCCCCGACCAGGGATTGAACTCAGGCCCCCTGCACTGGGAGCCTGGTGTCTTAGCCACTGGGTCACCAGGGCAGCTCCTCTTTCATTTTTAAAATGCTTTCACAATCAGAATATTATGTCTTGGATTCATTTCTTTATTTGCTCATTTATGCACTCATACAACCAAGAGACTTCTAGGGTCTCACTGGGGATAAAATGATAATTAAAATATGGTTCCTGGTTTCAGGAGCTGACAGTGCAGAGTGGAGACATGTACACAGAATTGAGAAGACAAGTGCTGTGCTTGAGCTGATCCTCAGATCATTGTATTTACCAATGAGGAAAAGAGCCATAGAGAGCGCAAAGGCCCTCTCAAGGTCACACGGCTAGCTACTTGAGTAAAAAAAAAAAAAAATTAATGCAAGCAAGTAGATGACAGAGGTACATAGCAGAGGAAAATGAAAACTTCTTGAGGAAATAAATTTGAGTTTTCACGTACCAAGGACATCTACTCCCTCTTAATAAAATATTCTAGTCCCTGATCACATTCGGCTGCTCATCTTCTTACATATAGAGCTGTTGATCCAATTTTCCTTTCTTTCAACATTATTTTCTTGACACAGGCAGAAATATTTGGTTCTTGCTTTTATTGCCGTTAGACAAGGTAAGGCAGTGGCCCACAGGGGAACTTGAAGAGTTTCTAAAGTAACGAGAAAGTTGTACGCTTTCTTAGTGTCACACCCTGGTCCACTGGGAGCAGAAGGATTCTAAGCCAGGTTGAGGCCCTTGCAAGCAGCAGGACCTATAAAATGAGAGTTAGAGCCTAGATCTGGCTTGGAGGTTTGAACTGCTCTTTTGAGGTCATGCAAGGACCCTAGAGGGACTGTGTGCTGCGAGGGGCTGGAATGCAGACAAACCTGTACCCTGCTCACTCTCCACTCCAACCACCACGAAAGAGAGTGCTGAAGTGCCAGACTTAAAAGTGCAGATTCCTCTTCCCAGAAATCCTCTGACTCACCCTTAAAGCAGAAGTTGCCTGCCAGTTTGCTAGAATTTTTGGCTGGCCTTGAGTTGGTTTAATTGCTCCAATCCTCATCTCCCTCGTGACACATCAGATCACACTTCCTGGTGTCTTATAGTTTCCATGCCTACTGGATTCAATATCTGGAATATGTCTTCTTCATCAATTATGACTATTTTTTGCATTTAGTCTGACATTATCACCATGAATATTAATTAGTTCTTGATGCTGTTGTTTTCATGATCATCTGTGTCCTTGAAACTCTCGTGTTTAATCAACAATTTTGAAGAACTAGGTACCATATACGACAGTCATAAAAATATCTTTCTTTTTAATACTTATCTTTATTTATTTGACTGCACCAGATCTTGTTGTGGCATGTGGGATCTTTAGTTCCCCGACCAGGGATTGAACTCAGGCCCCCTGCACTGGGAGCCTGGTGTCTTAGCCACTGGGTCACCAGGGCAGCTCCTCTTTCATTTTTAAAATGCTTTCACAATCAGAATATTATGTCTTGGATTCATTTCTTTATTTGCTCATTTATGCACTCATACAACCAAGAGACTTCTAGGGTCTCACTGGGGATAAAATGATAATTAAAATATGGTTCCTGGTTTCAGGAGCTGACAGTGCAGAGTGGAGACATGTACACAGAATTGAGAAGACAAGTGCTGTGCTTGAGCTGATCCTCAGATCATTGTATTTACCAATGAGGAAAAGAGCCATAGAGAGCGCAAAGGCCCTCTCAAGGTCACACGGCTAGCTACTTGAGAAATAAAAGCTAATATGCAGAGCTTCTGGTTATTAAGCCACTGAATTTTTGCCAATTCTCCCACTTCGTTTTCTTTAGAGCAGTGGTTTTCAGAAGTGTGGTCTGAAGACCAGCCAAATCAGCACCATCTGAGAACTTGTTAGGAAAGCAAATTCTCAGCACCCCCAGACCTACTGAATCTGAAATACTGGAAGTGGGGCTCAGAAATCTGTATTTTATTAAGTCCCACAGGTGATTCTGATATACACTAAGTCGGAAAACTGTTGTTTTAGATCAGTGCTTCTCAAACATCAGTGTGCATAGGAATTACCTGGGAATCTTCTTAAAGATGTAGATTTTGCTAGCAAAGTAATGCTCAAAATTCTCCAAGACAGGCTCCAACAGTACATGAACTGAGAACTTCCAGATGTTCAAGCTAGATTTAGAAAAGGCAGAGGAACCAGAAATCAAATTGCCAACATCTGTTGGATCATAGAAAAAGCAAGTGAATTCCAAAAGAATATCTACTTCTGCTTCATTGATTACAAAAAGTTAAAGCCTTTGACTATGTGGGTCACAACAAAGTGTGGAACATTCTTAAAGAGATGGGAGTACCAGACCTCCTTACTTGCCTCCTGACAAATCTGTATGCAGGTCAAGAAGAAACAGTTAGAACCGGACATGGAACAATGGACTGAGTCCAAATTGGGAAAGGAGTATGTCAAGGCTGTATACTGTCACCCTGCTTATTTAACTTATATGCAGAGTACATCATGAGAAATACCAGGCTGGATGAAGCACAAGCTAGAATCAAGATTACCAGGAGAAATAACAATAACCTGAGATACACGGATGACTCCACCTTTATGGCAGAAAGTGAAGAGGAACTGAAGAGCCTCTTGATGAAAGTGAAAGAGGAGAGTGAAAAATTTGGCTTAAAATTCAACATTCTGAAAATTAAGATCATGCCATCTGGTCCCATCACTTCATGGGAAGTAGATGGGGAAACAATGGAAACAGTGACAGACTTTATTTTGGGGGGCTCCAAAATCACTGCAGATGGTCTCTGCAACCACCAGCCTATGTTCAATACAGGATACAGGATGCTTGGGGCTGGTACACGGGGATGATCCAGAGAGATGATATGGGGTGGGAGGTGGGAGGGGGATTCAGGAATGGGAACTCGTATACACCCATGGTGGATTCATGTCAATGTATGGCAAAACCAATACGGTATTGTAAAGTAGAATAAAGTAAAAATAAAATTAAAAAAAAAAAGAAAAGACGCTTGCTCCTTGGAAGAAAAGCTATGACCAACCTAGACAGCATATTAAAAAACAGAGACATTACTTTACCAACAAAGGTCCATCTAGTCAAAGCTATGGTTTTTCCAGTAGTCGTGTATGAATATTAGTGTTGGACCAAAAAGAAACCTGAGCACGAAAAGCATTGATACTTTTGAACTGTGGTGTTGGAAAAGACTCTTGAGAGTCCCTTGGACTGCAAGGAGATCCAACTAGTCCCTCCTAAATGAAATCAGTACTGAATGTTCATTGGAAGGACTGATGTTGAAGCTGATACTCCAATACTTTGGCCACCTGATGTGAACTGACTCACTGGAAAAACCCTGATGCTGGGCAAGATTGAGAGCAGGAGGAGAAGGGGAGGGACAACAGAGGATGAGATGGCTGGATGACATCACCAACTTGATGGACATGAGTCTGAGCAAGCTCCAGGAGTTGGTGATGGACAGAAAAGCCTGGAGTGCTGCAGTCCATGGGGTTGCAAAGAGTCAAACAGGACTGAGTGACTGAAATGAACTGAATTGAGATCAAAATGCTATAGACAGGCATTCTGACAGTAAAGCAGAACCAGTTGACAAGAAGGGGAAAATGTGTGTGTGTGTATACATATATATATAAAACTTCACAGATTGGAACCACTTAATAAAGGGTAGACACATGGGTAAACATCAATAAAGAGCATTGTATAGAAAGCACAACATAGTAATCACAGAACATGTAGAAAGTAATAAAATTACAAAATGTTCAAGATGTTTTGGAAAACATATAAACCATTTGACACAGTTCCCCCTGCCAAAAAAGGTAAAATTCCTAGATTTAACAAATGAAAATATTTTATCTGGAAATTCTAAAAACAGTTAAAAATAAGAGGGCTTGATGACCTCTGGGGATTCCACTGGTGTGGATTGCCAGTTTCTCTGAAATTCCTGTCAAGCATTATTGTAAAAGGAAATTGTAGGGTAGTGACTTTCCCTGTCCCAGGCAGATTCACTCTAGACCTCTCAATTGGTTCAGAAGAATGTATCTGTTGGGATTGTTTCCCAGCTGCAGGTAACAAAACCCAATAAAAGATAGCTGAGACAGGAAAGGAGTTTACTGGTCTCATGCCATGGAAAGTCAGAGTTAGACAGTCCAGGGCTAGCATGAGTCAGCAATGTCATCAAGAGTCCAGATTCCATTCATCTCACCATTTCACCATTTTTAACATTATAAAATGGCTGCTGTACTTTCGGACACTAAGCGCAGGTGGCATGCAAGAAGGAGAGAAAGGGCAAGATAAAGGTTAAAGAGCTCAGGAGCATGCCGGCTGAAGTTGTCTCCAAGAAAAGTGCCTGTGAGTGGCACCCAATGAATTGCTTTTTCATCTCCTTGGTCAGAACTTGGTCATATGGGTTTCCTGATCACTGAGAATCTGGAAAACTGGATGCATACAGCTTGGATAAATTCAAGGTTCAGTTGTTAAGGAAAACTGTCAAAAATGAACGAATACTGGGTGGGCAATAATCAGTGTGTGTCTTAAGTCAATTATGCAAGTGAAATGAAGTGAAGTCGCTCAGTCGTGTCCAACTCTTTGCAACCTCATGGTCTGTAGGCTACCAGGCTCCTCTGTCCATGGAATTTTCCAGGCAAGAGTACTAGAGTGGGTTGCCATTTCCTTCTCCAGGGGATCTTCCCAACCCAGGGATTGAACCCGGGTCTCCCGCATTGCAGGCAGACGTTTTACCATCTGAGCCACCAAAGAAGTCAATTATGGAGGAGGTGGTATTTCAGCAGTGGATGAAAGAAAGACGGGAAGTCTGAGTGAGTGGTGGAGGAATCCCAGAGAGATTTGGAAGCATGAGTGATGAGGTTGTATGAGGTTGGCTGTTTACGCAAACTAATATATGACCTCAAGTGGGGTCAGATCACCCAATTCAAAGTAAACCTCCATTTTTCAGATCTGGAACATGCCTGATTCTCTGTACCCCAGACTCTTTTGGAGAACAAACTTAGAGCTGAATGACAGGTGTAACATATTTATTAATATTTGACATTTATTTACTAGTAGACAGTGTTGCTTCTCAGTCTAATTTAACTTGAGAGACATAGCAAATAAGGTCTCTGGGCAATTGATAATCTCTTACAGGGTGAACCTTAAGATATGATGTTAATTTAGCCACCATTCCAAGCAAATGGGGCTTCCCTGATGGCTCAGATGGTGAAGAATCTGCCTGCAATGCAGGAGACCCAAGTTTGATCCCTGGGTTGGGAAAATCCCCTGGAGAAGGGAATAGCTACCCACTTCAGTATTCCTGCCTGGAGAATCCCATGGACAGGGGAGGAGCAAGGTGGGCTACAGTCCACAGAGTAGCAGTCAGACACGACTGAGCGACTAACTCTCTCACTTTCACAAACTAAATGGAAGCATCTTAGCAGTTTTCATAGCATCTTCTGCTTGGACTAGTGGAATCTTTAATACTATACAAAACGCATGACTATTGCATTAGGACAATAGTGAGACGTTGGTGAAAGCTCTACAGAATAACATTTGAACCAGACCTTAAAGGATGAGTAAGATTTCACTAACTCATGCAGACACAGACACTTCAAGTCTCTGCTTTGTTAGAGAATTGTTAAATTACCTTGAAAAGACATCTTGCCATATCAGAAAGATCAACTCACCTATTTTATAAAGAAAAAAGATTGTAAGAAAAAGTAGATGAAATAAGTCTTCTCAAATGTTGCATTGATTTTCTACTTTAATTCTCATTCAGTTATCCAGAAAATGTCATTCTCCCAAAGTCCTTTGAAATAATTGACCTTTTATCTGAATCCTAAAGCTTCCTTTTTATAGTGTATTTTGTGAACATTTCCTTCCCTTCCCTTCTGCAGGCAAAAAGGTGATAGTCTCTT
>SJYT01080776.1:246525-295167 GCA_006410635.1 Cephalophus harveyi | reverse complement strand
GGCGGGGGTTGGGGAACAAAAGGAATGAAGAATAAAATCGGAAAACGAGGGAAAGAACATGTCGCTCCAGACTCTGGGAGCAGTCAAATCAGGCTGCCAGCTGCAACAAGAATCTCTCTAATAAGGAAATTAGAGCATGATCATTTCTGGCTATGTGACTCTGATTCTAAATAGGTTTTACAAATAGATTGTGATTGAACTTGGAAACATAAACAAATTGGCTTTGTGGAATAAAGGCTGAACTACATTTTAGTTGGGGAATTAAAATGCCTTTATGGGACGCTCTCTGAGAGAAGGGACAGCTATTTTAACGAGAGCATATGCATTTGTGAAACACACTGGCTTTGTTGATTTCTCTTTGGAGAGTCAGGTCTGATAAACTCAAAAGAAAGTTTCCCAATAGAGTTCCTAAGAGGACAGTGATAAAGACACGGAATGGGCAGTGTGTATTTGAAATTCCCCCTTCAGATGCTGGGAAGAGAGGTGCCATTTAAAAATAATAGATTTTAAAATATCAGTAGCTTAAAAAATTCTAGCCAGTGATCTCCCTTGGATATTTCTTTTGTCTCTTGGAGGTTTGGGGATAGAGGTTCTCTAAGCTCTATTAATACATTTTCACTTATAAATATTCATGCAGTGTTCCCGGTGCCTCCCTGACTGACTCAGTGCAGGCTCTCTGCCCTGCTGAGAAAGTGGTGCCGGAGGAGATGCTAAATTTCTAATAAGACCCTGGGTCAGCCTCAGACAACCTAGAGTCATCTGAAAACAGCAGACTTTCCAGTCAAGATAAAGGGTTATAAACGTCTGTGTGTCCAAGCTTATATTCCACACGAGAGGATTAACTTCCTCTCTCTGCAAAGTCTCCCAGTTGTTAAAAATAGTCACGGTTCTGTGTGTTTTGCGCTTCACATGGTGAGGAAAGAGATCTGCCTGACTGGAAGATGCTCTTATTTATTTCCCTTTTTCTAAATCCACTGATTACTCGCTAAGGCCTAATCCACCATGGAGTGCAAGTCAGCAAAATCTCTGATAGTGATCAGTTCATACATTCAGAAACAAAGTGTAGGCTCTGGGGGACCACAGGGTCATCGACTTGCTGGGTAGGAGTTCAGATCAGCTCCTGTAGAGTACATTCCACAGTGACAAAATGCTTACACTGTGGACATTTTTCTTACCATCTAGTGACCTAAAACTAGCTCCGCACATCCAGGGCTGTTCCTAGGAAGTGGATGAGGCCTGGAGCTGCATTCACTCCTTCTCCCTTATTAGGCTTTCACATTCCTGGAGCCTGAGTGAGTAATTTCTCCCACTAAATGCTTTCTAGGCCCAAGTGGATGAGCACACCGAACTTATGTCCACACTTTGTCTATGGCTCTGTTGACACATACACATTGTGTAAGGAAATAAAATATTTTTGCTAAAGGAAGCTTATATTGTCTCACATTTTCATTTCAGAGATATTTTATTTTCATTTATGATTCAGCTTTAAATGGGTATTTAGCCCTAATATTTCAGTCCCCTGTTGCTGCTTTTTCTGTCAGGCTTATAGAAATTTATAAATGAATTACCAGGTAAACTTCTTATTTAAATGGAACTCAAATTAATTCATTGTGGAAATAAAATTTCTACTCTTTTACCCACCCACTCAACATAAATAGTTTATTTTCCTTATAGGGGATTTTCCCTAACAAGCAGAGCACAGCAGAGAACACATCAAACTGGGTGTATTGTGACCTAGATTCTAGCCGTAGCTCTTCCACAAATAAATGAACTGAACAAGTCATACATAAAAGACGGAGCTATGCCAGGTGCATTGGAAGATGAGCTTCTCAAACTTTGCTGTGTGTATTAGTCTGGGTTTTCCGAGAAATAGAACCAATAAGAGGAAAGTATATAAAATATGTAAATATAGGGTGTGTGTGTGTATATATATATATATATATATATATATTTTTTTTTTAAAGGAATTCACCCATGTGATTACAGAGGCCTGGCGAATCCAAAATCTACAGCATAAGCCAATAGACTGGAGACCCAGGGAAGAGTTGCCGTTTGAGTCCAGAGGTGGTCTGATGGTATCATTCTCTCTTCCCAGGCGGGAATCAAAATATGTAAATATAGGGTGTGTGTGTGTGTATATATATATATATATATATTTTTTTTTTTTTTTTTTAAAGGAATTCACCCATGTGATTACAGAGGCCTGGCTTACAGAGCATAAGCCAATAGATTGGAGACCCAGGGAAGAGTTGCTGTTTGAGTCCAGAGGTGGTCTGATGGTATCATTCTCTCTTCCCAGGCAGGAAGGTCAGTTCCTTTTCTATTAAGGCCATCAACTGATTGGGTGGGACTCACTCATTTACTCATTATGCTGGGTAATCTGCTTTATTCAAATTTTATTGATTTAAATGTTAATCTCATCTTAAAAAATTTCTCTGAAGAAACATCTAGAACACTGCGTGATCAAGTATCTGGATACCATAGACTAGTCACGCTGACACAAAATTAGCATTTATGCCATAAGTATGAATCACCTGAGATGCTTGTCAAACATAGACTCTTGGACTCTGCCTCTTCTACAGATGAAGAAACTGAAGCCTATAGTTATGAATAGGTTTGTCCCAAAGAGTTCATACCCAAACCTTCAAATCTTCATCCAGGGCTTTTTTCACATAATGTGCTGCCAATGTGTAGTACAAATGAACTTTCTTAGGATGAAATCTACTCTTGTAATTGAATCTTCTTCAAAACCAAATTGAACTAGTTGGATTTTTCATAGAATTTAACAACCTGACTCTGAGATTCATGTGGAAGGGCAAAAAGCCAGTAAGAGTCAAGACAATTTTGAAAACGAATAAGGAGGGAAGACCCATACTAACTTTTTTGCAGGTGTTTTATAAAACTATAGTCATTGAAATAGCATAGAATTGAAACAAAATAAGAACCCATTGTTAGGCCATAAATATTTGAGATATACATGACGGAGGTAGCATTATGAGAAAAAGATAAGCTATCCATAAATACTGCTTGAAAATGGCTATTTTTGTGAGAAAAAATACATTTCCTACCCATCCCATGCTTAAAAAAAAAATTCCAGATGTATCAGCATAGAAGCAACATTTAAAAACTTTGAATGAAAAATTTAAAATAATATTTTTTCTATCAGGGCAGATAAATATTTCTTAAATGAGACATAAAAATGCACACCATAATGTAATATATAACAATAAGCCAGTATTTATTATGCTATTCTATTTGTATACAATATTTTGAGTACCTTATATATGCTAATTTGTGTAATCCTCATGAAAACCCTAGGTCACACCTCTGCTGCTTACCACACAGGTTAAGGAAGTGAACAGTCTCTCCAGTCCGCAGTCTTTTATGAAGATCAAGGGCCATTATTATTATGATCTTCATAAAAGACCGAGGCCTGAAGAGGCTGTTCACTTCCTTAACCTGTGTGGTAAGCGGCAGAGGTGTGAGATGATCCTAGATAGTCAAGATCTATGCTAGAGTCACTGCTCTGTACACTACCTCTTAAGAGTGGGAAATGGACTACATTCAAGTGAAAAGAATACATATTACATAAATTAATTGAAAATACAAACCAGTACTAGGAGGAAATATTTTTAATGCGTATAACCTCAAAGGATTATAGAACATGCAAACACACACGTACACATACAGAGCACACTTACAAAACCAACATGAAAAAAAAAGCACTCCCTTAGAAAATGGGCACAGATTATGAACAGGCACTTTACTGAAAAGGAAAATCAAATGACCATACTCATATGAAAATTTCATGCTAGCCAACATATAAATCAGTATTATTCCTTCAGAGGGCAATTTGGCCATACCACAGTAAAAGATGCATCTTTTCTATAGGGCATTCTTTGTATATATAAAAACAGCTTTGCAGAGTTGTTCTAGCAAAAAATTGGAGATAATAACTCAGTAAAGAAGTGGTTCAACAAATTACAGAATAATTACATTTTGGAATACAAAGTAAAATAGGCTAGATATATCTGCACAGATAAAGTTAAAGAACCTAATGGTGAGTGGACAAAAGATGTTGAAAATCGTCATATAGCATATGATATCATTTAAGAAAAGCCTAAAATTTCACAAAATAATGCTATCAAGTGTTTTGAGTGCATAACATTACCATACGGATATAGATCAACTTTAGGATAACAGTGACCTTTGGGGGATGGAAGATGGAGGAAGGGAGAGAGGTGAGGATGAAAGAGAAATCTAGCTATAGCTTACTTTTTTCAGTCTCAAGGAGATATGGATAAATATTAAGATGTGTTAAATATTGACTTGGGTACCTGAGCATTTTGTTACTTTCTATATATTTGAAATTGCCCGTAATTACATGTTTTAAAAGAAATAAAAATGCATCCCTACAGTCATTAGTTTTAGTATACAATTGTGTTCTTTTTTTCTGAGAACTAAAATAGACAAACTTTCTCCTTCTGTGTGTTATTTTTTCTTAAGTATACTTTTCAACTTATAAAATCTTAGAGTTGGAAGAAAAGTTAGAAGGTGTTTGTTCAAAGCTACCACTTAACACAGGCACCTCTGGATTCAAGTAATTATTCCAAGTAAAAATAATTGGTAAAATTTTTCTTTATGCTTAATAATCTGGAAAATATAGCTTTGGTTAACTGGTTATTTTGTTTTAATGGCATTAGATTCCATGGATAATGACTTTAAAAAGTGAAACTTAATAAATTGCAGTTAACATTAATACTATGCTGAGCACATAATTTTATCTGCAATGGTATAGAAGGCTGCAAAGAGTCTCAAGATCATCATTATAACCATCAATTACCAATATTTTGGTAATACAAGGAGGTGCCAATTTAAAGAGATCTGCACGGCATGATGTCAGATAATATAAATTAAAGGACTACTTACTTGGAGGGAAGGTAATTACCATGTATGACATGCTGTGGGAGGTGCCTTAGATATACAATTTCATTTAAATCCTGCAACAACCCCATAAGGTAGATATTGTTAGTCCCACTTTTCAAATAAAAGCATTGAAGTTCAGAGAGATTTGAGGTAATTTGCCCTACATCTTGTTAAGAAAAATTATCCTAAATGTGAAAATAAGGCAAAAAGAGTCCCATGTATCCTTTCAATATTATACTGGAGCTTTACCTAATTGGAGCCTACAGATTGTTAATTCTCTTACAGAATGTACCTTTGTTTACCTTACTACTTAGTATTGATTAGTCCTAAACTCTGTGAAATTCTAGGTTAACTTATAGATTTTTGTCTGATAACAATGCAAATGATTTTTGTCCAGTAGAAAATATAATTCCACGGAGACACATTTCTTCTTCCCCTCCGTCTATCCTTCCTTCCTTCCCATCTATCTATCTATAGGTATGCATTCAATCTTTCCAATTTTCGAACCAGTATTATAATCCTAATGCTTCCCTCATTAATAAATTAAATGAATTTTGACATGCGCTCTTCGTATGTTTGCACAAGAGTCAAGCTTTTACCTTATACTGTCATGCTTTGACAGTTTCACAGCTAAAGCCAAGGCTTTGGTTTCAGAGCATGTGTTCTTGCTCTCACAAGCTCTTTTTGGATGTATGTAATAAACGTCATTACTGAACACTCGAACTTAATTAAGGTATAGTCCTCTGATGTGGGGGCAGGGAAAAGGACATTGTGAGAAAAACAGTCTCAATTTTCCTCCCTCTGGGAAGTGGAAACAATATGGAGGATACCCGTCTCTGGACGTGCATCTCCTAAGACATAGAGGTCTTGTCACTTAGACCCCTACAGTTGATACTTCCTCCTGCCCAATAAATAGAGGGATAGAATGGCTTACTCAGAGTTTCATTTCATACTATGCATTTTATACATGTGTGTTATATGTACACATACACATGTAGGTATGTATACGAATATTTGTACTATGTAATTCGCATTTCATAGTCTGGGTGATATAGAATGTGTATCATAATGAGTAGAGTCCACGTCCCCATTTGTAATTTCTATCCCAATCTCTCCTCAACCAATTTCTAGCTCTAAAATGAATCTCTATAACCCAAGGTATTTTACAAAGATAGTTCTATTTTCTAAACTTCAAGGATATACATTCACAAACATATAACATGAAACCCACTCATTCATGTTAGTGAGAATAAGGAATTAGTGAGAATATGGAATTGTGGACGATTTTTAAGAAACTGAAGTAACATTATTCTCAAGTACCTATATGTTCTTATTTCAGTTATGAAACTCTACCTTGTAATTGTTCTTGGGGACTTAATTAATGGGGAGATTAAAATGGTATGCAATCAACTTATTAACAAAAGGAAGAAATGGGCATTTCTTAAGTGATCGCGAAGTTTGTTCTCTTAAGCAAGTAAGACAACTCTTACTTTCTTTATAGCCCTTTCCAGGTTATCAGTCAGCATAGAATAACCTTTCTTGATAGGAGAAACCAAGAGAATTCTTTCAAATCTGAAGCAGGAATATGTGAGGTAAGGAGATTTCAATGTTTCTACATTTTTCCCCATAGATTACTTCACTAAGCAAGCTAATTAGGCTTAGTCCACATCCCTGGTAACAACATCTCGAAGCAAAATGTTGGAAAAGGTCTCCTGGCAAATGTAACTAGTAGCCACTGCCCTTTTGCCCGGAAACAGAGGCCTGCTATTGTACCAGGCAGAGCCCAGAGGACAACAGGCAGGCGGTCTGGCAGGGTTGCCTGCTGATGCTAATTGCCCTAGTTCAGCAGAGGAGAGAAACTGATGCCAAGTTCTTGCACAAGGTCAAATGTTTCTGGAGGAAGGGAGCCAGGGTTAAATTAGCAGTCAGAATGAGGTAGGAAGCTGGGTGGAGAAACGCAGGCTGGGAAAGGGGGCAGAAGTCTGGAAATTCAAATGGAGACAGCAGTAAAAAGTAATTACTAACACATTTTCCAACTTGGAAAGCCAGCCACATCCCACACCATGGCCAGACTCGGAGCTCTTCTGTTCCAAGGAGGTTGGAACAGACTCAGGGGACAGGAAGGGACTGTGCAAGCCAGCTGCCTGTGGCTGACTTTGGAGCTGCGCTCCCCAAAAAGGGAAATTCATCTTGAAAGAGAAAGCAAAGGACATTTCTCCTGAAATTCTCCGTTCAGGGTAACATTTGCCGTACATTTAATGTATCCATCCTTTTAGGACCTTTTAGGATAATTTAGCCAAAAATTATCAAACATCAAAACAAAGTAAAGGGAAACCTTTTAGGAAAATGTAAGCCTTTGTGAAGGTAAAATATCCCCCTTCTCTGCTGTTCATCAGCTTCACTAGGGGAAAGAAGCTGTGGGAGGCACAGATCTCAGGAGAAGAGGAGGAGGCGAAGGAGGAGGCAAAATCAGGGAAAGGGGAAACAATGGTCTCTGGTGTCAGGGAAATTCATGATTGGATTGATTGTTTTGGATTGACTGTTTTGACAGTTGATTTTTATTTTTGTTTTCCCTCCAGCTTCAGAACCATGACAGACGATTGCTGAACATCAAATTGATGAGTGAATACTTCATCAGATCTGGTTGCCTTAACAACTAAAATAGCCAAAATGTTAAGACAGTCAAATAAGATTGATTATTTTTGATACAATCCGTGGGTGGCTGACCCAGAAAGCCTCAGCCTAATCACACATATAAACGCAGGGGCTGTATCAACAGATGCAAAAGCAGCCAGAGGACAAGCGAGATATCTGTCAATCACCGGGATGCCTCCTGTCTACCATGCACTGAACGGTATGTAGAGAAAACACCAGAAAGAGGCTCTGGATTGCTCCTGGGTGCTAGATGTCACAGGAGGTAGACAGCCTTAAAAGCTGAGAATTTTGATCCTTTCAAGTTCCAGCAAAAGGGCAGAGCCTGGCTTGTAATGGAGAAGCAGACTTCCTCCAAATTGTTGTCTAGAGGTGCTGAATCATGCATGAATGTCAACAGATGACGCCAACCATGGCATCATTTCATAGGGGCTTTATCTGGTGTGAACTAAGCGCATTCTGCTTTATGAATTTTCTTTAAGCATCCACAGATAATTGTGCTGTGTCATAGACCAAAAGGGAAATTAAATCTCTCTCATCGTGGATTTGGTATTTGCAGGCTTACCTGAAGACAAGGAAAAGGAAATTCATTTTGGATTTTTAAAAAATTATTAAGTTAGAAAAAAAATCACCATCTCAGGTGCCCATTTGAATTCAACCCACCATGTGCAGAGGGCTAGCTGGATGCCTTAGCATAATTGTTCAGGTACAAAGGTTCCTGAAGCTTTACTCTTGTTTATTTGTTTGGTTAGATTTTTCTTTTCATTTTGAGTTCTAGAAAATTATTAGTTGATAGCTCGATGGCAAGGCAGTCTGTGTTGAGAAAAGAGGAATTGATTAAGAAGTGAGAGACAGTGAGAGACTGAAATGATTGAAAAAGAAAAAGGCTACAAAACATTTACAGTGTAATTTTTCAATACAGATTTAAGTACAAACAACATGCAGTTAGAAACAGACGCCTTTCAAGACTGTTATTGAACCAAGAATAATTTCTGAGTTTCCCCCTTTTTAAACAGAATCCAAGAAAATATTGTGTTATAATCTATAAATTAGTTAGCATGGCATGATTTGAACATCTAATTGCTTGACATTTGAAAGAGTCAGTCTCAATGCTTAGAGGACCTACCATAGCTAGCATGTAGCTGGATGTCAGGGAAGAGCAGTCACAATAATCGTTCATGGAAACAAAACATTAATCAGCAAACACCAGTTTGCTAGATTAATTTGCAAGGATGTTAACTTGATATGCATGCATGCATGCTAAGTCGCTTCAGTCACGTCCAACTTTTTGTGACCCTATGGACTATAGTCTGCCAGGTTCATCTGTCCATGGGATTCTCCAGGCAAGAATACTGGAGTGGGTTGCCATGCTCTCCTCCAGGGGATCTTCCCGAGGCGGGAATTGAATGTCTCTTACATTGGCAGGCAGGTTCTTTACCACTAGCACCACCTGAGAAACCCTAACTTGATATATTGGTATTTAGAAAGTGAATGTGTGGGTACTCTGTATGTTTGAAACATGATATCACATCTTCTTAGATAACTTAATATTTTACAATACTTTTGACTTTTCCTATTTTAATTGATCCACACCACGGTTCTTTGGAGGTCGACATCTACATTGGACTCTACTGGTGAGTATGTAGCTGTGCCAATCATGGCTGCCTTTTCCTTCCAGTGTCGATTGCTAAGAGCTGAGCTTTTCTTCATACCAGTGGTCAATCAGTAAACAAGAACGTGATGTTACCCAAACATAGACAATCCACTTTGACCCCAGAAAATTTTCCTGGAATTTGAACTAGGAAATTCCTAAAGAATAAGACAGTGGTGAGAGCTGATATAGAAATGCCTTGATGTGGGGAGAAGCTGGAGAGGCCATGATACTGACTGAGATTCTAAGAGAGCAAAATCAATTCATTAGCAGAAGTGAAAGGGAAAGAAAAGACACAGAGACAGCAGAAGGTGAGCAGGGAATAGGAGGGGAAAACAGAAAGGTAGAGAAAAGCCGAATGAGATAAATGAAAGAAGCATGACCTCCTGCTGCTGAGGTCACTAGGATTCACCTCCTGTTCCGGGGCAGCTGCTGCTGCTGCTCTTGGTTTGTTTTTCCCAGCAACCTTTACTAGCATGAGGGTGTCTTTGTTCCTTGCATCCAAAGGAGTTTGACTGAAAAACATTGTTATCTTCCATGATGCTATTGAGCACACTAAAGCACAAAGAGAAAGCTAAAGTCCTTTCCTGAGAAGATGGATTGTATTATAGCTCACAGACCTGCAAGCAGGAAGTGCTTGAGTCACATCCTGCCCAGACTTTTCTAAAATTGGTGCTGATGTCAGTTTATCACACTATAGCATTTAAAAAACATGCTCCCAAATCCTTTGACACTCCTTCCATAGAGAGGTGGTGTCTGTCCCCTGCTACTGAAGCTGCTGACAGTGCCAACCAAAGAAGAGTAGCAGAAGCAAGGCTGCATGCTTTCTGAGACTGGTTTAGGAAAGACTGTGCAATTTCTATTTAGTTTTCTGAGAATGCTCTTGGAACCCAGCTACCATGCTATGAGGAAATCCAAGCTGGTCAACATGGAGGGAGTCTCTGGAAAGATGCTGAGATGAGAGAGAGAGACATAGGCATTGTCAACTCTAAGCTGTTTCAGATTTGCTCTGTCTCACTGCTTTCTAACAATGCTCCCTTCCACTCCCCTGCCCCCAGCTATTCTATAATAGCTTCAACTACTGTTTGACTGTAGCACATGAGACACCCACATCAGACCCATCCAGCTGAGCACTTTCTGGATTCCTGCCCCCAAAAACTATGAATAAAATAATTACTGTTTGTATAAATAAATTCCCTCGTAACCCAGACAGTAAAGCATTGCCTGCAAGGTGGGAGACTTGGGTTCAATCCCTGGGTTGGGAAGATCCCCTGGAGAAGGGAGTGGCAACCCACTCCGTATTCTTGCCTGGAGAATCCCATGGACAGAGGAGCCTGGAGGGCTACAGTCCATGGGATCGCAGAGTCAGACACAACTTAGCAGCTGAACACACAACAGCTTATAAATAATTAAGTTTTGAACATAACAATGAACATTTGGTTACAGCATTATTGCCAAATGTGTAAGAGGCTACATCCAGAACCTGAGGGACCTACCAGCCATCATACTTCCTCCGTAGTGGAAGCGGCTATTTATGATTCTTTATATTCTACCTTGAAGGGGATGTCCTGGCAGGCCCCAAACCACTGGACTCTGGAAAACTTCACTGATATGTAGGTCCCTGAATCTCCATTAGAGATATTTCCCACTTTCTGGAGTTCATGTGTTTTACCAAAGCCTCCAGAAATTCTTGGCATTTCTTGCTTATCTGACCTGATTAATATGATGCCATCAGTAAAGTGAAGAAATGTGTGGTTCTCTGGAATGCCCAATCATGTCACTATATTATGAGAGGGAGAGAGTTAACATGGTTGTGGAGCAAGATCATAAGTCTGTACTGTTGTTTATCCCACATTGAGATCCAGGACTGCATACAGTATATTATTTACCATGCTAATCTGCTCCAGGAAAGAAACCATTTTTGATACCACAGCTACAATTGGGACCACTACTTGATTGAGTTTGTAGTAAACCACTATCATACCACAGGCTTCTGTAGGTGCCAGACTGGTGAATTAAAAGTGGGTAGAGCAGTAACTGCCGACTCTGCCAATCTTGTAGGTCCTCCAGCCTGACAGTAGTCTATTTCCCAAGGATGCAATGTTGGTTTCAATTTAATATCTTGTCCATGGTAGGAGGGAGAGTATCAGAGGCTTCCACTTGGCCTTTCTCGTTATGAGAATACTTAACTCACAGGCCAAGGAACCAATATAGAGATTCTGTCAACTTCATAATCCAAATACACAGTCAGAGACTGGAGAAATAACCACTGATTGGGTCCATACACTTAGCTGACCATGAGCCAGGTACTTATCTCAACACACAGTTCTTGAACATTTGAGTCGTCTCCTTTCCCCAGTACATGGTTCCTCAAGTAGGTAAGTGTAGATCCCTCTAGAGAAGGACAAGGAAAACAATTATGATAGCATTTGCCATGACCTTGCAGTGTCCTTCATTCATGAAACCCAGCCTTGATTTCAGTCAGTGGTTTTTGGGTTAAAAACTGAATTGGGTCCAGAAACTTAGCAAGGGATTGTGTCATTTTATTGTAGCAATAGTTCTGAACCTTTGTTTCTTTTTGTTCCACAGATTGAGAAATAACCTTGTTGCCTGCTCAGTCTTGACCCTGGAGATGCTGTGTTCCATTAACTACCATCACGGCACTACATGAGTCACGCCACTCCCCGCCCGCCAACCTTGCCACTCTTTACAATAATTGAGCTCACTTTGCTTTTGACAGTTAAGTGCTACCACCTGGATTCCATTTTTTTCAGAAGTCTACCAGCACTGTGCTATTCGAGAGTCAGTTTTGCAACAGCATCCTCCAAAATCAGTCCTATTCTACAGAGGTCAACCACCGCCGAGACTCTTAACAACGCTGGTGTCCCCTGCACATCCCATGTTCTTTGGTAAATGGAATGTCCTCTGAACTCTCTCACAGATCATAATAAGTGGACAGGGTTTTTGACACTGCATAATGTAGTCACTTCAATATGCCCAATTTCCCAGCCTTTCAATTTTTTCCTCCATCATTTCCCCCAACAATTTTGGCATGCCTCCCAAGATTCTTGCCATCATCTTTAATCCTGCATCAAGGGTTAGTGCTCCAATATCTATAAACTGTCCTTTATCCAACTTTATATTCCATTTCCTTTCATCCAGTGCCTCCAAGAATCCAGTCCCTTTTCATTCTGCTGGCTCTTGACAATAAATGTTGGTTATGTCTTTCAGTTCCTTTGGTGTATAATCCCTTTTCTTGCTTTTCAATTGCTTCACTTCCCCTGCTGGGTTGTGGTGTGTCTAGACTCTTAATTATTATTCTGGTGATTATAAGGGGAGGTGGGGTAGATTATAGGGATGGGTACACATTGCTTTGCAAGGTAGAAGCTTCTGTCTCATCTTCAAGTAAGGAGGAAGAACTATCCTTAACAAGAAGGGATGGGCCTTTTTTCTTGGCCCAGAGTCAAGTAGAATATGAAGATTTAAATTCTTCATCTTAACTCTCAGGGTCCCAGTCCTTCCCAAACAGAGCCACGAACTTCGTGTAGGTGAACTGTTAAGTGAAGCATCAACCTCCATTTCTCATAACGTACTCTGCATATAAGTTAAATAACTTGCTTTGAGTTAAGCTTAATAACTCCAACTCTTGAGTGTGAAGTTCTGCCATGGATTCTATACTTAAATCCTGGCCCCAATCCTCAGATGTTTTTTGTCTTCTTGCTGCAGGAGATGAGCATCCCTTTAAATACCACTAAAGAGGCCCCCACCTGGCTTTCATAGTTTGCATATATCGATGGTTAACTGCCTTCATTGCCATTCTCTAATGTATAGATCACTATGAACAAAGCTAGTGCAGGTGATCGAATTCCAGTTGAGCTATTTCAAATCCTCAAAGATGGTGCTGTGAAAGTGCTGCACTCAATATGCCAGCAAATTTGGACAACTCAGCAGTGGCCACAGGACTGGAAAAGGTCAGTTTTCATTTCAATCCTAAAGAAAGGAATACCAAAGAATGCTCAAACTGCATGATTGCACTCATTTCACAAGCTAGCAGAGTAATACTCAAAATTCTCCAAGCCAGGCTTCAAGAGTATGTGAATTGTGAACTTCCAGATGTTCAAGCTGGATTTAGAAATGGCAGAGGAACCAGAGATCAAATTGCCAACATCTGCTGGATCATTGAAAAAGCAAGAGAGTTCCAGAAAAACATCTACTTCTGCTTTATTGACTCCACCAAAGCCTTTGACTGTGTGGATCACAACAAACTGTGGAACATTTTTAAAGAGATGGGAATTCCAGACTGCCTGAACTGCCTCCTGAGAAATCTGTAAACAGGTCAAGAAGCAACAGTTAGAACTGAACATGGAACAGACTGCTTCCAAATTGGGAAAGGAGTACATCAAGGCTGTATACTGTCACCCTGCTTATTTAACTTATATGCAGAGTATGTCACGAGAAATGCTGGACTGGATGAAGCACAAGCTGGAATCACAATTGCTGGGAGAAATATCAATAACCTCAGATATGCAGATGACACCACCCTTTTGGCAGAAAGTGAAGAAGAACTAAAGAGCCTCTTGATGAGAGTGGAAAAGTTGGCTTAAAACTCAACATTCAGTAAACTAAGATCATGGCATCCGGTCCCATCACTTTCTGGCAAATAGATGGAGAAACAGTGGAAACAGTGACAGACTATTTTGGGGGGCCCCAAAATCACTGCAGATGGTGACTGCAGCCTTGAAATTAAAAGACACTTGCTCCTTGGAAGAAAATTTATGACCAACGTAGACAGCATATTAAAAGGCAGAGACATAAATTTGCCAACAAATTTCCATCTAGTCAAAGCTATGGTTTTTCCAGTAGTCATGTATGGATGTAAGAGTTGGACTATAAAGAAAGCTGAGCACAGAAGGATTGATGCTTTTGAAGTGTGGTGTTGGAGAAGACTCTTGAGAGTCTCTTGGACTGCAAGGAGATCCAACCAGTCCATCCTAAAGGAAATCAGCCCTGAATATTCATTGGAAGGACTAATGCTGAAGCTGAAACTCCAATACTCCAGGCTTCAAGAGTATGTGAATTGTGAACTTCCAGATGTTCAAGCTGGATTTAGAAATGGCAGAGGAACCAGAGATCAAATTGCCAACATCTGCTGGATCACTGAAAAACCAAGAGAGTTCCAGAAAAACATCTACTTCTGCTTTATTGACTCCACCAAAGCCTTTGACTGTGTGGATCACAACAAACTGTGGAACATTTTTAAAGAGATGGGAATTCCAGACTGCCTGAACTGCCTCCTGAGAAATCTGTAAACAGGTCAAGAAGCAACAGTTAGAACTGAACATGGAACAGACTACTTCCAAATTGGGAAAGGAGTACATCAAGGCTGTATACTGTCACCCTGCTTATTTAACTTATATGCAGAGTATGTCACGAGAAATGCTGGACTGGATGAAGCACAAGCTGGAATCACAATTGCTGGGAGAAATATCAATAACCTCAGATATGCAGATGACACCACTCTTTTGGCAGAAAGTGAAGAAGAACTAAAGAGCCTCTTGATGAGAGTGGAAAAGTTGGCTTAAAACTCAACATTCAGTAAACTAAGATCATGGCATCCGGTCCCATCACTTTCTGGCAAATAGATGGAGAAACAGTGGAAACAGTGACAGACTATTTTGGGGGGCCCCAAAATCACTGCAGATGGTGACTGCAGCCTTGAAATTAAAAGACACTTGCTCCTTGGAAGAAAAGTTATGACCAACGTAGACAGCATATTAAAAGGCAGAGACATAAATTTGCCAACAAATTTCCATCTAGTCAAAGCTATGGTTTTTCCAGTAGTCATGTATGGTTGTAAGAGTTGGACTATAAAGAAAGCTGAGCACAGAAGGATTGATGCTTTTGAAGTGTGGTGTTGGAGAAGACTCTTGAGAGTCTCTTGGACTGCAAGGAGATCCAACCAGTCCATCCTAAAGGAAATCAGCCCTGAATATTCATTGGAAGGACTAATGCTGAAGCTGAAACTCCAATACGTGGGCTACCTGAAGCAAAGACCTGACTCATTTGAAAGACCTTGATGCAGGGAAAGATTGAAGGTGGGAGGAGAAGGGAATGACAGAGGATGAGATGGTTGGATGGCATCACTGTCTCAAAGGACATGAGTCTGAGCAAGCTCTAGGAGTTGGTGATAGACAGGGGGGCCTGGTGTGCTGCAGTCCATAGGATCGCCAAGAGTTGGACATGACTGAGTGACTGAACTGAACTGAACTGCAGAGGGGGATCATTGGAATCTCCAAGCATGAGCATGGGTGACAACCTGGATCTTTGATTGGCCTCTGAAGTAGGGGGAGGAGGTGCAGTCTTGTAGGACAACACAACTTGTGAGCTCTGACACTGTCTCCAGGTCAGTGGTGTCAGAACCCACCCGTTTGGTGGCATAGAACCAAAGCAACAATATTTGGACTTTTAACATCACTTGGCATCATTTGGTCTATAGTGAAAAAATAACGGCCAGGGAAAATCTGCTGCCCTAGGAACCAGAAAATATAGAATCTTATATTATGAACTCTTATATAAATATAGAGTCTAGTTCTGGCTTTGCCATTTCTTAGCTAAAGTATTTTGGGAAAAATCACTTAGCCTCTTTGCATTTCAATTTTTTCATCTGTAAAGTGAGTATAATATGATCAATTTTTGTTATACTCATTTTATAGGTAGTTGTAAGAACCAGAGGGGCAATGTTTACAAATATCAAGTATTATCACTATTTTAGTTAAGAGGGGGAATTTCTTTAAGGATTGTATTAAAAACTCTAAATTGACTTTATTTTTATACTTCACTAACTCTGTGTTACTAATGGCAAATTTTTCCAAATTATACTATTTTACCTGGAAATGGTTGTTTTTGCCTCTACAGGATTCTAAAGATAAACGCAATTGAAGCTTTGCCAGGTGTGACACACTGGCCATCAGTCTAAGATGTTTAGAAACCTTCCCTTGATGATACAGAAAGGACGACTTTCAAACAAACCATTTAGTAAGTGGCTAATAAGATGAAAAAGCCCCTTTCCACAAAAGCAATGAGAAGCAAAACCACAAGTAATGTTCACTGCATCTCCCAGGACTGCAATCCTTAGGAAGAGAGAAAAGGAAAAGGGGATGTTAATAATGCTTTATGTTCATACAGATTTCCCCCTCCATTGGTTTCCAAGCATTTGGCAAACTTTAATTGACTAATCCTCACATATCCCTTTAAGGTTAAGTAGGCGGCAGGTATTATCCTCGATTTTCAAATAGAGGAATAAAGGTACAAAGAGCTTAAATGCCTCCCTAAGGTCAGAAACAGGGGACCCTGACTCTCATTCCACAGTCCAAACTCCCGGAACTCATTCTGCAGAATCACTTTGGTCTTTTGATGATCTTTCTGAAGCACAATCCTCAATGAATCATTTTCCCAAAGACAAAAGATACGGTATTTTTCTTTCTCTATAACATTTGCTTTGGCTCAAAGGCAAAGATACATATTTTCAGGCATGACAAACTTTTCTAGAGTTAAGCAAAGCTCAATGTGGGCAGAAAAGAAGTCTTTTGTGTGTGTGTGTGTTTAATTTCCAAGTAAGACATTGATGTTCTTTTCTGGGGCTGAACACTCTTCGAATCCAACAGTGAGGCAGAGCTTGTGAACAAAACCCTTCCTATTCATTTCCAACTGTAGTATCTTTGCTAAACATTCTTCGGAAAATTCCCAGCTTTGTTGAACAGATTACCAAGGCTTCTCTTCAAGCTACCCAGCTGACCCCCATTCATCTAGTATCCTCAACGTTGCCAGGAGAAACAGACTGTCCTCACCAGATTAAAGCTTGCTGTGGGATATAAGACAATTTTGCATAAAAAACTACTTGATGAGAATTGGAAAAGACTTTAGGTATATAAGCAGGCAGAAAATCTGAGTCAGTAAGAATAGAATTATTTCACCTTAAAGAGACTCAACAAAACATTGACCATTTGGAGCCCAGACCTGACGTAGAAAAAATGAAATTTTCATCCAGATTCCATTCAGCGCTGAGACATATTCAGGGCCTCCTGCCAGAGGCGTCATCAGAGTACCGAGGCCCTTTGGTTCAAGGCCCATGGTGCTAGTACACACTCTTAAGGAAATAAAAGCCAGAGTTCTCCAGTTGGAAGTGCAGAGGAAGAAAGGAGGGGATTTCTTGGGGAAGGAAGAGAGGAAAAAAGTCAGATTATCAATGAATTTGAAGTCAGATCATGCCTAGTTTCTTGTGTGGGTACAAATGCATTCTGTTAAAAGATAAACTGAGGTATAGTAAACATTTTAAGAGTTTATTTGAGCATTTATCCTTTGTAATGGGACAGTGCCAAACCCAAAGAGGTCGGGGGAAAGACTTATAGAGGAAAAGTGAAGAAGCAAATAAAGGAAATGATTTGATTGGCTGCACCTTATTTTATTTCTTTATTTAAAAAATTTTGGCCAGTCAGAGAGGCAGGTGGGGATCTTAGTTTAGGCAGAGTCTTAACCAGTAAACCACAAGAAAGTCCTGATTGGTTGTAGCTTAAGGCTGACTTGCTTCTTTGTGACCAATTGTCCTTTGACTTGGTAACCCCAAGACATTTCCATGCTTAGAACTGGGTTTGCTTACATGGGTGGGGCCATCAGAGCCCCCACAGTCTAAGGGCCTCCTTGTTAACAGTAGGGAGTTAAGAGCTTCCTGGACTTTGCCCCATAAGTCCTGAGTTGAGGTCAAGCTCTGCTATTCACTACATCTGTGACTTGGGCAAGGTTAGCGTATTTATGGACTCCAGTTTCCTCATGTCAGACGAAGGAACCAGGGGATTGTTAAGGTTATTTCCAATGGTCTCTGAATGACTAGTAGCTAAACAGCCAACCAGCCCTCCCCTCCTCTCACACTTCCTCCCTCTTGGTCAGCTCTAGGCCTGAGATAAGACCAGGAATATTTCTAGCTGGGTTGCATTTTAGGGTCCCTTCTTCTTGCCTGCGTTTCCCGGTGGCTCAGATGGTAGAAGCATCTGTTTGCAATGTGGGACACCCAGATTCGATCCCGGGGTCTGGAAGATCCCTTGGAGAAGGAAATGGCAACCCACTCCAGTACTCTTGCCTGGAAAATTCCATGGATGGAGCAACTTCGTAGGCTACAGTCCATGGGGTCGCAAAGAGTCAGACACGACTGAGCGACTTCCCTTTCACTTCTCATTTTCTTCTTGCCGGAGTTGCCCAGAGCTGTCAAGATCCATGTCTGAGGAACACGGAGGAAGAACCACTGCGGGAGGGGAAGGACCTCCTGGCGGGCCGCGCACCCTCTCCAGCAGGCCCTTCACACACAAGCCTCATTTGCCCTTCATCCCTGAGAGGAAAATGTCTCTCAGATCACTTTACAGATCGGGAAACCTATGGCAGAAGAGATGAAAGGACTTGTTGACATCACAAGAATAGAGTGAGGCCTGGCTGTGCAATTCGCGGGGCTGAGTGCAAAATGAAAACACGGGGCCTCTTGTTAAAAAATTAAGAACTTCGAGATGGTGACGGCAGAGCACTGAACCAAGTGTGGAGTCTGTCTAACCCAGGTCCCCTGACAGCACGGGCCATCAGCCCGGGAGGGCGGCCAGCCTAGAGTCCAGTAGAAGCTTGCTCTCTCAGGGGACTGTCTGCATCGTCTCCATCTGGCCCTCCCAACCCACTCCGGACACTTCTTAATAGGCTTCCTGCTCAGGAGGCTGACCTCTCGGCTGTCCAAGGCTTCTGGTTGGTGCGGAGGGTGCGGGGGCAGGGTGGGAGGCTGGAGGGCGCCGAGGGTGGGAAGGTGTGCACTTCCTCCCCGCGGCCGATCAGCCCTTGTTGTGTTCTCTCTCTCTCCAGTCTGGTGATGATCTCAGGGTCACAGCTCCTGTAGATCTAGCTAAAGTTTCCCTCTCTGCCCCTTAAAGGCCCTCCCCGTGCCTTCTTCCAGCCTTCTCTTCCCTCCCTTGTCACTGTCCACACCTTTGGAAATAGCCCTTTTTTAAATAAGAGAGTCGTTTGTTTCCTACGGGTACCTGATGGTTGACTTGCCCAATTCTTCCTTTTGCTTTTGGGGGCTGCAACCTGCTTTTTCCTGGAAGAACTATCCTGCCCTCCAGCACCCAGAAGCCATATAAGCCTGGTCAATCAGAGCCCCCCTCCGCTCCCAGACCTCTCAGTCCTGCGCAGACCCACAGAGGCCACAGTGACTGCCTCAGGAATGCGTGTGTCTCTCAGGGCCATTTCTGCTGTAATTGGTGGAGGCCGGGAGAAACTCTTCCCCTTCAGGAGTCAGAACATTTTTTCTGAGAAGGGCCAAATAGTAAATATTCATAATATTTTAGACTTTGCAGCTCACAGAACATCCTGTCTCATTGCCTTCTTTGTTTGCTGTAACTCTTTAAAAATTTAAAACCATTCCTAGTCTGCCATGTGTGGAGTTGGGGGCATGCAAAAACAGGCCACCAGGCCAATAATTTGCTGACCCTTTAGCGACATGCGAGGGAAAAACAAGTCAAAGCACACCTTGCAGCAATCATCTCTAGTGGCAAAGAGGATGCCAGCCCGAGTACAAAGACACAGACACAGACACACACACACACACACACACACACACACACGACAAGGAAAAAAAAAGTGCCTGGAAGCATTAGGTCTCCCAATACCCTGGNTGCAAGGGAAAAACAAGTCAAAGAACACCTTGCAGCAATCATCTCTAGTGGCAAAGAGGATGCCAGCCCGAGTACAAAGACACAGACACAGACACAGACACACACACACACACGACAAGGAAAAAAAAAGTGCCTGGAAGCATTAAGTCTCCCAATACCCTGGTTCTCTACTCTCTCTTCTACTTTTGAGCCACCCAGCACTCTTCCCAGTTACTAAGCTAACCTGAGCTGGTGTGAGCTAAATTTCTAGTACCTGCAAGTGATCAGCTCCCAGTTGACATGTTTTTCTGCCTTCAGAGCCCAGAGCCAAACCCTGCCTTGATTTCACTGGTCTCAGGGCAGTTCCCATGATTCCAGTGATCTCAGAGCAATTCCCAAGTTTACACTGGTCTCAGAGCAAGTCCTGTGCTGCCCACGAACTGTCCAGCTCTTGGTCAAGGGTATGTGGTGAAGGTCACTCCTGCTGCAGTTTTTACTCAGTGGACAGAGACATTTTTTTCAGATAGAAAATGGGAAAAATTGGAAACTTAAACCAAACTTGAATGAAATCTCTATTTGCTCACAGCCTCCGAGTCACAACTCACAGTTCAGGCAGCATTGCTGATTCTAAACAGAGCCTCCATGGTGTCACTGATGGTCAGCAGAGGCCTCAGATCAGTAACTCAGGGCCTTAGGAGCGGCATCTGCCCCTGCTTCTGATTTGGTGGGTCCTGACGAAGAGTTGCCGTAAGAATGCATTGCAGTTCACCTTCAGAAACTGCTGTTGCAAATGGCCCAGTGTCCTGCTTGTGCAGATGTAAGAAAAGGGCGCTTAATAGGCCTGTAACATTCACCGAAGGGGGAGGTACAGTGGCCACACAGACCAGCTCCGTCAGTGCAGCAACTGACCTCTGGATGTTGTGTGGAAAAGCATTTTCCCATCGTGTGTCTGGTAGGGACTGTTTTTTTTCCTTAAAAGAAACATTTTGACAGAAAATTTTATAAAAACCACCATACAGCCTCATCCATGACTTGGCTGAGGAGGTGGACTGTTTTGAAATAATTCTCTATCCTTTTCAGAAAGAAGAAAGCAAAGTGGCTATGAAGAGACTTAAATATGGTGAAGGTCAATCTCAATGTCAAGCATTCTGTCCCACTGCTCTCATTAAGTCAGTTCATATTTAATTTGACCATCTGTCCCGATTTAGGTTGTAGGAAGAGTGTTCACCACAAGGAGAACACTTGAGAGACTGTCCTTTTGAATAAAGCAGAGTGAGTGGGTTGGCCCTTTCAGGGAGGCAGCAGGTTTGACTACTAGACTTCAGGGCCTCTCAGACTGTGCATCTGGGAACTTCCTGGGATCCTGAGAAAATGTAGAATCTGACTCCATTGTTCTGGACTGGGGCTTGAGAATCTGCATTTTGAATAAGCTTCCAGATGAAGATGAACCTGGTGTACGAATGCGCTGTGAGTAGCAAGGGACAAGGGGAAAACAGTGCTTTAGTTCTGGTGACATTTGACCAGTAATACTTGTCCATGATACCAGTTAATGATGCCTTGAGTGCTAACTATGAGAAAGAAGTCACAGTCACAGTAAGGAATGTAGCTAGAAACTGTAAAGCCCATGCTCTTCCTCTGCTCGACCCTGGCTCACCTCACGGTGGGCGTGGATGGGGACCCTCCAGCTCTCACAGCCCAACAGGAGTTTCTGACTGCTCGCAGCCCAACCTGCCGCAGTGCAGGCACAGCACCTGGCTTACTTGCCAGGCAGAACCTTCTGGATGGAGGCTTGGCCTCGTTCTGTGAAAAGCAGTCCAGGATTTAAAAGAAGTACACCTGGCATTTCCAGATACTGGGATGAACCGGCTAGTCTTTCTGCTCAGCCAACCTGATTGATCATGCAAAAAAGGACTACCAGTAGGAATAAAAGTGGGGAAACCTCTGTCTGTTTGAAAAATGGTTCATTCTGTACAAAATACAGTAGCAAGATGAGCTGCTCCTCCTGGGCAAACGTGGGAAGTTTCCCCATGGCTCACTGCTCTCCCTGCTGTCTCCTGAAATCCCCAGAAGATAGATCCCAGGATGTGGTGCTGACTCCTGTCTTTGCTTCTCCAACTGACGGTAAAACATGGGGCTGCGATGAACAAATCCTCCAGAGAGGAACTGTATGTTTCAGGTGACTTTTGTCTCTGAAAAGATGCCTGGGTTCCAGAAATTTCTGTGAAGGAGGTTTATCGTCTCAGTCTTTGTGCTGGGGTGACTGTAGACCTGCACAGCTGAGCTTTTCAGACATGTCCATGCCTGGAAAGCTTCACAAAAGAGTTTTTTTCCCCTCTATTGGGCTTCTTTTCTGAACCGTTTTCATTGTAAAGCCCCAGGCACACACAGCTCTGGGCGAAATAGGGACATGAGGGAAATTTCTCTCTGACATTTTCCCATCTCTTCCATCTGGATCCTCTCTGCCTGCCCTCCACTCCCTCCAGCCTCCTCCACTTCTAGTACTGAACTCCATCCACAGGCGCAGGGTGAGTATAATGTTTGCAGGGGAGGGAGGAAGTGGGAACAACCACTTGGATATTATGGTGATTCATATTTATTTTCTAGATTGATGAAAATTAGTCATTTTTACAGTTGTCACCAAACAAATAGAATCATGACTTCCATTTTATAATTTATATACTTCTAACATTTTTATCAAATTTCTGACAGTTATAAATCATTTCTCCTTGTAGAAAGATGAAGGGACATGTTTCCCCCCTCTGCTCAGCTGCCACCATCTGTGAATATACAGTTTCACATTGTTCTTCCTGTGTAGGGTTGAAATAAAAATAAGTTTCTTGACCCAAGATGAAGCTGCTTCTGCACAGGGTGCCATGTCAGCAAGTCAATATTTAGACAGCCTTTTTGTCCCTGGGAAATGCTCCACTTGACCAGAAAGGCAGTTTCCCAAACATGAAGCCAACTTTGGATTCTCCCCTTACTTCTTTGTTCCTCTTTATCCTATAAAACTTCCTGCCTCCCACCCACCCCAATTTAAAATTCTCCAAAAGGAGACTGTTCATTTCATGAAGTGTTAAATAAAGTTTGCTTGTATCACCTAAATTGTTTCCTTTGGTCATTTTTAATAGTAGTAATTAGTTACTTGTAAGTATTAACTGATGAAAACTCAGGTTATATGATCCCAAAGACTATAAGGCCTGCAGGGGTGGAGGACAGTCTGGTAAAAGGCCTTGTAAAAAGAGTCAAGTTGGAGACTAGATGGCCTCAGGACATTTGCACAGGACAATGTAGCAAATCACTGAGTAAGTTGAGAGTCCAAAAGCCTTGATATTTTGGAGAGTAATTGAGACTACCTTCTATTAAGAGAGAGAGAATTATCTGTGATGAATGTAATTACTCAACAGCAAACTTTTATTGCAATCACTAGCAACTGGAAATAATCATCAATAGTGGAGAGAGCTGGTAAAAAAAAATTATGGAACTAGTAAATAAAACATGAACTGCCATACAGTGAAGCCATGAAAATAATCAGAACTACATGTGCTTTTAGGCAAAGGTCTCTAAGTGTATTGCAAATGGGGAAAAATAAGAAATGCATAATTTACTCCTGTTTGTTTTTGAAACTATAAATATATCACTAGATATCCACATAAAATTTCTGGAGTAATGCATAAAATATTAATAAATGTTGTCGTTGGTAAGAGACACTGGTGTCTTCAATATTTGTGTGCATGCTAAGTTGATTCATTCACGCCCAACTCTGCAACCCTATGGACTGTGTAGCCCGCCAGGCTCCTCTGTCCATGGGATGCTCCAGGCAAGAATACTAGAGTGGGTTGCCATGCCCCCTCCAGGGGATCTTCCCGACTCAGGGATCAAAGCCACATCTCTTACCTCTTCTGCATTGGTAGGCGAGTTCTTTACCACTAGTGCCACCTGGGAAGCCCATCTTCAACATATACCCCTTTATAATATTCTTGCTATTATTAATAATAATATTATAATGTTAATATTTATTGAGTGCTTGCCCTATGCCAGGCTGTGTTCTAAGTACTAAGAATGTATCATCTCCTTTAATTATCCAAATACTTGTAGGATAGATTTTATTATCTCTAGTTTGTGCAAGTGTGCTAAGTCACCTCAGTCATGTCTGACTGATTGTGACCCTAGCCGTCCTCTGTCTGTGGGATTCTCTAGGAAAGAATACTGGAGTGGGTTGTCACGTGCTCCTCCAGAGGATCTCCCTGACCCAGGGATTGAACCCACATCTCCCGTGTCTCCTTCATTGCAGGCCGATTCTTTAGCACTGAGCCACCTGGGAAGTATAAACTGAGGCATGAAAATGTCAAGTTACTTGCCCAAGGTCACAGAGATAGTAGGTAGGCAGAGCTGGAACTTGAGATCAGTTTGCTTATCACTTGCACTTTATCATTATACAATGAAAGTGAAGTTGCTCAGTTGTGTCCGACTCTCTGCAATCCCATGGACTGTAGCCTACCAGGCTCCTCCATCCACGGGATTTTTCAGGCAAGAGTACTGGAGTGGATTGCCATTTCCTTCTCCATGGGATCTTTCCAACCCTGGGATCGAACCCAGGTCTCCTGCATTGCAGGCAGACACTTTACCGTCAAAGTCGCCAGGGAGTGCTGCTATTATTACCTCCACCCTCCAGATGTGGAAATGGAGAGCCAGGAAAGAGCAGTGAAGCCTGGATTCAAACTCAGGTGAGCCTATCCATTATGCTCCATGGTCTCCCTTCTCATACTGTTTGAATTTTTTACTAAGCAGTTGTATCAATATTCAGATTAAAAAAAAAATTCTTGGCAGAAAGTGGAAGATATTTTATAGTTTTACAAGTTCTTTGAGTAAATTAGTTCTATGCTTTGCTATTTGTAAGTTCTTTGAGATACTAAAGTAAATTAGTTCTATGCTAGGAATACAGAAACTGGTCCTTTAGGGCTCACAGGAGAATTGGGAGATATCTAAAAATGAAGACACACTATCAACACAGTAGTAAAGAGAGAGATGTGAGAGGCTTTGGAGCCCAGGGAGCTCCAGAATTATGGAATCCCAGAGTTATAACATCTGAGCTGAGTTCCAAAAGGATAGGAAGGAGTTGGCAAACTAAGAAGCTGGTGCATGGATCTGGTGGGTCAGGGAAGGAGAAAGAAAGACAGAGGCTTTACGTAACAGATATCTCCAAGAACTGGGAAATTTAACATGATTCTAGTACAAAGCTAAAAAGTTTGAGTAGCTGGAAATCAGGCTGGAGAAGTGGTCAGGAGACAAGCAATGTATTTCAACTCAAGAGCTGTTGGTCTTTGGATGTGACAGTTCTTTGGACAGAACTGTATCTCTCATTCAGGATATTCAGCATCACTATTCCTTGCCCACTAAACGACAATAACATCCTGGACACTGAGAAACCCCAAATAACTCTGAATGAATGATACTGCTAGATACCATCTTCCTTTGAGAACCATGAGATACAAAGTTTTGTGGGCCATGAAGACTTTGTCATAAAGGCAATAGGAGATGTGAAGAGGAAAAGCAATCAGATTTCCATTTCAGAACTATTTCTCTGAAGGACTCCCTTTAATTTGGAGGTGTGAGAAAACTGGATGCTGGGAAAGCAATTAGGAGGTTGTTGCTAAAATACAAGTAAGAAATTCTGAAGGCTTAAAAGAAGCAGTAGGGAAATAGGAAGTAGATTGATCACTGGGAGTTGGTGATGGACAGGGAGGCCTGGCCTGCTGCGATTCATGGGGTCGCAGAGCCGGACACGACTGAGCAACTGAACTGAACTGAACTGAACTGAAAGAGATACTATTATTATATGTGTCTATCAGGTGGAGGGGAAGATTAAGGATAAGGCAGCCAAGAAGTCTCCTGGGTGAACTTTGGTGACTTTGGGTAGACATTGGAGCCATGTGCAATAAGAATACAGAATGAGTATGTCTGAGAAGAGGAAGGAAGAGTGATTCAATCTGGATATACCAGCAAATTTGTGCTCTATTTGTGACATCCAAATGGGGATGTTGGATAGTTCAGGAGAGAAGTTGGAGATACACGCTTGAGTCATCCATGTGTGGGCTGTAGTTGAAATCATGGAAATCGAATGAGTCTAGTTGACTTGGGCAGTTGAAGTATACCCTGTATCGCCTCTTGAGGAAGGAACAACCATTAGACGAATCATATGAAATCGCCAGTATTTAACTGTTTCTCTACCGTCAAGAAAAAATTTTCATATGGTTCAAATGAAGAGCAGACCCATCTTTACACCTCACGAGAATTTTTCATCCACTGCAATATTGCAATTTGTAAGAAATATGTATTTGGCCCTTTAGATGATCAAAATGTATTTCTCATATACATGTGGCCTTTGTCCATGATTTCTAGCTCACAGATCTCCAAACCCTTGAAATATCCTGAGGAATATGAGCAATGGGAATATCTTTTGTCATATAATATTTGGTCTCTTGCTTTCAGTTCCTCAAATCACTTCACAGCCATAAAGGTGAAATCGGTTTCTTATTATTCATAATAAACTCCTTTCCACTACAACTGGGTTTATGTTAATGAGATGCCTTTAGGAAAGCACCTAAGGATGGGAGCTTGTTGCTAGGGGAACCAACCATGAATAGAGGCGCTTTCAATTCGCCCCCTGATTTCCAGGGAGGGGAGAGGGGCTGGAGATTGCGTTCAATCACCAATGGCCAATGATTCAATCAGGCATGCCTATGTGATGAAACCTCCATAAAAACCCAAAAGGAGAGGGTTTGGAGAGCTTCCAGGTTGGGGAATCAGAGTGTTTCCACCTGCCACTGTACCGGCTCCAACTTCGCGAGGACAGAGCTCCTTTGTTCCAGACCTTGCCTGTGTATCTCTTCATCTGGCTTTTGATTCACATCCTTTAATAGTCTTTGTAATAAACTGGTAATCTAGTGAGTAAATGGGTTTCCTGAGTTCTGTGAGCTGCTCTAGAAAATTGATTAAACCCAATGAGGGGGTTGCGGGGAACCTCAGATATATAGCCAGTCAGTCAGAAACAGTGGTAACAACTTGGACTAGAAGTCTGGCCTTGTGGTCTTGCTGTCTTTTGGTAGATTATGTGTTGACTTGCAGGACACTCAGCTGGTGTCCTGAGTATTGCCTGCTGGTTTGGAGGGAAACCCCCTCACTGCACATGTTGAATATTGGGTTCAGAACCCAAAATGCCACCACCATAGAGTATGAATAATCGATCTCCTGTGTGGATACAGAAAAACAATAAAAGTGATGAGTGAGCTGTTGGACAGAGACTGGAAAGCTCAAACTGTAATTTGACAATCTGATGACCTCACCAGGGTCAACCAGCACTGGAGAAGTTCAGCTGACACCAAGGCAGGTGAGTGCTGATGAACTGCTTGACTGAACTGCCAAGAAGGGATGTATTCTTGGGGCAGAATTCCTACACACCTTTGGAAGAAACAAACCCTTCATCATCCTTTTAGTGAAGCCCAGGGAGACAGTTGTTAGTGAAAGAGCCATCTGCAGATAAGTCAAATGCTTTTTAGTCTGAAGAGGGTGGGTGAAGAGCCAAGATTTTCAAGCTGGGCTTCCTCTAATTGGGGATGGTCCAGCCTCTCTCTAGGCCAAGGAGAAAAATTTAACAAGCCAGCTCACCTTGGAGCAGATAGAGTACCCTTGTAGTTCAAGTGTAAGTCTCCCCTGCTTCACAAGTCCCATTCTTCCATCATCCCTTGAAAAATGAGTTTATCTCATGCCGCCCACTGTCATTCACTGCACAGATGTACTTTCACATTGCATGTTATTGCCATTACTGTGACACCATTCATGTTATTGATGGCCACAGTCTGGAATATCCGGACTCCAGTGTTCTTTAATAGAATGTTGCTTTCCACATGTGATCAATATAGAGGAATAAACATGGAAATTAGTCACACTTTCCTTTACTGCCCTTACTTCTACCCTCCAAAATGCTCCTATATAAAGTGGCATAGTTATATAAAATGTTCTTGAAGGACTGTGTATAACTAAAGGGATTTTTACTGAGGAAAGAGGATTTTTACTTTACCTACATGCTTTTGTTGAAAGACAATTCTCCACAAACATTGCACGTTTCTGAACTGTGTGGATCCCTCTAAGCAAAGACGTTTATAGCTGAATTAAGAATATTTGATCCACCAATTCCATTCTGGGGTATTTATCTGAAGGAAATGGAAACACTAATTTAAAAGATGTATGTTCCCCATTGTAAGTAGCTCTTTGCAGAAGGCAGTTTGTCTTGTTATCTGAACAAAGCTACATTTTAAATTTACTTTTACACCAGGTGCCCCCATGCTTCAATAACCTCTGGCCCAAACACACCTGTCAAATCTTTTGATCACACAATGCCTTGCCTAATGTCTTGATTCTTTTCTTAAATTAAAAAAGTAAGAATGAGGAACAAGTTATTAATGGATGACTAGCTTTTTCCCCTTGGCTTCCCACATGGCTCAGCAGTAAAGAATCCATATGTCAGTGTGGCAGACGCAGGAGACATGGGTTTGAGAAGATCCCCTGGAGGAGGAAATGGCTAAATTCTTGCCTGGACAATTCCATGGACAGAGGAGCCTGTGGGCTACAGTCCATGGAGTCACAAAGAGTCGGACACGGCTGAGCATGCACACTCTTTCCCCCTCTTCCTCTCTAGTAATCCTGTGAGCAAACTGCATGAACAAGACATCTAAAGAAAGATCACAAGTGTTCAGCAAGTCTGCACTCAGTGAACAATAACCAAGATTCTAATCCCCTCCCCAACTGATTAATTGTGATTCACTTCTCCTTTTTTTCCTTTAAAAACTTTCATAGCTGAGCAGAATCTTGGGAGTTGGTTCTGGGACACAGGTCTGCATCTCTCCAGGTTGCTGAATAAAGAAACCGTTGCTTTTCTAACCAAGACTCATCTCTCTGTGGGGTTTCAAGCAGTGAGTAGCCCACCTGAGTTTGGTGACACCATGTTCAGCATTATTTTCAGTAGCTACTGGGCTCCTATAAATATGCACTGTCTCCTCACTATTCAAGATCACCCATATGTAATCACTGGATCAAACACATTACACTTTCACAGGGAATAGGCCTTAGGCCGATCACTGATATCAGCGACAGAAAGCCCCAGATCTTCCTGAGGAGGATATCCCATTTCCTGCTCACACCACTAACCCTGCAAGACTCACACCCCACAGGAGTCTGAACACTTGCCGTCTACCTCAAGCACCTTCAGAAACTCTCTGTTCCTCTTCCAGCTTCCAGACCCAGCCTTGGGGCCTGCAGATGTTACAAGGAGGGACTATTCCTCAGGCAACACCTCTTAATAGCCCCTCTCAGCTACACGAAGATCTGGCAGCTTTGTGTGTGACTACACAGAAAAGCGTTAGCAGCTTTGAAATTAGTGTGTGCTTATCCAGAAATACTTCCTAGCTGCAACCTGGCTTCCTCTCCCCACCTAGAACATTCTACAGCTCCCAGCAACTCTCAGCTCTCCCCAAGGCCCAAGCACGTGAGGACACTTAGGCTCTATATACTTTACAGAAAAATCTAGATCGGTTTATGTCTTCCCTTTCCTGAGGCTACTTCAGGGAAGTTCCCCCAATTATCAAAATTTAAAAGGAAACCAAAGGCAGGTAATGTTTTGCAATGGGGCTGCATGTTTATCAAGGATCCACTTTTCACTCACACACGTTATCCCTCCCCCCGCCGCCGCCTCCCCTCCCCACCATATAGTTGTTCATCTCAATCCAGTGAAGACAGTGGACCATGCATTGAGATGGTGGCCAGTATGGCGAATTCCAGAGTTGCCTTTATGGAGACAGCAAAACTGTTCTGATAATCACCTCTGTACATTCCTCCAGGATGAAATTCAGATGATCCTCCCAGTTGTCTGCCCTGTCATTCACTAACAGAAAAGACTTTATGCTAATCCTCCTTCTTCCGTCCAGGAAGGAAAAAAGAGCTCATCCAAGCCCTGTTGTGCAGTACCACCTGCCCATTTGTCTACAGCCAAGTAATGATGGACTTGGAGCTGAGGGGGATGAATGGGATTTGGGTTTATTTTATGAGCTGCAGAAAGTTGGCTGGGGAACCCAGCGGGAGTCTTAGCTGGAAAAAAAAAAGATTTTTATCTTATGCTGTGTGTCTTCTCTTTAGAAAAATACGTGGCATTATTCTTTCTTGAGATTGCGGGGAAAAAAAGGAAGACATATCCTCCAATTACTGGGTTCAAGGTCTGAGTTGCTTTCAGAGTTAGGCTTTTCTCTGTTTTCGGGGATGCACCACTCAAACCAAAGCCTGCCTGCTCAGTCTGGTTGGTGGCAAAAGGGAGAATGAACCACACGGAGCCTGGAGGGACCCTGACAGAGGGTCCTTGGGACAGCGCTCAGTGGCCTGGAGAGGAGCCCACACTTGGGCAACTTTTTGAATGGCAGAGAAGAGCAGCTGTCCTCAAAAACTGAGGCTTTACCACATAGCAATATTCTGGCATACATTTTAATGGAAGTCACCAGTTATCTTAATGAGAATTTTGCTAAACAATTTAACACAGAACAGCTTTGCAGGATGTTATGAAGAAAAACAGCATGTTGAAGTCTCCATGTTTAGTGTTGATTGATTGGTGAGAGACAGTTTCTAGGTTGCCTTCTTACTAAGGCAGTTTCCTTAAGTTTCAATTGTACGAAGTCCAGGTTGATTTAGATTGGGGAGGAGGGGCTTGGTGTGGGCATTTGAAGAAACATCTCACTGGCAATTCCTGGCTGAAAAGCTACTGGGATGGAGAGAGTTGCAGAGGAAAAGCGAGATTCATAGTGCTCTTACTCACATAGCACTTACTAGTGAAAGAAATAGTGCTCAGAGTCAGATCCAAATGGGATTCTGTTCTTAGTGTAGCCACAACTTCTCACTTTCTGTTTTTAAATATTAGCTAACTTATTAATTAATCTTTAAATTTTTATTGACATGTAACATTATATTAGTTTTAGGTGTGCAATGTAATGATTTTATATCTGTATATCTATATAGATATCTCTATCTATCTATATGGGCTTCCCAGGTGGCGCTAGTGGTAAAGAACCTGCCTGCCAGTGCAGGAGATGTAAGAGATGCAGATTCGATCCCTGAGTCAGGAAGATCCCCTGGAGAAGGACATGGCAACGCACTCCAGCATTCTTGCCTGGAGAATCCCACGGATAAAGCAGCCTGGCAGGCTGCAGTCCATAGGGTCGCAAAGAGTCAGACACAACTGAAGTGACTAAGCAGTGTGTGTGTGTATATATATATATATGTATGTGTATGTATATGTATATATATGTGTGTGTGTGTATATATATATGTATATATGTGTGTGTATATATATATATATGTAGTTGTCTCTCAGTATCTGTGGGAACCCTCTTGGATACCAAAATCCATGGAAGATCGAGTCCCTTCTGTAAAGTGATATAGTATTTGCATACAACCTAAACACATCCTCCTGTATACCTTAAATCATCTCTTGATTACATATGGTATCTAATACAATGTAAACTCTGTAAATAGTTGTGTGGCAAATTCAAGTTTTGCTTTTTGGAACTTTCCAGAATTTTATTTTGTTTTGTTTTTGATCCACAATTGGTGAACCCAGGGATACAAAGCTCATGTATGTTGCAAAATGTTCAACACAATAAGTTTAATTAACATCCATCAACACACATAGTCAAACTTTTATTTTCTTGTGATGAGAACTTTAAAGATTTGCTCTCTTAACAGCTTTCAAATATACAATACAGTATTGTTAACTATAGTTGCCATGCTGTATGCTATTACATCTTAGCACTTGTTTATCTTATAACTGGAAGTTTGTACCTTTTGATCCCCTTCTCACATTTCCCCTACCCCTACCCCCAACACCCTGCCTCTGGCAACCTATCTGTTCTCTGTAACTACGAGCTCATTTTTTCCTCACTCTTTTTATGCCACCTGAGAGGAGGCTGAGCATGATAAGACAGGAGAATACAGAAGGAATTTGCTTGGGAGCACTAGAAAGCAAAGTAAAGCTGTCCCTTTATGGTACTGCAGCAGCCCAGGCAGTGGGTCCTTGCCCACGCTGGGGGAGCCAAGGGCCACTACTGACCCTCGTGTAAACTTTGTTCAAGATAAAGCATGGCAGTAAGACTGGGTGAGCAGAGCAAGGGCTGAACTTTATCTCTCTGCACCGCCTTGGGATAGCGCACCAAACAACCCACAGGGCAAAAGAGAAGCCCCTGTGGCTGCAGAAAGGCCCCTGAACTTGACTATCTTCCCTGAGGTCAGTCTTCCTGGGAGTCCCAGCCCTCTAGCCTGGACCACAGAGCCAAGTGGATGATGGCAAATGTCACAGCCACATAATTCCTTCCCCCCACCGTCTTCTGTGAGGTGAGGTGAGGTGAAGTCGCTCAGTCGTGTCCGACTCTTTGCGACCCCATGGACTTTAACCTACTAGGCTTGTCCATGGGATTCTCCAGGCAAGAATACTGGAGTGGATTGCCATTTCCTTCTCCAGGGGATCTTCCCGACCCAGGGATCGAACCCAGGTCTCCCGCATTGGAGGCAGATGCTTTAACCTCTGAGCCACCAGGGAAGTACTGTAATTAACCCGAGAGAGAATAAGCCATCTTTCTAGTCAAACAAGAAGCTGCCATCATGATTGACATATTCAAACAGAAATCCCATTTTCAGGGCTCACCCAATGTATATATCCTTCTGTGTGAACATTCTTATAGATGATGTTTTTTAAAAAAAAAAAAGGAAAGAAAAGCTATATTACTATTCCATTCTGCCTCTATCCTGTCCTCCTGTATCCATACCAGATCTGACAATTCAGTAATCCATATGAAGGAGCTGCTCTGCTCATTAAGGAATCAGACAATGACAATCCTGTTGCCTGAGCCCGAGCGGGTGCAGAGCTGTGAGCTCCTTTGTCTAAATGCCACAAATTGTTATAGTTTAGCTCTGCACTTCAGTGTTGGCGTCATCACCCTTTAATGGGCCAGAAGGCTCTGCTGTAATATTCGCAAGGAATAACAACATACCTGATCTCTGTCCAGTCTTCAATACAATTATTTGCCAGAATCATATTAACCTGATGTATGACAAATGGATAAAATGGATTCATTTAGATCTCCAGGAGTCCTCCTTCATTAACGCTGATATTTATAGCTATGACTTCAATGCTACAATCCCTCCTCTTGTGAAACAGAACAGCGGTGTCAGATTTCTCTGATGCTGTTGGAGGAATCATTTGCTTTCTAGTATAGCAAAGAGGGGCGGAAGAAACCTGGCCTGGAGGCCAGGCCCCTGTGAACCTTGATTGGCTCCTCAGACAATTCCTCTCCTTTTAGAGAAGAGGAAAAAAAAAAAAAAAAAACCTAAAACTGAACACTTGCACAGAAACCCTACAGGTTTAATAAATTTCCTGAGGTAATGAGGCAGAACCAATGAGACTGAAGTATTCAGAGAGCTGGTTCTGTCATTAGACTTTCTGGAATAAAATCCTGACTTTATTACTTACAACACTAGCTTGGGCAAGATGCTGAGCTTCCTTAGACTTCAGCTTCCTCATCCATAAAATGTGGATTATTTGGGGGGTGGGGAATCCAGTGAATTAACACATGGAAAGTGGCCCATAACAAGTACAAAGTAAATGTTACATAAAAGTATGATTACAATTACTATTATTACCTTGGTCCACTGAGAAACAGAATTTTCACGTCTACAGTCCAGCCCAGAAGCTTTCACACCATGTTCTAAGGAGCACTGGGCATAGCAGAGGTGACTCAGGGACCCCAGAGGTGAAGGTGTGTTAGCTGTGGAAACAGCATGGGCAAAGGCCCATCAGAAAGAATTCCCTATAGGGACCTTGACAAGTTCACCCATTTCATGCGTTGGAATACTAAATGAGTTTTCAACAGTGGGTTTTAACACTGAAATGAAACAGATTGAAATCTACAGCCCCAGATTTTTGTGACCTGTACAAGTCCCCCGCTAATCTAAGGGGCCCTAAGAGCACTTGTCTCTGCTCATCCTGTTGGAAGTTTAAATTTTTGGGGAATAACGTGGCTGGGACTTTGAATTCCTAAAATTGCCAGAGATTAAGGTTGTTTCCGGAGAAGGCAATGGCACCCTACTCCAGTACTCTTGCCTGGAAAACCCCATGGACAGAGGAGCCTGGTGGGCTGCAGTCCACGGGGTCTCGAAGAGTTGGACACGACTGAGCGACTTCACTTTCACTTTTCACTTTCATGCATTGGAGAAGGAAATGGCAACCCACTCCAGTGTTCTTGCCTGGAGAATTCCAGGGATGGCAAAGCCTGGTAGACTGCTGTCTATGGGGTCGCACAGAGTTGGACACGACTGAAGTGATTTAGCAGCAGCAGCAGCAAGGTTGTTTCCAAGGGGTTGTAAATGGCTGTGTTGGAAATGTTGTCCTTGATGACAACCAGTCTATGAGCTTTCACTGCATCAGGACGAGCAGAGAGGAGCTGTTAACAGCAACAGATCCGAGTTCACTGTGTTGTTTTCTCACATTGCCGTCTTCATGGCTGCACTTGATCCAGGAATGCAAGGCCCATTGTGTTCTCAGATTGCCCACGAGTCTCTGGGAGACGAAGTATCAGGTATTTGCAATCAGCTCACATACTGGGAGACAGCCCTCTTTGACTGCCACAAAGCCCTTTAGGATTGATTCACTAATTCTGAACAATAATGAGAATGTAATGAAGCCTTTTCTATTCATTCCAAAAGATCCAAGTAAACATCAGTTTCATCCTATCATTTGTCTCCTCAGAACTGTAGTTTCTCCCCTGTGAGTCTGTTGGATAAAGTTCAGACTCTTCAGCCTGACTTCTGGGCTGACCTAACTCAAAACAAACTTTCTGACAGAGCAGGTAAGCGTTACCACCAGCCTTCATGCCACCTGTTTCCCACTCTCCACCTTCCCCAAACGGATTCATTTATAAAGAGCTATCCCTGGCCCCTTCTCTGTTCTGAGCTTTCTCTTGGCTACTCAGAACACAATGATTGCTTCCTTCTTTGATCTACAACTGTGCATGTTCTGTCTGCTTTGCCTGCTGAGGCCATCATTCCATGAGGGCAGTGCTAGGAGTAAAGTGATGAAGGATAAGAGGCACCAGAGAGGAAGGTCAGTTGCAGTTATCAAGACAGGATCCTGAAGCATGGCATCTGGCTCTGGGAGACAGAGCACCTCTAACCTGACTCTCCCAGCGCTTGTGTGTAAGTCAGAACACTCACTGTAGAGAGATGCAAGCCATTCACAGGAGCAGAATTCATGGCTCCCCTGTCCTGGGCTCCTTTCTTCCTCCATCAAGATGCCAGAAGCTTAATTAGTCATCAGGAGGTTGACTAGACATCTCAGCACAGAAGGAAAATATTCTTGTGAACTATTTAACATGGGTTACAGTGAGAACTGCTTCCCTGATCGCTCAGGTGGTGAAATGCGCCTGCCGATGCAAGAGATGTCATCTTGATCCCTGGGTCCGGAAGATCCGCTGGAGAACAGCATGGCAACCCACTCCGTCATTCTTGCCTAGGCAATTCCATGGTCAGAGGAGCCTGGTGGGTTACAGTCCATGGGGTCACAAAGAATCAGATATGACTTAACAACTGAACAACAACAGCAGCGAGAAGTGGCTACGTTCCTTTTTTGCTCTCTAGCAGGAATGAGGACTCTGCTAACCAAATGCTCTGGCCTCCAGTTTCAGTGTCTCTCCATTGGATATTGTCATCAACAGTGAAAACATCTGCTTCTCTATTTCCCCCCCCCCACTTTTCTAAGCTCACAAGGTTTAGTTTTTCTCCCTATAACTCATTAATGTGATCTGCTTTTTCAAGAAATATTTGTTGAACATCATTTACTATGTATGAAATGCTAGGCATATAAAAGTGAACAATACCCTAGATACTTCCACACCACTGGCTTACTACAGTCAGGTTTTGATAAAGACCTAAGAGCAATTCTTTCTTTTTAAGGTGATTTTGGTATATTTAATCTGATCTGTTTAGGCCTTGATACCAGAATTCTGCATAGCACCATTACCTGACTTTCCTGAGTGAATAGCTTATTGCCTCAACAGTATTTTAAATTTCTAGAAGGCAGAGAACAACTCAGCATTTCTTATGTATCTCTTATAGTAGATAGGGTGTGTTGTGCACATAGTAAGAATTAAATATTTATCTCTTTACAAGAGACACCATGTTTCTTACTAGCCATAAGGCAAGAAATGGGGGAAGCTTTATGTAGTTTCATTTCAGAAATTCCCCAACCTATGGCCCACATATTAAAGCCAGCCAGAAGACATGTTTTATTTGGTCTACAAACTGTCGCTTGTTTTTTAATTGAGCCAACATTTTAAAAAATTGAGAGCTCTTACACGTACACACGCACCTACACCCCTAGAATTCCAAGCTCCTTTGGATATTCAGCTTCCTTTGAAAAACTGGAAGACCTGCAACTCTTGGCCTCATACCCAATGAGCAAAAGTGCTGGCACAACGTATGCAGGACCACTTTGGAGAGCACCGTTCCCGGTCGGCTGCGATCCCTGTCGCTCTGTATTTCATCACACTTCATCTGCCTCACTTACATAACAGCCCAATCCTGAGGTCTGTGACCTCTGTTTAACAGGAAGTCGGTATACTGGGAAAGGAGAGGGGAAATAGGCCCCTTGACCCACAGAAAGAGAGCAACTCTGAGCCAACCCCGAGTTTTCTTGTGCTCCAGAGATGAGGTCGGGCTGGGCGCTGGGCCTGCACCTCAGCTCTGTGTCTTCTCTGGAACGTGGGTGCTCCCCGCTGGGCAGCCTACTGGGGCTCCAAATGTCCCGTCGCACGGAATCCAAGCTCCCTGCCTCCCAGGCCCTTCTCCAGCGCAGCCTGGACCCCATCGCAGCAGTGCTTTTGGCGCATTGCTTGAGGATGCGACTACACTGTAATCCTGCCAAGGCAATCTGCTGGGCTCACTGTCCCCTCCCTGATGCCTGTCCTTCTCATTCTTTCCTCAGGCATCATGGAGTGGAAGAGTGATAACCAGGAGGAAAATAAGAAAGGAAGGAAGGGAGAGGAAGACAGAAAATTTTTGGACAGGGAGTTTTATATACTTCATCCTATTTGATCTCAAGTTCCTGTTCATGAAGATTTTAGTCATGTGTGTGAATGTCTTTGTGTTCATGCGTGTTGCATATATGGTTGTTGTTTAGTCACTAAGTTGTGTCCAATTTTTTTGCAGCCCCTTTGAGTGTAGCCCATCAGGCTCCTCTGTCCATGGGATTTCCCAGGCTAGAATACTGGAGTGGGTTGCCATTTCCTTCTCTAGGCGTGTCTTCCTGACCTAGGGATCTCCTCTCCTGCTTGGCAGGTGATCTTTTCCTCTGAGCCACCTGGGAAGTCCCTGCTTATATGGTGTGTGTGTGTGTGCTAAGTTGCTTCTGCTGTGACCGACTCTTGGCGACTCCATACACTGTAGCCTGCCAGGCTCCTCTGTCCACGGGATTTCTCCCGGCAACGGTACTAGAGTGGGTTGCTGTGCCCTCCTCCAGGGCATATATTGCACATGTGTGCAAATCTGCAACTATTAGTCAAGCTAGAAAAGGAAAAGCAATAAGAATATGAGTTTGTAACACAAGTGACAATCATTGTGCAAGAGGAAGCTGCTTCCCTGTCAAGGTACCAAGTGTACGTGTGCCCGTACATGAGCACATAGGAATGTACATACATTTGTGCTCACACACGCATATTCATTTCTTTTCTTTAGAATATAAATTAACTATTTGCTTATATGGAGACTTGGAATGTAAAATCTAAATATGGGAAAGGAGAAGAAATAAAACTTAAGCATAATCTTATCACTCAGAGATAATTTTTCATCTATTTCCTATTTCTATGCATGATACATATTTTATATAGCTAGAGTTTATATTGCATATTAAAGTTTACTAGCTTACTTTTTCCCTCTTAAAATTATGTCATAGACACAGCCTATTGACATAAAACACTTTATAGCCATCATTTTAGTATTTCCATTACATCCATAGTGGAGATCTTCATAATTTATTTAACCAATATCTAATTTTTAAACACTTAGACTGAAAGAAGTTTTTTGACTTTTGTAAGATAATAAACATCTCCACCCAAGGATATTTGTATTAATTAAATCTCTTTTGGATGTTTCCAAAAATGGAATAACCGGACAGAGTAGAAGTACCTTTAAAATTTATAAGTTGCATATTGTTAGATTGCTTTCCTAAAGATGATGCTATTTTATTTTCCCAACACCCTGATTTGAAAGTGGGCTCTAGAAAGCTCACAGAACATTTCAATTAGATATATCTAGCCAATATATCTAACAATACATGAAGGACTCATTTTATCGTATAATTTATGTGTCAATAGAATATATCATTTAAGAATCTCAAAGCCACTGGCTGAAAATGTGTTTGCCCAGGTGACACAATTTAGTCTTTCTAAAGAGTAATAAAAGAGCAAATCTCTTGTTTGTCTCCTGATACAGTTCCAGGATCTTCATCCCTCTCTAACCCTGCTTTCATTCCAGGGCAGACCTGCAGCATGTCACACAGGTGACAGAGTGACATGCCCTCCACTCTGTAAACACACCACCAGCCAGCGGAAGACGCCCCTCAGCTCTCTGTCTCTGAAGCCCTCGCAGCGCCTGCGGGGCCCCATTTTCCTCTTCCACCCGCTTCCTTTCAAATTCTCTCTGGGTCTCCAACGCATCACTATCTCCTTTTATCCTTCTCACTCCAAACATCTCTTTTGAAGTCAAAGGGGAAAAATATCCCTCTAAAAGATACTTTCAGGTTTCATAACTGTGTTGTCTTGAGCGCTTAGATTTTTCATTTGTGTGCTTCCTTATTACTAGTTAAAAAAATTTTTATTGGCGTATAGTTGCTTTATAATGTTGTGTTAGTTTTTACTGTACAGCAAAGTGAATCAGCTGTACATATATATATATCCTCTCTTTTTAGGATTTCCTTTCTATTTTCATCACCTCAGAGCATTGGGTAGAGTTCCCTGTGCCATACAGCAGGTTCTCATTAGTTATCTATTTTACACATGGTATTAATAGTGTGCATACATGTTAATCCCAATCTCCCAGTTTCTGCCACCCACCTCCCATTTCCTCTTGGTGTCCATACATTTGTTCTCTATGGCTGTGTCTCTATTTCTGTTTTTGCAGATGAGATCATCTATACTATTTTTCTAGACGTCACATATGTGTGTTAATATACAATATTTGTTTTTCTCTTTTTGACTTCACTCTGTATGACAGTCTCCAGGTCCATCCACATCTCTACAAATGACCCAATTTTGTCCTCTTTATGGCTGAATAATATTCTGTTGTCTATATGAACTGTAGCTTCCTTATTCAATCCTCTGTTGATGGACATTTAGGATCTTTCATGTCCTGGATATTGTAAATAGTGTTGCAATAAGCATTGGGGTGCATGTATCTTTTTGGATTATGGTTTTCTCTCAGTTTATGCCCAGAAGTGTTTCCTTCTTATTACTGACATTATCATTCGCCCTTTGTTCCCTGTAACTTACATAACCGGTCTAACCGGGGTTGGCATGTCAACAGCCACAGGAAGTTCTGACGGCCACTCTCCTGCTTCTGCTTGGAAAGAACTTTGCCCCATCCTGAAAACTGCTGGGGCTAAATGAGAGGAGTGTTCAAAGATATCCTTTGTTTTCCTCTGGCTTAGAGGTTTTAAGATCCAGAGTTCGTCCTCATAATTTCCAGTCAGTTTTCCATGCCATGAAGTTCCTTGGTGCCCCATGTCAACAACTGCTTAACATTTACCCACAGGCCCACTAGGCATCCTGGAAGTTTCAGCTTGTGTAGAACTTGAACCCATATTGGGAGCCTAGATAAAGACCATTCACAGTGAGGTTCTGATGTTAAAATCCAATGATTCCTCCTAAGAAATAGTAAAGTATCTCTGTCCCCGTTTTTCTTTGGGATTGTCTCTCTGTTTCTGTTTTCTGCCAGTCTGCTTATGTTTTCACTCAGCAGTTTGTCTCAGTCCGTGGATTTTCTATGTTAATTAAAAAAAAATTCTCAGCCTCTCTGTCTCTGAGCTTCAAATCTCTCTGAATTCCCAACATATGAAAGATTTTGAAACTTCCTCCTTCGTTGGCCAGCAAAGAGCAATTGGCAAGCTTGAACACAACCTGAATTTCCCTACTGTTCAAAAATTATAGATCTATAATAAATTCTGAGTCATAACATCAATCATTTCCCTGGGCTGCAGCTCTCTGAGGATTTTGCTTTTTCACTGAACTAATTCTCAGGGAGACATGCTCTATGTCCCAGTCTTTGAAATTCTGGGTTCAGATGAGACAACTTGATGGGATGTCCTTCTATTTGTGGGGGAAAAAAGCACTCATCACTGTAGGTGACTGGTGTAAGTGTCTTTCTTGCGAATTAAAAAGCCTGCCTCATAGACTTTAGAATTAAATTCAATATATCTATTACAAAATTTTCTCATATTATAAATTCAGATTTATTGAAAATTTAGATTTATAAAAATTAATAGATAAATGAAAATCAATAAAAACTACCTGTAATTCACCACAGATATCTAAATTTTTGCATGTATACTTCCAGACATTTAAAAGATCTGTTTAAATGGAAATGGGATTTTACAATTTGGTAATCCTTTTTCTTTCATAGCACAAGTAATGTCTGCCTTGGATCTGAACATCAGAATGGAAAGTCTTAAATTTTTTTCACAATAAATAGATTTTCCCTGAAGTCAGGTGAGAACAAACCAGGAATAAATGCAATAGCTTATAGCTCAAGTTGTGTGTTTATCACACTAATTCTTTTTCTTGTTTTTCTAGTTTAGATAAACAAAAGTAAAGATGAGAGGACAGAGAAGAAAGGAACTTATGTCTGACCAGGTGATCATGCTGTCTCTCTCTACACTGCGTCCTGAGCCACTTTATTTTTATCAAGGAAAGAGCCTCTTCTGAGTAACATGACAAGTCTTATGTAGCTTGGGATTCTTGGGCAGGCAATAGTTAATGGTGACATGGGGCTTCCCTGGTGGCTCAGAGGTTAAAGCATCTGCCTCCAATGCAGGAGACCCGGGTTCGATCCCTGGGTCGGGAAGATCCCCTGGAGAAGGAAATGGCAATCCACTCCAGTATTCTTGCCTGGAGAATCCCATGGACGGAGAAGCCTAGTAGGTTACAGTCCACGGGGTCGCAAAGAGTTGGACACGACTGAGCGACTTAACCTACTTAACCTAATTCTGCCATGAGAAGTGGCCTATAGATTTGCCTCCTGTTGGAGGGTCCTACTTTGATTTGCAAACACTTAAGTGGGTGTGGTCACGACGTGGGAAATGATGACTAGAACCTCCATCCAGGCTTGGGGGAGCGTCCCATCCTATTGGCCCACTGATAATGGCTACTTTTGTTCTGTACATATGTTCATGCTGTCTTTTCTGTATGTGGGAATCCAAGACTAATAGACATTTTAAGTATTTCAGTCCTTTTAGTTAATGTTCTTGTCCGCTATCATCTTGAATCTGAACAGGATTCTATGGGGCTCCTGGGCATGGAAATCTTTTTGTGTCCCCCATTTTTTGTTTATAGGAAATAGTCTTCAACACTCAAATGCCTTCTCTGAGTTCCAAAGTGCAGGTTCAAGCAGTTGCTAATCAGGTAAGGAAGGGGACCAAGAAGAAAGGGAGGAGCAGTCAAGAAACAACAGTGCAGCCTTGGGCCAGGGTTCTGGTTCTGCCTCAAGGGATAAACATAATACTATTGAGCTCTTCTGCAGAACTAAATCTCCCCAACGTATCAGTTCGGTTCAGTTCAGTTGTTCAGTCCTGTCCGACTCTTTGCGGCCCCATGAATTGCAGCACTCCAGGCCTCCCTGTCCATCACCAACTCCCCGAGTTCACTCAGACTCACGTCCATCGAGTTGTGATGCCATTCAGCCATCTCATCCTCTGTTGTTCCCTCTCCTCCTGTTCCCAATCCCTCCCAGCATCAGAGTCTTTTCCAATGAGTCAACTCTTCGCATGAGGTGGCCAAAGTACTGGAGTTTCAGCTTTAGCATCATTCCTTCCAAAGAAATCCCAGGGCTGATCTCCTTTGGAATGGACTGGTTGGATCTCCTTGTAGCCCAAGGGATTCTCAAGAGTCTTCTCCAACACCACAGCTCAAAAACATCAATTCTTTGGTGCTCAGCTTTCTTCACAGTCCAATTCTCACATCCATACATGACCATTTGAAAAACCATACCTTGACTAAACGGACCTTTGTTGGGAAAGTAATGTCTCTGCTTTTCAATATGCTATCTAGGTTGGTCATAACTTTTCTTCCAAGGGGTAAGCGTCTTTTAATTTCAAGATGCAGTCACCATCAGCAGTGATTTTGGAGCCTCAAAAAATAAAGTCTGACACTGTTTCCACTGTTTCCCCATCTATTTCCCATGAAGTGATGGGACTGGATGCCATGATCATTTTCTGAATGTTGAGCTTTAAGCCAACTTTTTCACTCTCCTCTTTCACTTTCATCAAGAGGCTTTTTAGTTCTTCTTCACCTTCTGCCATAAGGGTGGTGTCATCTGCATATCTGACGTTTTTGGTATTTCTCCTGGCAATCTTGATTCCAGCTTGTGCTTCTTCCAGCCCAGTGTTTCTCATAATGTATTCTGCATATAAGTTAAATAAGCAGGGTGACAATATACAGCCTTGACGTACTCCTTTTCCTATTTGGAACCGGTCTGTTGTTCCATGTCCAGTTCTAACTGTTGCTTCCTGACCTGCATACAGATTTCTTAAGAGGCAGGTCAGGTGGTCTGGTATTCCCATCTCTTTCAGAATTTTCCACGGTTTGTAGTGATCCACACAGACAAAGGCTTTGGCATAGCCAAGAAAGCAGAAATAGATGTTTTTCTGGAACTCTCTTGCTTTTTCCATAATCCAGCAGATGTTGGCAATTTGATCTCTGATTCCTCTGCCTTTTCTAAAACCACCTTGAACATCTGGAAGTTCACAGTTCACATATTGTTGAAGCCTGGCTTGGAGAATTTTGAGCATTACTTTATTAGCATGTGAGATGAGTGCTTATCAGCTCAGTTCAGTTCAGTTCAGTCACTCAGTCATGTCCCTCTCTTTGCCACCCAATGGACCACAGCACACTAGCTCTCCCTGTCCATCATCAGCTCCCAGAGTTTATTCAAACTCATGTCCATTGAGTCAGTAATGTCATCCAACCATCTCACCCTCTGTTGTCCCCTTCTCATTCTGCCTTCAGTCTTTCCCAGTGACTCGGTTTTCCCAGTGAGTCAGTCTTTTCAAGTGAGTCAGTTCTTCATATCAGGTGGCCAAAGTTTCGATTACAGCATCAGTCCTTCCAAAGAATATTCATGACTGATTTCCTTTAGGATGGACTGGTTGGATCTCCTTGCAGTACAAGGGACTCTCAAGAGTCTTCTCCAACACCACAGTTCAAAAGCATCAATTCTTCAGTGCTCAGCTTTCTTTATAGTCCAACGCTCACATCCATACACAACTACTGGAAAAACCATAGCTTTGACCATTCAGATCTTTGTCAATAAAGTAAGGTCTCTGCTTTTTAGTATGCTGTCTATGTTGATCATAGTTTTCTTCCAAGGAGCAAGTGTCTTTTCATTTCATGGCTGCAGTCACCATCTGCAGTGATTTTGGAGCCCAAAAAATAAAGTTTGTCACTGTTTCTGTTGTTTCCCCACCTATTTGCCATGAAGTGATGGGACCATGGACCAACTAGGATGCCATTATCTTCGTTTTCTGAATGTTGAGTTTTAAGCCAACTTTTTCACTCTCCTCTTTCACTTTCATCAAGAGGCTCTTAGGTTCTTCTTCCCTTTCTGCTTATGGGAGAGATATATGGTGTCATCTGCATATCTGAGGTTATTGATTTATCTCCCTGCAATCTTGATTCCAGCTTGTGCTTCATCCAGCCCAGCATTTCTCATGACATAATCTGCATCTAAGTTAAACAAGCAGGGTGACAGTATACAGCCTTGATGTACTCCTTTCCCAATTTGGAACCAGTCTGTTTTCCCATGTCCAGTTCTAACTGTTGCTTCTTGATCTGCATACACATTTCTCAGGAGGCAAGTTGGGTGGTTTGATATTCCCATCTCTCGAAGGATTTTCCATAGTTTGTTCTCATCCACACAGTCAAAGGCTTTGGTGGAGTCAATAAAGCAGAAATAGATCATTTTCTGGAACTCTCTTATTTTCTCAATGATCCAACAGATGTTGGCATTTGATCTCTGGTTCCTCTGCCTTTTCTAAAACCAGCTTGAACATGAGGAAGTTCATGGTTCACATACGTTGAAGCCTGGCTTGGAGAATTTTGAGCATTACTTTGCTAGCGTGTGAGATGAGTGCAATTGTGTGGTAGTTGGAGCATTCTTTGGCATTGCCTTTCTTTGGAATTGGAACGAAAACTGACCTTTTCCAGTCCTGTGGCCACTGCTGAGTTGTCCAAATTTTCTGGCATATTCAGTGGAGCACTTTCACAGCATTATCTTTGAGGATTTGAAATAGCTCAACTGGAATTCCATCACCTCCACTTCCTTTGTTCACAGTGATACTTCCTAAGGCCCACCTGACTTCTCATTCAAGGATGTCTGGTTCTAAATCACATCACTGTGGTTATCTGGGTTATGAAGATTTTTTTTTTTTAATAGTTCTTCTGTGTATTCTTGCCACTTTTTCTTAATATCTTCTGCTTCTGTTAGGTCCCTACCATTTCTGTCCTTTATTGAGCCCATCTTTGCATGAAATGTTCCCTTGGTATCTCTAATTTTCTTGAAGAGTTCTCTAGTCTTTCCTATTCTATTGTTTCCCTCTATTTTTTCGCTTTGATCACTGAGGAAGGCTTTCTTATCCCTCTTTGCTATTCTTTGGAACTCTGCATTCAAATGAGTATATTTTTCCTTTTCTTTTTGCCTTTAGCGTCTCTTCTTTTCTCAGCTATTTATAAGGCCTCCTCAGACAACCATTTTGCCTTTCTTTTTCTTGAGGATGGTCTTGATCACTGCCTCCTATACAATGTCACGAACCTCTGATCATAGTTCTTCATGCACTCTATTAGATCTAATCCCTTGAATCTATTGGTCACTTCCATTGTATAATCGTAAGGGATTTTATTTAGGTCATACCTGAATGGTCTAGTGGTTTTCTCTACTTTCTTCAATTTAAGTCTGAATTTGGCAATAAGAAGTTCATAATCTGAGCCAGAGTCATCTCCTGCTCTTGTTTTTGCTGACTGTATAGAGTTTTCCATCTTTGACTGCAAAGAATATAATCAATCTCATTTTGGTATTGACCATCTGGTGATATCCATATGTAGAGTCATCTCTTGTGTTGTTGGAAGAGGGTGTTTGCTATGACCAATGTGTTCTCTTGACAAAACTCTGTTAGCCTTTGCCCTGCTTCATTTTGTATTCCATGGCCAAATTTGCCTCTTTCTGCAGGTATCTCTTGACTACCTACTTTTGTGTTCTAGTCTCCTGTGATGAAAAGGACATCTTTTTTGGTTGTTAGTTCAAGAAAGTTTTGAAGGTCGACACTCAAGATGGCAGAGTAGAAGGACGTGCGCTCATCCTCTTCCACGAAAACTCTAAAATTACAACTTGCTTCTGAACAACCATTGACAGGACAATGTTAGATCCCACCAAAAAAAAAAAAAAGATAACCCATGTCCAAGCAGGAGAAGCCCCAGCAAGATGTTAGGAGTAGTGAAATAGTGTTTAGAATCACACCCCATACTTGCCAGAGATGCTCAGAGGGTTCAAACAAAACCTTGCGTGCACCAGGACCCAGAGATCCCACAGAGTCTGAGCCAGACCTGCCTTTGAGTGTTTGAGTGTCTCCTGTGGAGGTCAACAGTGGCCTGCTGCAGGGGCAGGGGCTCTGGGTGTAGAAGACCTGGGTCATAAAGCAGGTGGCATAAGCCCTCCTGGAGGAGGTCATTATTAACCCCACCATAGAATCGCCACGCAGACAACCCACACACTAAAGAACAATTATACCAAATAAATTATCACATTGTTAAGAAAGTTCTAGGACCCGCAAGAGATTTCCCAACCGGGGGATCTGGCAGAGAAACTGAGAACCCCCAGGGAATTTGACTTTGTAGGCCAGTGGGATTTGGTTAGAGAACTTACACAGGACTGGGGAGACAGATTCTTGCAGGGCACAAACAAAATCTTGTGTGCACCAGGACCCAGGAGAAAGGAGCAATGACCCCACAAGGAACTGACTTAGACTTGCCTGTGAGTGTCCAGAAGTCCCCAGTGGAGGCGTGGGTTAGCACTGGCCTGCTGCAGTGGCGGGGCACTGAGTGCAGCAGTGTGTGCATGGGACCTTTTGAAGGAGGTGGACATTATGTTCATTACCTCCACCATAGTTTGGTCTCAGGTCAAACAATACAGAGGGAACACAGCTCCACCCATCAAGAGAAAATTGAATTAAAGATTTACTGAGCATGGCCCCACCCATCAGAACAAGACCCAGTTTCCCCTGGTCAGTCTCTCCCTTCAGGAAGCTTCCCTAAGCCTCTTATCCTTATCTCTCAGAGGGCAGACAGAATGAAAACAACAATCACAGAAATCAAACTGATCACATGGACCACAGCCTTGTCTAACTCAATGAAACTGTGAGCCATGCTGTGTAGGGCCACCCAAGACAGATGGGTCATGGTGGAGAGTTCTGACAAAACGTGTTTCACTGGAGAAGGGAATGGCAAACCACTTCAGTGTTCTTGCCTTGAGAACCCCATGAACAGTATGAAAAGGCAAAAAGATATGACACTGAAAGATGAACCCCCAACAAATGGAAGAGGTTAAGTAACTGATGAAGCAGTCTTCATTCCAGAGAGAAGGTCACAGTTTTATAACCTCAAGAACCACAAAAGCTCATCAGGTCAGACTAAAGGGATTCAGCCCCTACACACTAACTGACCATTCTCAACAACCCTGCCTTTGAACCACAGCTGTAAAACTCATTACCAACTCTCTCCCTTTTAGGACACTCAGGTTTTGAGGTCATGAGCCCCTATGTCCCCATTTGCCTGGCAAAGCAATACAGTATGTCCCCTACATACGAACGGGTTACATTCTGAGTGTGTGTTCGTGAGTCCAATTTGTTTGTAATCCAACAAAGTTAGCCTCAGTTCAGTTCAGTCGCTCAGTTGGGTATATGATACTGCACTGTAATAGGTTAATAATACTTTTCACACAAATAATACATACAGTTCAGTTCAGTCACTCAGTCGTGTCCAACTCTGCGACCCCATGAATTGCAGCACGCCAGGCCTCCCTGTCCATCACCAACTCCCGGAGTTCACTCAGACTCACGTCCATCGAATCGTGATGCCATCCAGCTGTCTCATCCTCTGTCATCACCTTCTCCTCCTGCCCCCAATTCCTCCCAGCACCAGAGTCTTTTCCAATGAGTCAACCCTTCACATGAGGTAGCCAAAGTACTGGAGTTTCAGATTTAGCATCATTCCCTCCAAGGAAATCCCAGGGCTGATCTCCTTCAGAATGGACTGGTTGGATCTCCTTGCAGCCCAAGGGACTCTCAAGAGTCTTCTCCAATCAGTTCAGTTCAGCCGCTCAGTCGTGTCCGACTCTTTGCGACCCCATAAATCGCAGCACGCCAGGCCTCCCTGTTCCTTACCATCTCTCGGAGTTCACTCAGACTCACGTCCATCGAGTCTGTGATGCCATCCAGCCATCTCATCCTCGGTCGTCCCCTTCTCCTCTTGCCCCCAATCCCTCCCAGCATCAGAGTCTTTTCCAATGAGTCAACTCTTCGCAAGAGATGGCCAAAGTACTGGAGTTTCAGCTTTAGCATCATTCCTTCCAAAGAAATCCCAGGGCTGATCTTCAGAATGGACTGGTTGGATCTTCTTGCAGTCCAAGGGACTCTCAAGAGTCTTCTCCAACACCACAGTTCAAAAGCATCAATTCTTCGGCGATCAGCCTTCTTCACAGTCCAACTCTTACATCCATACATGACCACAGGAAAAACCATAGCCTTGACTAGACGGACCTTAGTCGGCAAAGTAATATCTCTGCTTTTGAATATGCTATCTAGGTAGGTCATAACTTTTCTTCCAAGGGGAAAGCGTCTTTTAATTTCATGATGCAGTCACCATCAGCAGTGATTTTGGAGCCCCAAAAAATAAAGTCTGACACTGTTTCCACTGTTTCCCCATCTATTTCCCATGAAGTGATGGGACCAGATGACGTGATCTTCATTTTTTGAATGTTGATCTTTAAGCCAACTTTTTCGCTCTCCTCTTTCACTTTCATCAAGAGGCTTTTTAGTTCTTCTTCATTTTCTGCCATAAGGGTGGTGTCATTTGCATATCTGAGGTTATTGGTATTTCTCCCAGCAATCTTGATTCCAGCTTGTGCTTCTTCGAGCCTAGCGTTTCTCATGATGTACTCTGCATGTAAGTTAAATAAGCAGGGTGACAATATACAGCCTTGACGTACTCCTTTTCCTATTTGGAACCGGTCTGTTGTTCCATGTCCAGTTCTAACTGTTGCTTCCTGACCTGCATATAGGTTTCTCAAGAGGCAGGTCAGGTGGTCTGGTATTCCCATCTCTTTCAGAATTTT
>SJYT01080776.1:186220-244623 GCA_006410635.1 Cephalophus harveyi | reverse complement strand
TTGTTGACCATGATGGCTACTCCATTTCTTCTAAGGGATTCCTGCCCACAGTAGTAGATATAATGGTCATCTGAGTTAAATTCATCCATTCCAGTCCATTTTAGTTCACTGATTCCTAGAATGTTGATGTTCACTCTTGCCATCTCTTGTTTGACCACTTCCAATTTGCCTTGATTCATGGACCTGACATTCCAGGTTCCTATGCAATATTGCTCTTTACAGCATCAGACCTTGCTTCTATCACCAGTCATGTCCACAACTGGATATTGTTTTTGCTTTGGCTCTGTCCCGTCATTCTTTCTGGAGTTATTTCTCCATTGATCTCCAGTAGCGTATTGGGCACCTACTGACCTGGGGAGTTCCTCTTTCAGTATCCTATCATTTTGCCTTTTCATACTGTTCATGGGGTTCTCAAGGCAAGAATACTGAAGTGGCTTGCCATTCCCTTCTCCAGTGGACCACATTCTGTCAGACCTCTCCACCATGACCCACCCATCTTGGGTGGACCCATGGGCATGGCTTGGTTTCATTGAGTTAAACAAGGCTGTGGTCCTAGTGTGATTAGATTAACTAGTTTTCTGTGATTATGGTTTCAGTGTGTCTGCCCTCTGATGCCCTCTTGCAACACCTACCATTTTACTTGGGTTTCTCTTATCTTGGATGTGGGGTATCTCTTCACGGCTGCTCCAGCAAAGCACAGCCACTGATCCTTACCTTGGACGAGGAGTATCTCCTCACCACCGCCCCTCCTGACCTTGAACATGGAATAGCTTCTCTAGGCCCTCCTGCACCAGCGCAGCCACCACTCCTTGGACAACTCAAAAAATAAAACATTTTAAATTTTACAGTACATTACCTTGAAAAGTACAATAGTGCAGTATAACAACTGGCCTATAGGACCTGGCACCAAGTGAACAGCAAGAAGAGTTACTGACTGGAAGAGGGAGATGGTCGAGCTAAAGGATGGTAGAGCAATAAGAGATCGAGGGCAAGCTTCAATTTCACTCGTGCCTGACATTGATGGCACAGGTTCTTGTTCCTGGCTGGATTCAATTCTATCTATCCTCTGGAAAAAATGATCCAGTGATGGCTGGGTTGTTGTTACTGCTCAGTTGCTAAGTTATGTCCTACTCTTTGCGACCCCATGAACTGCTGAGTGGTAACTCTTTTTCTATCATCATAGATAATGTGGTAGCCCTGGATTGCTTTCTGAATGGCCACTGCAAATTTTGTGTACCATTCTGTTTGGGTCCTGTGCCTCAAAAACCTAATGGTGCTTCCTCAAATAAAGAAAATCTTGCCATTGCCTATATTGTGAATCTCTTTGGTTCTTCAGTTACTTCTTCTGCCTCTTGTCTCTCTTCATCCTTTCCCCATGTCTCCAGTTCCATCAGATCTTCATTACCAAGCTCCTCGTGTTGTACAGCAAGGAGTTCAGTGACGCTGTCGTCTTACAGATCTAGCTCTAGCTTCTCACTGAGGATCACTATGTTGTTGAAGGCCTCTTTAGACTCCTCATCCATCTTCTCAAATCCATAGAAATCATGAACAAACTGTGGGCAAATGTTTTTCCAAACCTCATTCATGGTGATGGCCACAACCTCCACTGCGCAAAGTCAATGTTTTTGGAAGAACTATAACATCTACAAGGCCATTGTAGACATTATAGTCCTTCCAAAATGGTCAGAACGTTGTTCTGACTTGTCATTTGCCTTTGCTGCCTGACAAAAAGGGTGACATAAATAATATTTCTTGAAAGGCACTGTAACTCCTGGTCCATAAGTTGGATGCGTGATGTAGTATTCAGTGGCAGATGCACTATTTTGATGTTGGAATGAAAGTCACCCCTGAAGCATTGTTGAGCAGCAAAAGAATGTTGATGGGACATCCTTCTTCAAGCAATATTTCCGTATCTCTGGGATAAACTGGTAGAAAAACTAGTTCTGGAAAATGGCCCATGTAAACCAGGTTTTGGGGTTGCTCTTTGATACAATGTGAAGAGACCCTTTGGTTATGTTCTTTAGGGCTCTTGGGTTCTGCAAATGGTAAACTAAGAGAGGCTTCAGCTGCTGGAAACATTGCCACCAAACATCAGAGTTAACTTGTCCTTTGTTGCTTTATAACCTGGCATCAACTTTTCCTCCTTACTGATATAACTTTGGTCTGACATCTTCCAGTACAGTCCTGACTCAGCCACATTAAAAATCTGCTTGGGTAAAGAATACCTTCATCAATAATTTCCTGAAGAATTTCAGAAAAGTCCCAGGTAGTGACTGTATCTATATTCGCTGCCTCCCCACTTTTACATTGTGAAGTTTGGCTCTAACCTCCAACCAATGAAACCAGTCATGGATGGCATTAAAAGATGCACCCTCTGGTTCTTCACTGTGCTTCTTCTTCATATGTTCATAGCTTTCTCTTAAATCAGCATTAAGCTGAGTGGGACACAACACTGATGCTGATCCTGCATGTACACCCTGAGAAGTTTCTCCATCTCCTCCATCACTTTTTCCATGCTTCTTCAATATCATCTTTGACATCATTGATACAGCAGACTTCACTTGTTCCATCATCTTGTTCCTGTTCTTTAGAATTGTGCTGATGGTTGAATGATTCATGTTATAATAACAAGTGATGTCTACCATCTTTTTGCCTTGCTCCACTCAATTTACACTTTTGTTTCCATTATTATTGCTTCTCAAATCTGAGCAGTACCAGTTACATCACTGCTGTTTTTATGCTTGCTTCCGGACATCTTGGGCTTGAAATAAAGATACTGTACTACTGTGCTCTATACAGTACTATGAAGTACCTAAAAGCACAACCACTTGCAGAGATGCAGGCGCGTGATGCCAGACATGTGAACTAACTTATGTGATTGGACATGTGAATGCACATTCACATTTTTGAAGTTTGAAGCTTGAAGGTTCATATGTAGGGAAATTACTGTAAAGTTATTCTTTTCTACTTTATGCAAAACTCTGTCTCCAAGATTCAATTCAGCATCACTGCACAGAGGCTGAGTTTTGGCAGCAAGCTTAGGTAGTTTATAGAGGTGAACTTGTTATCCTTTCCTCCTTTATAATCATCATGGTCAACATTAAGAAATATTTCTACAACTATACTGCATGAGACAGCGCTTACCTTTACTTTAAAGGCTAATGCTTTTGGATAGATTAATTGTGATGCTCATACAAATATAAAGTGAACACATGCCAAAGATTTTATTTAAGTCATTCATTAATGAGAAAGTCAATAAGGTGATGCAACTGGTTCAAAGGAGAATTCAGGGCAGGTATCTATATGTAGACATGTAGATATACAAACAGAAATACTGAAATGAATAGTTGAAAAACTGATGATGATCCATCAGCAATAATCAATTGCATTCAAGTGGACACAATTTGTCTGCATTTCTCTGGATACAAATCATTTGCATTATCATCAGTTTTCTGCAACTTAAATAATTGTAAAATAGCTCAAAGATGATTAAAGAGGGAGCTGAGCCCTTGACTGGACACCCAGTAATCTTTACTGCCTATTTTTAAATCATTCATATTTCTAATTGGAGTCTGTGTGCCCCAGCATTAGCTTCGTGATTCTTTTCACTCTAGCTGTGCCATTAAGCAAAGTCCATGCAGGAAAGGAATATAAAATTCCCAACGGGAAAGCCATTCTCACACACAAGTTTATTGCCACCAACTCGTTAGATCATGAACAGGTTCATGGATGACTGGAGAGAAGACAGAGAAGAGGTTGGCTCTTTTGTTGATTTCCCTCAATGGCATCAAAGTATCTGAGTGGTCAGCTGGGTCCCAGAGAACACAGGAGACAGAAATGTGAGCCATCTTCCTTCAGATCCTTTTCTTTGAACAGCCCTGGGTTAGGATCTCCTTTGCTGGAGTGAAACTGTGACACCCAAGTCACCTATGAGACTGAGCCAGAGGGTGACTGCAGGGCAAGATGGACCAAAGTCACACCATTTCAATACACAATCTTTACAGCCCAAACAATTTAAATGCTTAAAATATTTAAATCATTCCTGCCAGCATAAGTTTCACTGGGGTTGTAACATCATCTAATTTTAACCACTACATTAAAAGTGTTTTCAAACAGTCCTACCAGTGTTCAACTTAAATACTCTCTTGAAAATACTGCACTCACATAACTACTCAGCCTAATGAGTGGTCTCTGGAAACCATCAAGGGACCAAGCTTGCACAGTTTCCCAGTAGCTGCAGCAAACCAGCCCACAAGCAGATTTCCCAGGCTGCCTGGTGACCCCAGACCCCTTGGATGGTGCAGAGTCCTCACAAAGCAGATATTTATTTCAGAGACACCCTGGATACTCACCCAGATCAGAAAACTTTACCTGTCTCCTGAGAAATCTGTATGCAGGTCAAGAAACAACAGTTAGACTGGTTCCAAATCGGGAAAGGAGTATGTCAAGACTGTATATTGTCACCCTACTTTTTTAACTTATATGCAGACTATATCATGCAAAATGCTGGGCTGTGGATGAACCAAAAGCTGGAATCAAGATTGCTGGGAGAAAAACCAATAATCTCAGATATGCAGATGACACCGCCCTTCTCTTGATGAAAGTGAAAGAGGAGAGTGAAAAAGTTGGCTTAAAACTCAACATTCTGAAAACTAAGATCATGGCATCTGGTCCCATCACTTCATGGCAAATAGATGGGGAAACAATGGAAACAAGAGACAGACTTTATTTGGGGAGCCTCCAAAATCACTGCAGATAGTGATTGCAGCCATGAAATGAAAAGACGCTTGCTCCTTGGAGGAAAAGCTGTGACCAACCTAGACAGCATATTAAAAAGCAGAGACATTACTTTGCCAACAAAGATGCATCTAGTCAAAGCTATGGTTTTTCCAGTAGTCATGTATGGATGTGAGAGTTGGACTACAATGAAAGCTGGGTGCCAAAGAATTGATACTTTTGAACTGTGGTGTTGGAGAAGACTCTTGAGAGTCCCTTGGACTGCAAGGAAATCCTACCAGTCCATCCCCAAAAAGATCAGTCCTGGGTGTTCATTGGAAGCACTGATGTTGATGCTGAAACTCCAATACTTTGGCCACCTGTTGAGAATAACTGACTCATTGTAAAAGACCCTGATGCTGGGAAAGATTGAAGGTAGGAGGAGAAAGGGATGACAGAGGATGAGATGGATGGCATCACTGACTCTATGGACATGAGTTTGAGTAAGGTCCAGGAGCTGGTGATGGACAGGGAAGCCTGGCGTGCTGCAGTCCATGGGGTAACAGAGTCAGACACGACTGAGCGACTGAATTGGATACTCACTGGTAATATCTTTCTCTAAATTAGTTAGGATCTAGCCTGATTGAAACAAGACATTCTTTCCTGTTTACTTTGCCTGAGTGAGAATTTTGTGTCTCCTAGAAAGAGGGGGCAAAGAGGAGATCTACCATTGTTACACCAAGAAATCTGCTTTCCCAGAAGATGTGGCTTTCACAGAGGAGTTGAGCAAGGGTGTGGGTGGAGATACTGGACAGCTTCCTGCAACTTGTGAGTCAGGTCATCATCATGCAGTTTCACCATTTTTTTGGAGGGAACTCCCAGGACTTTGGCTGCATGTACATGCCAATGTTATATATATGAACAATTTCTAAAATCAAAGCCAGGGTCACTGTGATGTGGGACTTTCTACCCCCACAACTTCTTGTCATCTACTAAAATAATTCTGAAGGCTATGCTGGGGTCCACACTCATATTCTTTCATATGTGGTTTACTACATATTCTCAATTTCTAATTTGTGGCTCAAGAAGCCTTGCGACATGGGCAAATTTCCCTTTGACTATGTGTGTGAATCACTCATCTGTACATGAAGGGTGGGGTTACCAGATGGTTTTCCCAGTCTTTCTGACTCTACATGTTCTTTTGCAGTTCTCCAAACTAAGACTGAATTCCTTAAAAAGCTTGTCAAGAGCCCTGTGCTTGGCCAAGCCCTTAGTGCATGACAGCCTTGCACTGAAGCTCATTTCTCAATTAAAAGAAACTACTAGAATTATTAACCCTGGTGACTCAGACAGTAAAGTATCTGCCTACAATGTGGGAGACCCAGGTTCAATCCAGGGGTCAGGAAGATCTCCTGGAGAAGGAAATAGCAACCCACTTCAGTATTCTTGCCTGGAAAATCCCATGGATGGAGGAATCTGGTAGGCTACAGTCCATGGGGTCACAAAGAGTCGGACACAGCTGAGTGACTTCACTTTCACTAGAATTATTTATTTTGCATCTGTCTCCCTTGCTAGACATTAAACTCCAGAAGGACAGGGTAGATTTCTTCCTTACTCAGCACTATCTCCCCAGCACCTAACACAGTGCCTGGCACATTCTATGCATTTACTATTGGAAGGAATGATGCTAAAGCTGAAACTCCAGTACTTTGGCCACCTCAGGCGAAGAGTTGACTCACTGGAAAACACTCTGATGCTGGGAGGGATTGGGGGCAGGAGGAGAAGGGGACGACCGAGGATGAGATGGCTGGATGGCATCACGGACTCGATGGCCGTGAGTCTGAGTGAACTCTGGGAGTTGGTGATGGACAGGGAGGCCTGGGGTGCTGCGATTCATGGGGTCGCAAAGAGTCGGACACGACTGAGTGACTGAAATGAACTGAACTGAAGTATTTGCCGAACAAGTGAAAAAGGGCACCAGGGGCTTGGGTTCTTAGCTGCTAGACAGTGGCAGCAAGGAAGCCTGCCCAGGNGGGAGGCCTGGCGTGCTGCGATTCATGGGGTCGCAAAGAGTCGGACACGACTGAGTGACTGAAATGAACTGAACTGAAGTATTTGCCGAACAAGTGAAAAAGGGCACCAGGGGCTTGGGTTCTTAGCTGCTAGACAGTGGCAGCAAGGAAGCCTGCCCAGGGTGTGACTAGGGTGTGATAGTCACACTTACTGAGCTGCTCTTACCTCTGCTGCTGCTGCTGCTGCTGCTAAGTCTCTTCAGTCGTGTCTGACTCTTCGCGACCCCATGGACTGGAGCCTACCAGGCTCCTTCACCCATGGGATTTTCCAGGCAAGAGTACTGGAGTGGGGTTCCATTGCCTTCTCCAGCTCTTACCTCTAAGGCAGAAGAATACTTCAGGCATCTGTGATCATTGTCTGGAACCTCTTCTGATAGCTGAGGCTGCAGGATTTGCAATACTCCATCCCTAAAACCTTCTGAGCTACAACTGCATATTTTGAGATGGATAGAGAGACATAGCCTCTGTGCAGTTCTATGCTTTCCTGGCTCTACCTGCAGAAATTCTGGGTGGGCCCGGGGTTTCGAAGTCTGCCTCTCGCTTCTCCACCCTGTGACTGACCAACTGTGACTCCACTCACACCGCTCACCCTCATTGCACTGGATACTCTCAATCCAATCCCAATGCAAAGGAGCAAATCAGAACCACCATCTGGGCACCAGGCCCAGGGGATGAGTGAGATCTGAACCATACCCTAGTTGCCCTTACCAGCAGGGAACCTGCCTGGTGGGGGATTTTCCCACCAGGAGGAAAGGGCAATTTGGGGTGTCGGGGTGTGGGGTGTAGTTAGGCCAAGCCATGACCCAGAGAAGTAAACTTTTAATACTTTGATACTTTGTACAGAGGCAGTCCTACCAGAGGGGCTTTCCCCTACAAATATAAACGTCCTCTCACCAGAGCACGAAGCAAGAGATTGTCACCTAACATTAAACTGAAACTTTAATAAGTCTTAAGCTTAAAAGGTTCCCTGATAGTCTCCACAAGCATTGCTTCACTCTTGAAATCTGTGATCTCTACTAGAGGTAGAGGTCAGAATTAAATAGAATATTCGGGATTTGGAATAATAGTGATTGGGGGACACACAGGGATTGAGTGGGGACGGATGACAGAGACAGAGCTCAGCTGTTCTCTGACAGGCTCATTCTTTGTCTATAGGGCTGAAATGTTTCCCAGGATAAAAGTATGATTAACATCATTTTTCCATAAACACTGTCAGTAGATTATGATCAAAGGCAGTGTGCACTTAAACAAAGATGTGTAGGAGTGAAAGCATTCTCTTTCTTTCCTTTGCCGAATCTCTTCTCAGACTCACGATCCTAGGCCTTAGGGAAATCTTCAATGAATGATATCAGAAACCTTTTTCAAATGTCCAGCAGTTGACAGTTGATATACATCTCCTGGATGGGATGAAAATGAACTAAGTGCCTCTGTTTTGTAAACTGCCGGGCTGAACTTGTAATTATAACATGTATTTGAAATTTGCATTTCAAATAGTCCTCAACTGTTTTTCTGAGTGTTTCAATCTCTACAGCATCGACACTCATCCGATTCGCCCAGATTGTAGATTTCATTTTATGCATCTCTGCAGTCTTTTCTTCTTCTTCAACACAGTATTTTACAAAATCTTTCTGAAAGTCCTTTCTAGTGTTGACAAAAGCACATCCTCTCTCGGAACTTACAGGGAAAGGGAAAATTGGATTTTAAAGTGAATCTGTGTGTGCATGTGAGTGTGGGCATGCGTGTATGCAAACTCTGGAAAGGCTAGGGGAGGGCAAAAAGACAAGTGATGGCAAAAAGTGACTCTCTTTTCATAATAAGCCACAGAAATGGAGACGATTTGATCCAGGAAGGCTTACTGGACTTCCCTGAAGTCATTTACATATTCTAAGTGATCTGCATATCGCTGGGGCTACCAGATCCCTGTACTGCGTTCCCAAGGCCTTTTTTCTCCCTTTTTCCCACTAGGAGGATGGTAATAATTAAGCTAGCAGGAAAACACCGAGAGAGAACAAAAGAGACAGCGGCAGGAGCTCAAAGTCACCTCTTACTTTTAACTCTGTGAAGATCTGGGAACACACCCGCCCTGTCAGCTTCTCAGGAAATGAGGCAGACTTTATTTTCTCGCCTCTAGAAGGGAAACCCATTTGAGGGGTTATGAATGTTGGTCTGTGTCTCAGTCTGAAGTTTAAATCTTTTCAAGCATGCAGTTATTAAGATGCCAAGTTGCCTTGCTTAATTACAACCTTTATTATAGTATTAAGTACTTCGAATGCACTATTTATCACACCTGAAGAGAAGAGCAGTCTTCCTTAATGGGCCACTCTTGGTGGACTGCTATTGACGCTCTTCTGTACTGGATTAATTCCTAGTAATTGCCTAGTGAGGCTTCCCAGGTGGTGCTAAAGGTAAAGAACCTGCCTGCTAATGCAAGAAACGTAAGAGATATGTGTTTGATCCCTGGGTGGGGAAGATCCCACGGAGGCGGGCATGGCAACCCACTCCAGTGTTCTTGTATGGAGAATCCCATGGACAGAGGAGCCTGGCGGGCCACAGTCCAGTGGGTCACAAAGAGTCAGACATGACTGAAATGACTTAGCATGCACACAATGGCCTAAAGGGATTCTTTCCCATGATTTGCAAGCCTGGGGTCACTGGGATGGGACAGATGGGATGGGTCTTTCAAAGAGCAATAGCTTTTGACTCCCATCCTACATTTTGAGCTCATGAAGTCAGGAAATGAAGGCCTTAGAACTTCGCTAGTGGTCCAGTGGTTAAGAATCCGCCTACCAATGCAGGGGACGTGGAGTTGATCCCTGGTTTGGAAAGATTCCACGTGCCTCAGGGCAATTAAGCCTGTGCATTGCAACTACTCAGCCCATGCTCTAGAGCCTGCGTTCCACAACAAATGAAGCCACCACAATGAGAAGCCCCCACACCACAACTAGAGAGTAGCTTCTGTTTGCCACAACTAAAAAAAAAAAAAACCAAAGGGGGAAATTTAAAAAAATAAAGAAACTAACACCTTGAGTCCAAGCCACTGTCTTCACCGTAGAAAGGCTGTATTGGTAGGGGATCACCAAACAGAGCAGGACAGATCGATTCCTTCCTTAAGAGTCTCTTCTAATTAAAGCCAACTCTGAAGTCGCTTTCCTCCGATGACCCCCTTCTGTCATGGAAACAACGAGGCTGGTCTGCTGAAGGCAGTCCAGCCCCACAGGAGGTCAGAGCTTGGGGGAGTTCCTACCACGTGCTGGGTGCTGTCTTGCCTCATTTCATTGACTTTCATTCAGTCTTCGATGGAGTCCCTCATTCATAAAGCCAACTTCAAAGTATTTTAGGCCTGCTCTTAGGATAAAGTACCTGAGGTTCAGAGAAGTTGTGTCTCTGTCCCAAGCACACAATGGCTGGGAGGTGGTAGCTCTGTCTGATTTCAAGGAGACATTTAGGAAAATGTCACACTGATGAGAGGCACAGGAAGCAAAATCCAAAATAATCCCTAGGTCCTTCCCAGGTGCTGGAAGGAGGTCCCAAGTGACCTCTGTTCTCTCGTCCTTTTACACATCCCACCCAGGGCACACTTTCAGCACCAGAGACAGCCTGGTGTCACAGCCACCTCAGCCTTTGACAAATGAGCTGTCTCTTCTGGTTCAGTCCCGTGTAGCACCCAGAAGCTAGTTGGATGTGTCTTTACAAAGCCTGAGTAGTCAGTCAGACTGGTGCCTCTTTTCAAACTTCCCTTTCCTCTTCAGGACCCAACCCAGAGCGCTGTTCCCTCCCCTGACCTCTTCCTCTGGAACCAGGCCAGTGGAGTGTCAAACGGGGGTGATGGCTGTGGTCAGAGATCAAGGTTTCACCCCGGAGCCCGAGATGTTTCTGGACAAGCTGCCAAGTCAGAGTTCTGGGGTTTCACTGGGCTTTGCTAAGCCCAACACAAAGGTCGGTGGAGTGAGGTTTGTCCTCCCTAGAATGCCTCTGTGCAAGTGTTACCCTTTGCAATGCCATGGACTGTAGCCCACAAGGCTCCTCTGTTCATGGAATTCTCCAGGCAAGAATACTACAGTAGGTAGCCATTTCCTTCTCCAGGGGATCTTCCCAACTCAGGGGTCGAACTCCAGTCTCTCACATTGCAGGCAGATTCTTTACCATCTGAGCCACCAGGGAAGCCCTAGGTTTGTGTTTATAATCTTTAATCTCTCCTCCTGTATACCTTTGTCCTCATGTGGATAAGGACAACAACAACAACAACATTAATAATAATTTTATTAAAAATCCTACCATTTATTAAGTGCTTATTAAGAACCAACCATTATGTTTTGTTCATTTCATATATTCAGTTCAGTTCAGTCGCTCAGTCATGTCTGACTCTTTGCGACCCCATGAATCGCAGCACGCCAGGCCTCCCTGTTCATCACCATCTCTCGGAGTTCACTCAGACTCACATCAATCGAGTCCGTGATGCCATCCAGCCATCTCATCCTCAGTCGTCCCCTTCTCCTCCTTCCCCCAATCCCTCCCAGCATCAGAGTCTTTTCCAATGAGTCAACTCTTCGCATGAGGTGGCCAAAGTACTGGAGTTTCAGCTTTAGCATCATTCTTTCCAAAGAAATCCCAGGGTTGATCTCCTTCAGAATGGACTGGTTGGATCTCCTTGCAGTCCAAGGGACTCTCAAGAGTCTTCTCCAACACCACACTTCAAAAGCATCAATTCTTCGGCGATCAGCCTTCTTCACAGTCCAACTCTCACATCCATACATGACCACAGGAAAAACCATAGCCTTGACTAGACGGACCTTAGTCGGCAAAGTAATGTCTCTGCTTTTGAAAATGCTATCTAGGTTGGACATAACTTTTCTTCCAAGGAGTAAGCGTCTTCTAATTTCATGGCTGCAGTCACCATCAGCAGTGATTTTGGAGCCCAAAAAAATAAAGTCTGGCACTGTTTCCACTGTTTCCCCATCTATTTCCCATGAAGTGATGGGACCAGATGCCATGATCTTCGTTTTCTGAATGTTGAGCTTTAAGCCAACTTTTTCGCTCTCCTCTTTCACTTTCATCAAGAGGCTTTTTAGCTCCTCTTCACTTTCTGCCATAAGGGTGGTGTCATCTGCATATCTGAGGTTATTGATATTTCTCCCAGCAATCTTGATTCCAGCTTGTGTTTCTTCCCTTGCTTAATCCCAACGACAGTCTAATGAGTTAAGCGTGATCACCTTCTTACCAACAAGAGAGGCTGTGGTTGGTTGTCAACCCTAACTGCATGTGATAAGCACACAAGAGTTTTTGCTAAAACGTGGCCTCCCACGGAGATTGTTTCAGTTGCCTGAAGTGGACCAGGACAACTAATGACTCTTAGTGGTCGCTGTGCATGGAAATCAAATGGAGAGCTTTAAATATATACTGATTTAGTTGGTCTGACATGATGCCTAGGGCACTGGAATTTTTTTTTCCCCCGAGGGAAAAAAAAGAGACATCATTTTATAACACAGTCTTAAGAAAACTGCACAGAAAATATAGTGAATTCCCAAACACACAGATTCATCTATTAGTCACATCTTGCATTAGTGTGCTACAGTTATTGCAGTGATGAACCAGTAGGGAAGCTTGAGTATTAACTAATGTCATAGCTTATATTAGGGTTCACTCTTCATGTGTATATTTGAGGTTATTGATATTTCTCCCAGCAATCTTGATTCCAGCTTGTGTTTCATCCAGCCCAAAGTTTCTCATCATGTACTCTGCATATAAGTTAAATAAGCAGGGTGACAAAATACAGCCTTAATGTATTCCTTTTCCTATTTGGAACCAGTCTGTTGTTCCATTTCCAGTTCTAACTGTTGCTTCCTGACTTGCATATAGATTTCTTAAGAGGCAGGTTAGGTGGTCTGGTATTCCCATCTCTTTCAGAATTTTCCACAGGTTATAGTGATCCACACAGTCAAAGGCTTTGGCATAGTCAAGAAAGCAGAAATAGATGTTTGTCTGGAACTCTCTTGCTTTTTCCATGATCCAGCAGTTGTTGGCAATTTGATCTCTGGTTCCTCTGACTTTTCTAAAACCAGCTTGAACATCTGGAAGTCCACAGTTCACATATTGTTGGAGCCTAACTTGGAGAATTTTGAGCATTACTTTACTAGCATGTGAGATGAGTGCAATTGTGTGATAGTTTGAGCATTCTTTTGCATTGCCTTTCTTTGAGATTGGAATGAACACTGACCTTTTCCAGTCCTGTGGCCACTGCTGAGTTTTCCAAATTAGCTGGCAGATTGAGTGCAGCACTTTCACAGCATCATCTTTTAGGATTTGAAACAGCTCAACTGGAATTCCATCACCTCCACTAGCTTTGTTCTTGACTCTATAGAGCTTCTCCATCTTTGGCTGCAAAGAATATAATCAATCTGATTTCGGTGTTGACCATCTGGTGATGTCCATGTGTAGAGTCTTGTCTTGTGTTGTTGGAAGAGGGTGTTTGTTATGACCAGTGCATTATCTTGGGAAAACTCTATTAGTCTTTGCCCTGCTTCATTCTGCATTCCAAGGCCAAATTTGCCTGTTAATTAAAAAACAGAGACATTACTTTGTCAACAAAGGTTCGTCTAGTCAAGGTATGGCTTTTCCAGTAGTCTTGTATGGATGTGAGAATTGGACTACAAAGAAAGCTGAGCGCTGACTTAAGGAATTGATGCTTTTGAACTGTGGTATTGGAGAAGACTTTCGAAAGTCCCTTGGACTGCAAGGAAATCCAGTCAGTCCATCCTAAAGGAGATCAGTCCTGAGTATTCATTGGAAGGACTGATGTTGAAGCTGAAACTCCAGTACTTTGGCCACCTGATGTGAAGAACTGACTCATTGGGAAATACCTTGATGCTGGGAAAGATTGAAGGTGGGAGGAGAAGGGGCCAACAGAGGATGAGATGGTTGGGTGGCATCACTGACTCAATGGACGTGAGTTTGGGTAAACTCTGGGATTTGGTGATGAACAGGGAGGCTGGGGTGCTGCAGTCCACAGGGTCACAAAGAGTCAGACATGCCTAAGAGACTGAACTGAACTGAACTTCATGTGTAGGTCCATGGTTTTGATGAATGCATAAGGTTATGAATCCACCATTATAGTGTCACATAGCATAGTTTCCTAAATCTATATTCTATAGTTTCCACATAGAATCAGTTCAGTTCAGTTCACTCACTCAGTCGTGTCTGACTCTTTACGACCCCATGAATTGCAGCACGCCAGGCCTCCCTGTCCATCGCCATCTCCTGGAGTTCACTCAGACTCATGTCCATCGAGTCAGTGATGCCATCCAACCATCTCATCCTCTGTCGTCTCCTTCTCCTCCTGCCCCCAATCCCTCCCAGCATCAGAGTCTTTTCCAATGAGTTAACTCTTCACATGAGGTGGCCAAAGTACTGGAGTTTCAGCTTCAGCATCATTCCTTCCATAGAAATCCCAGGGCTGATCTCCTTCAGAATGGACTGATTGGATCTCCTTGTAGTCCAAGGGAGTCTCAAGAGTCTTCTCCAACACCACAGTTCAAAAGCATCAATTCTTTGGTGTTCAGCTTTCTTCATAGTCCAACTCTCACATCCATACATGACCACTTGAAAAACCATAGCCTTGACTAGATGGACCTTTGTTGGCAAAGTAATGTCTCTGCTTTTGAATATGCTGTCTAGGTTGGTCATAACTTTTCTTCCGAGGAGTAAGCGTCTTTTACTTTCATGGCTGCAATCACCATCTGCAGTAATTTTGGAGCCCAAAAAAATAAAGTCTGACACTGTTTCCACTGTTTCCGCATCCATTTCCCATGAAGTGATGGGACCAGATGCCATGATCTTCATTTTGTGAATGTTGAGCTTTAAGCCAACTTTTTCACTCTCCACTTGCACTTTCATCAAGAGGCTTTTTAGTTCCTCTTCACTTTCGGCCATAAGGGTGGTGTCATCTGCATATCTTAGAATAGTGCCCTAAGAATCCCTTGTGGTTTGCCTAGTCAGCCCTTCCTTCTTTCTCCCAAAACCCTTGCATCCAGGGGCACTGAGACTTTTTAAAGTTTCACCAGGTAAATTTACTGTAGTCAAAGTTGAGGTCCACGGCACTGAATGGAATATTTTGACTAAGATCCACAGAAGTTGAGGAGTGAGGTTGGGAATTGAAAGAGTTGACCCCAATTTACTCCTAGGTGTTACACCTCCCCCTTTCGCTGACAATTCTCTGATCATTCCAGCACCCAGTTGGAGCCATTCCACCATAACCCCTCCAGATAGATGAGTCATAGGAGCAATGTAAGTTTTTACTTATTTATAGAAGGACAATCAGCATACAAGAAGCATTTTAGGACCCTGGAGACAGGTAGAAGCATTTTGGAGGTTACAGTGAGTGGGACCCCTGCCTAACTCTCCTGCCTGCATTTGTGCCGAAGCCCAAGGTCACTTGGCCCAAGTGATCCCAAGGGCTGGTGTCCTGGCAGCTGGACCAGAGCAGAGACTAAGCATGCCCCAAGCCCACGGCACTGTGTGCTCCTGAGCTGTGATCCTCTCATCTCCCTTCCACATTCTAGCTGCCATCACTTTGCAACTTAATCCTCACTAAAGAGGTAAAAAAATCTTTCATTTCAATTTCATATAAAAGGTAGAAACCTTTTGATCTCAGTGTTTTAGCCCTTTCAAGGCTCCTGTCTTTGGCGCTAGTGTTAAAGAATTCACCTGCCAATGCAGCAGATGTGGGTTCGATCCCTGGGTCAGGAAGATCCCCTGGAGAAGGAAATGGCAAACCACTCCAGTATCCTTGCCTGGGAAATCCCATGGACAGAGGAGCCTGAAGGGCTACAGTCCATGGGTCACAAATAGTCAGACATGACTGAGCACACAGACACAGACACACACAGACACACACACACACACACATCTTTGGTGTGTATGTCCACTCTCCCCGTGGTCCTAACATTTCTCCCCCAGGCTATCCCAGCTGAAGGTGGGCTGCTAAGCCCCTGCCAAGGTCTGAGTGGGAGGGCAGGCTCTCCAGCAACCTTCATATGGTGTGCTGGCCTTTTGTCACCTAAGAAATCACCACTTCATTGAAGACTCATACAGTCTGTGCTTCACTGGTATAATCCTTAACCCCAAATGAGTCACTTTGGCCCCACTGGTTCCCACCATGTGTTTCTGGGAGTGCCCAGGAGTGCCCTGCATTCACTTGCAATGATCCCCTGCTAATTTGTTTTTCTTCTTCTGGGTGACTACAGGCCAGCCCTGTGGGGTGGTGAGGAAGAGGAGACCCTCTGCTCTAGGGCCCCAAGTAGGTACAGCTCAGCCCAGGGGTCCTTCAAAGGTTTCAGTGAGAGCTGCTCTCTTTCAGGCGTTATTCCCATCTCTCTTTTTTTTCTCTCTTGCTCTCATTCTTGCTCTCACTCTCTCTGGGATTCAGACGGAAATTGGTGGAGGCCTGGACTGGGGAAGAACCTGGCGTCAGCGGTACACAATGATTCTGGAAATTCTCCTCCACTTCTGTTGCTTCTGTTTTCTACTCCGCTTCTGAAATTCTACTCCGCCTCTGTTTGTCACTGGTCTGATGACTCTCACTTTCTCTTTCCTTCGGAGAGTTCTCTTCTGGGAAACGCCTCACTTCCTCAGATAAACAGGTTCCTGGCCTGTCCCCCTCCAGGCTGCCTCCCTGCAGCACAAGCCTGGGCTTGGCCTGACTGCAGCTTGGATGTCCCCGGCCCGGTCCCCAGACACACCCCAGGACTTGCCTGTGACTGAGAAGGGCTGTCAGCCCATCTGTTCACTGAGGCTGTATCTTCATCACTCCAGCAAAATGGAGAGCTGAAAAGTTTACTGAAGGATGAAATTAGATGGAGAAGACTTAGTAACGCCAGCTTCATTCTTCCAGCTGCTCTGACTGAAACTTTGGCATTGTCTCTGCCTCCTCTCCCATCCCTTAGTCTACCAGCCTGCAAATCCTGAAGGTTCTACACAGGCAAGAGTCTGTCCATTTCTTGCCACCTTTACTGCTTCCACTCTACTCCATTTCAAAGCTCCTGACACCTCCCTTCTTCCACCTTTGCTGCTCTGTGGTCTAATCTGTGCAGCAAAGTGATGCTGCCAAAGTCAGATCAGATGTGTTATTCCTCTGCTTGGAACTTTCCCTCCAATGGTTTGCCACTGTTGCCAAGCAAAGGGCTCCCTGCCCCACGTGATGTGCATAGAAGCAATGCAATGGCACCGGCTTTTGAGAAAAGAGAATGCTTTATTGCAAGGTCAACGAGCTGGCAGACAGGAGGCAGCACTCAAATCGGTCTCCCCGGTCTGGGGTTCACTCACACCTCTGTGAGTTAGGGGACAAGGACTGGGATGCTGAAGTACTGGCAGAGCAGGTGTGGTAGGAGGGTTTTGGCAGCTGGCTATTCACAGTGAGGATGGTAAAGGCGTCTTCCTGGACAACAGACCCTTCGCTTCTGAAGGGTTCCCATGTTCAGGCACCAGTTCTGTGGCGGGGAAGAAACTTTGGTTCTGGCTGTGGAGATTAATATTATCTCCTCTGTGCCTGCCTCACCTGCATGACTTGTGCTTTTGATCAGTTGTCTCTGAAAAGAAACTCAGTGTCTTGTTAGAAACAGGATGAGGCCAGTTTGGGTCTGGTTGGCTTCCCAGGTGGTGCTAGTGGTAAAGAACCCACCTCACAGTGCAGGAGATGTAAGAGACTCGGTTTGATCCCTGGGTCAAGAAGATGCCCTGGAGGAGGAAATGGCAACCCACTCCAGTTTTCTTGCCTGGATAATTCCAAGGACAAAGGAGCCTGGAGGGCTACAGTTCATAGGGTTGCAAAGAGTAGGACATGAGTGAAGCGATTTAGCATGCAAGCACTGTCATTATGCAACTTTACTGAGAGTAAAAACAGTCCTTACAATGGCTTCAAGGCCCTGTGAGATAGGTGACCTGGGATTTCTCTGAACGACTGTCTGCGCCTTTCCTGTGACCCGTTCCACCCCAGCACAGGGCCTTTTGCTTGTTACTTCCTTTGATTGGAACACTCTCCTCCCAAATACACACAGAGCTCACAGCCTTTGGGCTTTGCTCAAACAGTTAATTGTTCAGTTGCTGTGCATTGCATTGAATTCTAAGTCCAGGTATTTGACTTTAAAATTTGTTTCTCATTCATGAGTTAAACCTATATGTAAAAGGGGGAAATTGGCCCAAATCCGCACAGACAGTTCCTCCCACATTTTTTTAATATATATTCATGTAATTTATTTATTTTAATTGGAGGCTAATTACTTTACAATATTGTAGTGTTTTTTTGCCATACATTGACATGAATCAGCCATGGATGTACATGTGTCCCCCATCCTGAACCCCTCTCCCACCTTCCTCCCCATCCCATCCCTCAGGGTTGTCCCAGGTGCTTTGAGTGCCCTGTTTCATGCATCAAACTTGGACTAGTGATCTATTTCACATATGGTAATATACATGTTTCAGTGCTATTCTCTCAAATCATTGCACCCTCGCCTTCTCCCACAGGTCCAAAAGTCTGTTCTTTATATTTATGTCTCTTTTGCTGTCTCACATATAGGGTCATTGTTACCATCTTTCTAAATTCCATATATAAGCATTAATACACTATATTGGTGTTTTTCTTTCTGACTTACTTCACTCTGTATAATAGGCTCCAGTTTCATCCACCTCATTAGAACTGATTCAAATGTATTCTTTTTAATGGCTGAGTAATATTCCATTGTGTATATGTACCACCGTTTTCTTATCCATTTGTCTGCTGATGGACGTCTAGGTTGCTTCCATGTCCTGGCTATTACAAACAGTGCTGCGATGAACATTGGGGTACATGTGTCTCTTTCAATTCTGGTTTCCTCGGTGTGTATGCCCAGCAGTGGGATTGCTGGGTCGTATGGCAGTTCTATTTTCAGTTTTTCAAGGAATCTCCACACTGTTCTCCATAGTGGCTGTACTAGTTTGCATTCCACCAACAGTGTAAGAGCATTCCCTTTTCTCCACACCGTCTCCAGCATTTATTGTTCATAGACTTTTGGATAGCAGCCATTCTGACTGGCATGACAAGGTACCTCATTGTGGTTTTGATTTGCATTTCTCTAATAATGAGTGATGTTGAGCATCTTTTCATGTGTTTGTTAGCCATCTGTATGTCTTCTTTGGAGAATTTTTCATTAAGATATGACAATAATACACACACACACACACACACACACACACGCTATTTTGTATTTGGCCACATGTGGGCTATATCTTATGGCATATGAAAGAAATCTATCCACTCACTAATAAGTCTACCTCAAAGGAATAGCTAGATAAACACAGGGCAAGTTCTGACAACCATTTGTGACGACTGAGAACCAAGTGAAGTATGAGTTTACTTTGAAAAATAGCTGTTAGTAATGAAAATGTTAAGCAAACTCTGACTTTCTGTAACCAGAATAGATGGATTCACCTTTTCACAATGCTTCAGCATGTAAAACAGGTTCTGATCTTTCACCAGGATGAAAATCTATTCAAGTCTGTCTGGCTGAAAGCCCTTGGTAGCAGTAACTCAGAGAAGAATTTAATGGATATTAAAGAATGGTTTGGATGCTTTATTCTCTGAACCTGGGTAGGGCTGGCCTGATTATTTGAATATGTTAATTTTCAAGTAGGAATATTTTGCTGCTTGGCTGCAACATGGAAACTAAAAATATTCATATGCATTTGTCAGGTATGTATTTCTGTGCCATCTCAACTTGTGACTGTCTATATAATACATGATCCATCTATGATTAAGCAAGAAGAAATTTAGAAAACACTGACTCAGTGCCAGCTTGAATTACAGATGCTAAGTTAAGGCAGAGTTTAAAACTCAAATTGTTTTGAAGCAAACTTATTTTTTACCGAGTAGTTGTGGGTTTGTATATGTTTCTTCAATTACTTACATGGCCTCAAAATCTGTGCTCTGACAAGTCTTCAGAATTTGGTGCCAGAATTTGAATTTATGATGGCTTATTTTTATGTACCAGGTAAAATGGAAAAAAAAAAAAAAGCACAAGCACCCAACTGTTCTATGTTTGTATAGCCTAAAGCAGCAAATAAACACTTGATTTAGCTTATCTTCACATAGTGGTACCCTGTAGTTACTCAGGTATTTAATCAGTCTTACAAAGCTGCACCTTAAAAAGGAAGAAAATTTTAAAGCTTTTTGCATTTGTTTTATACCCTTCCTACTATACATCTGACGTCCTTTGATATATCAGTCATGCTGCCAACAGAGATTTCTTTGAGAAAGAACACATACCATCCTCTATAGGATAAACTATGTTAAATGAAAGGGCCAACTGCTTGCCTCTGGCTAAGCTGAGAAGAGAGGAAGTTTACACTGTAGTTATTTTTCTAACCTCATCTAATTCTCTCTCACCTCTTTTTTGTTGTTCTATGTTTTTGGCTTTTCCCTATCTTCTCCTAAAGAGGGATGAACATGGGAGAGGCCTGAACTAAGCTGGGAAGTCAAAGGTACTAAAAATCTGAAACTTGAAAGAAAAGGAGATCTGGCAGGTAAATATTACCTTTCAGTTTATTTTGAAATCATCTCTATGCCCCTTTGCTTAGTTTTCTTTCAAATTCAGTTAGCATCATCATTTCTGTCACCCGGTATGTCCCAGGCCTATGTTAATCACGGTAGATGTTGAAAAATAAGATAGGACCCCACCCCCCCGCAGAGGGACTCATCATAATGTGGGGGTGTACAGGTAAGCCATCATTGCAACACAGTAAGTCACTAAAGTCACTGAAGACTCATGAAATTACAATTTTATTTTATTCCCATAGTTTAAAAATATTCTATAGTGAGAGGTAAAATGACAATTTCAACACACTGCTAAGAATTAAAAATTCTCAGTGATTCCACACTTTTCACACGTTCCATCCCTGGGTTGGGAAGATCCCCTGGAGAAGGAATTGGAAACCCACTCCAGTATTCTTGCCTGAAAAATCCCATGGAAAGAGAAGCCTGCCTGGTGGGCTATATGTATATAGTCCATGGGGTCGCAAAAGAGTGACACATAAATTAGTGACTAATCAACAACAATATAAGTAAAGCTATGTATTCACAGAGCCCCAAGATCATCCCCAATTTCTACAGTTTGTTAGGAGAACTCCCAGGACTCAGCAGATCGTGGAAAGGTATAGAACAAGATCAACAAAGGGAGAAGGGTTATGGTACGAAGTCTGGGAGCAACCAGGCACAAGCTTCTAGGGTGCTCTCCTGGTGCAGTCGCACAGTCCCTTCCTAATTCCCCTGCACGGAGTTGTGAAATGTTGTCCACTAGTTAGTGGAGCTCTTCAGACAATCATCCTCCAGGGTTTTTATTGGGGGCTGGTTACATAGGCAGCCTCTAGAAGGTATATCCTAAAATTTCAGACTCCCAGAAGGAAAACAAGTGCTTAGCACAAACCATTTTGTTTTAACAAAGAGTGTAGGCATGGTGACCCGTCTTATGTATCAGGAATGGTGTGGACTCTCCTGAAGTCCAAGTTCCTAGATACCCACCAAGAGCCAACCTTGTAAGTAGGATTTTCAGAGGATTACAGTTGGGCCTGCTGAATTAGCTTTCCTACACTGTTTACGTAACGTATACATTTTGTACAACATGCTCTGTTTATATATATTCTGCTATTGTATGTAAGCAGTTTTTGAAGATAACACTATCATGGATATCTTTCCATGCCAGTTCATGTAGCTCTACTTTTTATCATAGTTACATGGTCTTCCATTTGTAGACAAACAATTTCTTTAATCATTCCTGTACAAAGTGATATTTGGTTTGTTTCCAATTTTTGGTATTATAAATTATGATGCAAAGAATATCACTGTACATGTATTCTCCATGTATTCATGCCTATTGTTTTGTGACATAGGCTTCCAGTTTCTGCTATGTAAGCATCTAGAAACAGTATTCCTGGTATCATTCAATTTGGAAAGGAAGATCGTTGTGTTGGAATTCTACCGGAAGTATTAGAATGTAGAGGGTTTATTGGAAAAGAGGACAGTTAGAAGACTATTAAAATATCCAGGTGATAACTGATCAGGGGCCCAACTAAACTGTGTCCGGGAGCTTGGAAAGGAGCAGAAATGGTGAGGATTTAGTTTTCTATACAACAGTCTCTGATTGTGGGTGACTAGTGGAGAGTGAGAAAGGGGGAGTTCAGAGTGATTCCCAGTTACATGATCTGGTAGATGGCAACAATGTGGGATGCAAGAAGAGACAGCAATTAGAAAGCAGTGATAACAGTTCATGGAAGAAATGATGGGGACTCAGGTTTTCAAGTGTTCATTCCTTCACATATATTGAGCATCTTGCTATGTATCAGCCACTCCATTCACTGTTGGTGTTGGTGTAATTTTTTGGGTTTTTTTTTTTTTTTTTTTTTCTAAAAACATTGAGAGAGAAATCTTATGAAATAAAGATTTCAACTAATTTGGCCATTAACTAACATCATTGCTATCCTTTTGTAAATGATACAAAACTTAAAAAAAAAAAAAGCTATAGAAAGATTGATGGTGAATCAGGTTCCAGATGTTTGAAAAAATGTGTACACACTTTTGAGTAAAAATCTGAGGAGGGAGGGGGAAAAAGAATCATGAAAGCAAATAAGATCTCTTTTGTGTTTAGGTTTGATGGTAGACCCTCTCCCACACATTCATTTCAGACAAACAGCCTCAACAAACGTGAGCAGGAAATCCTCCTTCCCACGCCTGCAGAAAAACACCACCCCCTTCTACGGTTTTGAGTATCACTTGTGTGGACCTCAAGTAGGGTGTGAAAGAGAGAAGGCAGGAAGCACTTCTTTTTATTCTTCTCACCGAATTGCTATTCTAAATTTGCCCTCCCCTCTCCCCTCCCTCCCTACTCCATGACCCTAAAGTGCAGCTTCCCATCTCCTGAGCCCAGATATATTTCAATTATAATTTGAATGACAAGGGGAGTTTTACTTTTTTTAATGCATCCTTCAATAGAAATTGATGTGTTTTAATACATTTTATTTCATAACTTTTTTGAATTATATTGAATCTGCCTTATGAATAAGTTTATTTGACTAGGCAGAAAAATCACATTCTGCATCCATTTGAACCCAATATACATACAAAATACGTTCTATTGTGACCCAATACATGCAAAAAAATTTTTTTCATACTCTCTGAAGCTTATATGAGGAGGGATAGGGAGTCATATTTTTTTCTTCCTACCGACTTAAGTCTCTTTGTTTTAAAAATTCCTGTAAAAAGTCATTACATTCTCCAAAGAAGATACACAAGTGGCTAATAAGCACATGAACAGATGTTCATCACTAATCATTAGGGAAACATAAATCAAAATGAGATGCCACCTCATACCCAATAGGATGGCTATTATTGAAAAAAAGAAAATAACAGGTATTGGAGAGGATGTAGAGTAATTGGAACCTTTGTGCACTGTTGATGGGAATGTAAAATGACACAGGCAGTGTGAAAAACAAATTCATAAATTAAGGGAAATTAATAAAATTAATTGTGGGAAATTCATAAAATTAAACCGAAAATCACTATGACATTCAACGATTCTACTTCTAGGTAGAATTTTTCTACTGCAAAGAACTGAAAGCAGGGATTGAACAAACATTTGTACACCAATGTTCATAATAGCATTATTTGCCATAGCCGAAATGTATAAGCAACACAAGTTGAATTTTTAAATTCAACACAGACGAATTTTTTAAAAAGTGGTATGTATGTACATTCAATGGAATATTAGTAGCCTTAAAAAGGAATAGCATTCTGATACACATGCTACAACATGGATGAACCTTGAAGACATTGAGCTGAGTGGCATAAGCCGGACACAGAACAAATAACAGTGTGATTCCACTTACCTAAGGTACCTAGAGTAGCCAGAGGCACAGACACAAAGTAAAATGATGATACCTACAGGCTGGGGGAGGGGAAGTGGAGGGTTACTGTACAATGAAATGGAGTTTCAGTTTGGAAAGATGTAAAAGTTCTGGAGAACGATGGTGGTGATGGCTGTATAACAATGTGAATGCACTTAACGCCATTGAACTGTACATTTAAAAATAATTAAAATGGGAAATTCTTTCCTGGGTATATTTTACCACAATATTAAAAATAAAGAAGTCAAGCAATATGCTGCTGCCTGGGCAAATCTGTATTTCTCTCTGTAATATCTCTCATATGTTTCCTCCCTTTGAGGGATTTTCTTTTCCCCTTCTTTCATCCCAGCTTCCTCTCTGCCCTACTGTATTTAGCACTCTTCCCCATTTGCAAAACTTTCACTAAAGACAGACTATGATATGGTCAATGACTCCCTATAGGTAGCATTTGAGCCAGTATTATAGCTTTACCTGGCCTGGTGGCTCATCAGTAAAGAACCTGCATGAAAATGCAGGAGACTTAAGAGATGTGGGTTTGATCCCTGGGTCAGGAAGATCACCCAGAGGAGGGCATGGTGACCCACTCCTGTATTCTTGCCTGGAGAATCCCATGGACAGAGCAGCCTGGCGGGCTATAGTTCAGGGGGTCACAAAGAGTCAGACACAACTAAAGTGACTGAGCAGACATGGTGTATTTTCATTATAAGGGTTATCTCTAATGGGAAATATAAGGTCATATTTCCTGGTGAAGATGGCCCCCTGAGCCCCTTACGATATGTATGCCTTGACCCCTGCACCTCAGAGGACTGATGAACTGGTCAGGGATTCAGTTGGGAAAATGAAAGTCACTATAGGTATTTCAAACACAGTGAAATGTAATATAGGGAGTGAAGTTTCGTAGTTGTTGGAAGGGAAGGAGCAAAATTACGGATGGGAACAGTGATGCTACCCAGAGATCCAGCTCTGCAGTCAGTCGCTGTAACTCTGTAGGAACCTCCTTGTCTCTGAGCCCACAGGACTCAAATAGCCCTGCTGCTCTTCTCAGGCCAGCGGGAACCAGCAGGAACCACTGTCCTGCAGCGCTCCGCTGCTGCTCTGCCTCCGCAGGAGGCCTAGACTGCCGGCTGCCTCCCAGTCTGGAGCCGGAGAAACAGTTTCCCTCTCTGCCTCCTGCTCTCATGCAAAAGCCTTCCAAACGCAGAATCTAAACTGAAACCCTGCTGGCAGGGGGGATCTGAGAGACATAGTTTTCAGGCTTCTAGCCCTTATGGTTTGGGGAGCACTGAGAGGTTGGTGCTGAGCACACAACACCCCACGCAGACCAGTGCTGTGGGGGAGTTGAAATGAGCTCCTCCTCATAGATAGGCTGATCCCTGCAGGGTGAGCCCACCTCAGGCTCCACATCAGTCAGGCCTGTCTCACTGCTCTGGGATTCTGGGCCATGAGAGCTAGAACTATGTACCAGGTCGTTCAGGAAGCAGAGAGCTCTGTGAAGGGCTTTAAACCTCACAACGACAAGCCTGTAGGTAGGTGTCATAATTTCAGTTTCACAGATAAAAGGCTAGAGTTGGGGGTGGGGGTGGGAGGATGGGTGTCAGGTCACATGGTCACTGAATGGGGGAGCTGGAATTCAAACCCAGATCTGAGTGACTCTTCTCTTGGGCTGAATGCTGAGCTTCCATTTCCAGCTCACAGGACCGCTGGAGATTTGATGAGACCCTGAACGTACACCTCTGGTCTTCTGTTTCAGCCCTCAACCCCTGTGTGGTCAGCATCCCTTTGAAACTCTGCATGATGAGGGCACACAGAGTGGGTGCTGGTCAATTCCACCTCTGTCCTATTCTGGCAAATGAACCCTGTCCTGAACCTTCCCCAAAGAGGGAAGTCAGAAGAGTAGGAGGTGTTTCTGCCTCTGGGTAACTTTCCCATTGCAGCCAGCATTAGTTTCCAATGATGGCTGAAAACAATGGAAATGTATGGGAATTCCCTGGCAGTCCAGTAGTTAGGATTCTGCTTTGACTGGCATGGGCCTGGTCTATCCCAGATCCGGGAATAAGATCCTGTGTGGCACAGCCAAAAAAACAAACAAAGGAAACCAATGGAATGCATTCTCCCACAGGTTGGGAGGGCAGAAGTCTGAAATCGAGGTGTTGGGAGGGCCAAGCTCCCCACAGAGGCTCTGGGCTGAATCCATCCTCGCCTCTTACAGGTTTTGGCAGCTCCAGACCTTCTTTCTCATAAGGCCACGTGACTCTAAGCTCCGCCTATGTCTTCACACTGACTGCTCTTCTGAGTATTCTTTTACTCTCCTCTGTCTCACTCTTTCCAGGTGACCTGTGATGGCATTTAGGTCCCACTCAGATGATCCAGGATCATCTCCTCATCTCAAGTCCCTTCACTTAACCCTCTTCACAAGGACCCGTTTCCTGAATCAGGTAATATTCACAGGTTCCATACATTAGGACGTGGTCATATCTTTGGGGACACCATTCAGCCCACCTCACCTCCCTCCCAGGGGAGGCAGGATGACGCACAGAGGAGCTTTCTGACTCCTCCTCTTGGGAACACATCCTGGGATCTGGGCCTTGCTCCCTCATTCTGCAGCATCTTCCTCCACCTTCTGGGCCAAGCTACAGAAGAGTCAGAAACCTGGAGGCGCATACCAAACAGGAGGATACTCACAGACACAGCCTTGCAGTCTCGTTAGTTGAGCACCATGAATAGACTCAGCCAGGCCTTCGCATTTCCACTCAAGCCAGGCAGCACTCTCTGGAGCTCCCAGCCTCGGGAGTCAAAAATTCCTTCATGGTTCTCATCTCAAAGAAACTGCTCACATTAGCCTTTCTCCTTTCTGGCCTTCTGCTCTGCACAGAAAAGGAAGAGAACGTTCTCCAACTAACTCCCTGCCCTCCGGTTTCTTATTTCTAGATTTATTTCACTAAAAAGCCTCTTCAGTATCCCCTCCTTGATTGCTGAATCAAGTCACATGAGCCCTTCATGTGGGATTGGCTAAACTCCCAGCTTCCTTCCTCCCACATCTCCACCCATCCCCTCTCCACCCAATATTCACCGCATTTTCATTTCTGACTGTCTTCCCCAGCAGCTATTGATGATGACAACTCAACAGCATGCTTCTGGTCCAGAAAGAAAGGGAGTGAGCCCTCTCGATTCCCATACAGATTTGGGAGAAGGGGTTTCCTTTTTTCTGAAACCTCAAGACCTGGGGTAAGTGCCTGGGTCAGTGGACTCACCACCACTGTTGGGGTCGATTCTGGGTGAAGCAGACCTGCAGGTGGTTATCCAAGTTGGCTCCATATCCTAGGCAGGGGTTTCTCACAGCTCTGTTCACCATTTGGTGGATGTTCTCATTCCCTATCTCCTGGGGGCCTGGCCTTCCGAGTCTCATCCATCCTCTAAACACCAGCTGAAGAGCTTCCGTGTGTACAGCGTGCCCAGTGATGTAGAACTTCCCACACAGCGTCTTTTGATCCTGAAAACAAACCAGTGTCACAGCTGGCTGGCTGGCCCTGGTCACATTGCACAGATGAAGAGGCTGTGGTATTAGGATTTGTCCTGAGTCACCAGGCTGCATGTGGCAAAGCAGAGAGTCCAGCAGAGAAACTTGGCTGTGAAGGCAGTTTGCTTTCTGCTCCTGGACTTTTCCTCTGTTTTTTCTCGTTTTTCTTTTGTCCCTTTTCATCTTCTCTATGCCCCTGACTCAGCTCCTTACAATTTATTTTCCTTTCTATTCTAATTATTTCTGCCACTCATCTAGTCCTGAATTTCAATACTAGCTTTGCTACTACAAGCTGTGTGATCTTGTGCACATTTCTCAACCTCGCTGGGCTTTGATATCTTCAGCTGAGCACAGTGGTAATACTAACTCCCATACATGATGGAGGTTTAAGAAGGTTATAAATAGAAAGGAAGAAAGAAAGAAGGAAGAAAAGAAAGAAGAAAGTCAGTCTCTGGCTCTGGGCAGTCAGCAGTCATTTCTGTCCTCCACTTTTTTAATTTTGTGGATCCATGGCTAAGACTGTACACTGTTGTCCCCCATTCACCTGTGTCATCCTTATCATAGAACTGTTGGGTTTGATTTATCAGGAGACCCTGGCTGCGCTTCTGTGACTATGAGCCGTGGCCAAAGGAGAAGAGCCTGATGGATGTGGCCGGCGTGATTAATAGCAGCCTGTCTGAGAGGGGCGAGTGACGGATCGCCCCAGCTCCACTTTGAATTCTGTGTTGTTACAGGCAGCTGTTTGGCCAAGCAGAGGCACGGTGTTCACAGCGCAGAGTCTGGCTGCAAGCCCTGGATTTCCTGGGTCACCAAACCCGATTCTCTGAGTGGAAAAGGAAAGAAAGCCAGGGCAATGGCATGTACCCAGAGCAGGGTGTGAGCCCAAGGAGCAGGCGTGGCTGTGCTCCTCTCTGACGGGACACAGTAGAGCGCAGACAAGGCCCACCCGTGCCCGTCTCTCCCACCCCCTACTTCCTGCAATGCCACTGTCTGGTGCTTTCCCAGGGAGAAATTCATCATCAGGACGCCTGGAAGCACCCAGAAGAGAGATGTGCGTCACTTTGAGACGTTCTGCTGACCTTCACCTGTCTTCTGCAAATGAGAAAGCATTGTTTTGGGAGCCATGCCCTTCCCTCCGATTCTGCAGCTCTCCAACCACCTCAGCATGAGGAGCTTTAAACAGAAAGAAACTTGCATTGTATCCCTGTTCCCTACTTAGAGTTAGGATTTGCTCACCCCATGCATGTCTTGGACATTGCTGTCAGGGGCTGGAAATTAATCTTGAGGCAGAGCATTCACTGACTCCATTCAAAGGGAATGCAACAGTGAATATGTCTTTTTTTTGCCAAGCTGGTTATCCATTTCTTAAACAATTCTTCTAGGACTGTAATCAGTCAGGAGCAGGGAAGCTGGGGTCCTGGTCTGCTCCTGATCTCTGCCTAGCACTGGAGTTGGAGGAAACTTCGCAGCTCCTATTTGAATTTTACACTTGGATGATGTTTCTCTTGGCTTCGACTATAAACGCTGATGCCCAGAGCCAATCTTTGGCAAAGCAGAGAAGTATGAAGCTTTTTTTTTCCCCTAGAATATTCCCAGTATTCCTGTTAAACACTTTTGTCTTTAGTCCTCACTGAGTTCTCAGCCCTTCTTTCTTCCTGTACTGCAGCCACATGTGAGCTCTGGAAGGATCTGAGACATATATTCTGTACATGTAAGTGGTTGATATTATGTAGAAGAGCCCTTCGGAGAAGGGCACAGCAACCCACTCCAGTATTCTGGCCTGGAGAAGCCCAAGGACAGAGGAGCCTGGTGGGCTACAATCCATGGGATGGAAACGAGTCGGACACGACTGGGTGACGCGCAGCACAGCACAGCACAGAAGGGTGCTTCACAGGGTTCAAGTGTGTCTGCATCTCCCGCAGCGCTAAGCTGCAGAGTTTGGATCAGCGGCCCTGGAGTGGGGCTAGGATTCTACATCTCTAATATGCTCCCAGGTCATGCTGGTGTGTGGCTGGTCTCTGGATGCAATTTTGAACTGTACGTTGAAAAAACCTCCAGTCCTCCTCCTATGTTTCTCCTTTACACTTACACTCCTAGCACACTCAAAACATTTCTGACATCAGATGTGTGAGTTTACCCCACACCAAGCAGTTCTGTGACACCAGCTAGGTGTCCTGCGATTCAGCAGAATCCTGACACTATCAACCAGGACATAGCATCAGGCCCCCACCAGGTTAAGAGCCCAGTTCCATGAGACGGCCCTCCTGCCCCAACTTTGGATTTGGATCACAAGTGGCAGGACTCCAGGTTACCCACAACTTCTGTCCAACTGGTCTACAAATTGAAGGTTCCCCTGAGCTCCTTCCCCTTAGATTCAATGTTTTTGCAAATAGCTCATAGAACCAAGAGAAACATTTATGCTTGTGTGTGTATGTGTGCTCAGCCACTCAGTTGTGTCTGACTCTTTGCAACCCCATGGACTGCAGCCCACTGGGATCCTCTGTCCATTAGATTTCTCAGGCAAGAATGTTAGAGTTGAGTTGCCATTTCCTTCTCCAAGGATCTTCCCCAGGGACTGAACCTGAGTCTTCTGCATTGGCAGGTGGATTCTTCACCACTGTGCCACCTGGGAAGACTTTTCTTATGTTTACCAGTTTATTAAAAGATATAATAAAGAATGCATATGAACACTCAGATGAAGAGATACATAGGGTGAGGTGTGCAGAAGGGTCCCAAGTAAAGGCACTTCTGTCCACATGGAGTTGAGGTGCATCACTCACCCACCCCCTGCATATGTGGATATGTTCACCAACCTGAAAGCTCCCCGAATCCTATATTTTGGGGCTTCTTATGGAAACTTTATTACACTGGCATAATCAGTTATTAACTCCATTTCCAGCCCCTTCCCCTCTCTGGAGATGGGAAGGTGGGGCTGAAGATTTCAAGCCTCTAGTCATGACTGGGTCTTTCTGGTGACCAGTGTCCTTTGGGGAGCCCACTCAGTCTCCTCATTAGAACAAAGAAGTTCCTAATGCTCCTATCACTTAAGCATTTTTGAGTTTCAGGAGCTCCATGTCAGGAACTGAGATGGGGATGGAGTTGGGAGAGTAGGGTGTGGGGGTGGAGCAGAGACCAATGTATAAATTTCTTGCTCTTTCACAAATTGCCAAGCCTTAAGTCAATTCTAAAGGGAGAAAATGGAAATGGGAAATATCCCTCCTTTTCTCTCTGGTTTAGGGAAGTATGTGTGTATGTGCACGAGTGTGTGTGTGTGTGTGTGGTTCCCACATTTCTTAGTGACTAGCTTTATCCTTGTGCTCTCTTCAGATCCTGCATGATTATTGGTTTGCTTTATCAAATTTTTAAATTAATTGGTCAAGTATCAGTTCTCACTGATGCACAGTTATGATCAATACAATTTTCATTATTTTTGCCAATAGAAACTTGTATTTTCTCAAAATACCCTACTCTCTCATTTTGGTAAAAATCAATCAGTTTAAATTAAGTTACTTACAACCTTTTTCTCTATTGTGTGTTTAAAGAAAGAAGTGATTTCGGGTGAGTCCAGGATCAGGTCAAGGAGATGGCCCTGCTTATGTCTGAACTGCCGCTGGAGACTATCACCTAGCAGACTGCCAGAAGAAATGATTTGTCTAAGAAACTGAAGAGCCGGAAGATGGGAACTCCTCACAGAGAGCATAGCACAGCTGACTCACCAGAGCCAAGTCTAAAACTTCAGTTCTCAGTAAAAATGGGTCTTTATCCCAACCTTCAGTTCAGTTCAGTTTCTCTCAGAAAAGAGCTTGCATTGGTATCCTTTGAGTAGAAGGAATGCATAAAGGAGACTGGTCAACGTCAGGGTCCCCCGATGTTGACTGTACTAGCTGAGCTGTGCCTGCAAAGGGTGGCAGCTGTGCCCAGCAAAGGCAGCAGCAGAGCCTGTGGGATTTAGGAGCATCCTGCCTTGAGCCAGGAGAGCAGCAAGGGCAGAGAGAGGGGGGGGAACAGAGTGGAGACCACACAGAACACCTGTGTGGGGAACTGAATGATTTCATTCATGAGCTACTCAGAGAAACTCTCTGGAGCCTTCCAAGACTATTAGGGGAAGGGGTGCCTGTGAAGGGGGATTTGCTGGGTGCTGAGGCTCCATATCACAGATAAGAATTAAAGCCTAGGCTACAAGCATAATTTAATCAAAAAGCCATGTATTTAGGAGAAGGCAATGGTACCTCACTCCAGTACTCTTGTCTGGAAAATCCCATGGACGGAGGAGCCTGATGGGCTGCAATCCATGGGGTTGCATAGAGTCGGACACGACTGAAGTGACTTAGCAGTAGCAGCAGCTGTGTATTTAGACATCCGTTCTGTAATAAAATCACGGCACAAGACAGACTGAGTGGTGTGGTCTACAGTCCCATCCAGCCTGAGCAGCTCTGTTTTTTCTGTCTTATGGGGTGTCCACATATGATTTCATTTGAGGAAAAGGATCCGGAGCTAAAATCCCTGAATGGGCTGCTGTCCAAGGGCATGGCCACCACTAGGACCCATGGGTCTCCCCCTGTGAGTTAGGAAGCAGTGGCAGATGCTGTGATAAGTGTTAAGAACACTGCTTCTTGGAGCTTTAAGGTTGTGCTCTGGGTGGGGGTACCTGAAGTCTGAGTGCTTCATACTTCAGTAGTTCTGAGTGCTGACAAAGTCCAATCCCTGTAGATAGCCAGGCCATCAGGACAGCTGTGGCAGTGTTTAGGGCAGGGAGAGGATCCTTGCAATGAGGGCTGAAATTCCTGGAGGAAATGGAGGTGGGCAAGGCCCCAGACCTCGCAGGCTATTCTGAGCCAGGAATTAAGAAGCTGTTGCTCAAATTCCCAGCGTTGCGGTGTTCACATTCAGTCTGTATCACCAGCTGGCCTTAGCATCTCTCAACGTCTCCAGGGAAGGAGGCCATTTCTAAACTAACCAGAACCCAAATCAGAGACCTCATTCTACCATGATTGAAGTGTTCCGAGTAATGGGATTTTGAATAAATTAGTTATTCATCATGGAAGAGGTATTATAGATAAATACCATTCCTCATTGCTATTCTGAGCTGTCCACCAGTCATCTCCTTTAAGGAGAAAAATAGAAGAATTAATGTGGTTCTGAACGGTGATCTGCTTAATGATTTCAAGGTTTTTATCTGGAGAGGATTTCAATAAACTACTCTAAAAGAAGTGGAATGCAAAAAAGAAAAAATGTGTGAAGGGCCTATATAATTGCTGAAAGGTAAGTTCTGTAAGGCTAGAAATCAACGGAAAGGGTGAATGTTATGGAAAGATTTTTAAGTACTTATTCAGGAGAAACTAAATAGAAAATCAATCAGGAAAATAAAAAATTCATAAACCCAATTGCTTCTAATTGGCTCAGAACATAGTACAGAATTCAAAATGTTTTCCTCTGAACAGCTCTGTCTCTCGAAATTATGACTCTTACCACAGGAAAAGAGTATTCAGGTTACTTTTTTTTTTTCCTATCAAAGAAAATTCATCAAGGCCAAAGCAATCCTGCAAATGTCTCAAGCTGAAAAACTCTTCATTATGGATATTTATGGAGAAATTCCTACTAAAGTTTTACTCAAGCCAGAAAGAACATATTTTTCTTTCAAGTCTCTAAAGATGTATTAAGCCCCTACTATGTACACAGTATTAAGCAGGACATTATGGGAAATGCACAGATTAATGAGCTGTGATTCCTGAGTATTCTCAACTTAGAAGGGGAATCAAGTGAATGCGTAATTAACTTTAGGACAAATACTAATTCAATAAGGGCTTAAGAGTAGAGACATCACCACGTGGTATGAGAAAAATAAAGGATATAGGTGATTTCTGACTAAGGAGATCTACGCAGTTTCCCCCAGGGAGGTAAAATCTATAGCAAAGGGTTAGAAGATATTCCACCCAAAGGGAAGACTTGGAGCTAATGTCCAGCAGAAATGTGAGCTAGGCTTTGGAGAGAAGAGTATTTAATAATAACTTAGAAGAGTTGGCACAAGGTGAAATCCTGAAGACCATGACAATTATATTTAGTACTGTAAGCTCTGCCTCTGTATCTCAAACTTTGGTGGGGCCCATAATTTATGTGCTGCCCACATTTTTCTTGTTCGAATGAAAATTTCCTGATAAATATATACACTCCTAAGTATTACTGATTTCATAGGTGACCTCTACCAAGGAGTATCTGCTTTTTAAAATTAAAAAAATTTTTTTTGTTTAGTTGCAGCCTGCAGGATCCTCGATTATCATTGCTTTCATTCGTTGTAGTGTACAAGCTCTGAGTTGCAGCACTTGGGATCTAGTTCTCTGACTGGAGATCTAACCTGCATTGAGAGTGCGGACTCTTAGCTACTGGACCACCAGGGAAGCCCCGGAGAATTTTAAAATTTTTATTATGTATTTGTTTAAAGTATAAAAACTCAAGATATGGAAGTATTCATGATTTAAATGGTAAGGACAAAATAAGCGGGGTCTGGTCCCCTTTTCTTTGTCATGAGCATTTTTTCAACATTCCAGAGCTTGCTCAGTGGTTGTTTATAAAAGAGGGGCATGAGGAAAGAAGCTGTCTTTTGTTTCTTAGGTATTAACTCCTTTCTGGTGGAGGAATTGCAGACGTTAGTGTGCAGATGGTATTTATTTTGGGGGGTTGTGGGGACTGACCCAGGAAGGTCTGGGAGTTGTCTTACTATTGTGGAATGGGCACATATTTTATTTATTTTATTTTTTAATCAGATGATATTTTCTTTACAGTGTGTTAGTTTCTGCTGTACAAGAATGTGAATCAGTCATAATTATATATATATACACACACACATATATATATAGCCCTCCCTCTTGAGCCTCCCTCTGGGCACATATTTTAGAGACACCAAGCAGTCCTGAGCTCCAGCCCCAGCTCAGCCTTCTGACTTTGTTTTTTAATTATTTATTTGTTATTTATTTTGGCCACACTGGGTTTTCCGGGCGATTCAAGGGCTTCTCCCTGCAGTGGCTTCTGTTGTGGAGCCCAGACTCTAGGGCAGGCGGGCTTCAGTAATTGCGACACAAGAGCAACGAGCCTGAAGCAAGTTTCTCCGCTTCTTGGAGGAGCCTGAAGCAAGTTTCTCCGCTTCTTGGAGATGCCTGTGCAAGCTGGAGGGGGTCACCAACCTTTACCGCGATGGAGAGGAGGGTAGTGTCCCCTCAAATCACACCGGGAGGGCTGATTTCACCTGACAGCAGTCATTCCCAGCACAGACACAGAGGAGGGAGGGGCCGTGAGCGTCCCTGGGGCAGCTGCGTTTTAGGCCGTGGGGACCTCACGCTCTCCAGCTCAGCAGGGCCCATGGTCCTCTCCCACTAGCCTACTGACTCCCACACCCCACCCCCCCCAGTTGTTTCTTCTGGTTGGTCAACATGAGAATTTCAGAGGAAAATTATTTTTTCCAGGAGGCTTTCCTCACCAGGTTGGGTCCAATATCTTCTCACTGTCAAGGCCATTTCTAGTTCACTAGCACTTAATGCCTACATTCCTTGCTAGACTGTAAGTGCCAGGAGGGTATCAGATCAAATTACAGCCTGGCTCTTGATTGATGGGCTTGCATGAAAGTGAAAGTTGCTCAGTTGTGTCCAACTCTTTGCGACCTCATGGATTATACAGTCCATGGAATTCTTCAGGCCAGAATACTGGAGTAGATAGCCTTTCCCTTCTCCAGGGGATCTTCCCAATCCAGGAATCAAACCAGCATCTCCTTCATTGCAGGCGGGTTCTTTACCAGCTGAGCTATCAGGGAAGCAAGGGCTTGCGTATTCTTGAGTAAACTAACAAAGGAAAGGGGAAAAATACTGGAGTGGGTAGGCTATCCCTTCTCCAGTGGATCTTTCCAACCCAGGAATCAAACCAGCATCTTCTGCATTGCAGGTGGATTCTTTACCAACTGAGCTATCAGGGAAGCAAAGGCTTGCATATTCTTAAGTGAAAGTGAAGTCGCTCAGCCGTGTCCGACTCTTTGCGACCCCATGGACTGTAGCCCATCAGGCTCTTCCATCCAGGGGATTCTCCAGGCAAGAGTACTGGAGTGGGTTGCGCATATTCTTAAGTAAACTAATAAAGGAAAGGGGAAAGGAAGGGAGGGGAAAAGAGAGGAAGGAGGGGAGGTAGGAAGGAAAGCGAAAGTGAAAGTCATTCAGTTGTGTCCGACTCTTTGCAACCCCATGGACTATACAGTCTGTGAAATTCTCCAGGCCAGAATACTAGCGTGGGTAGCCTTTCCTTTTTCCAGAGGATCTTCCCAACGCAGGGATGGAATTCAGGTCTCCCACATTGCAGGTAGATTCTTTACCAGCTGAGCCACCAGGGAAGCCCGGGAAGGAAGGAGGGACCCTATTAAAATTCACTCCATTATCACTATATAAACCATCCAGAGGACCGGAAGGCTGGTGTATTCAGACAGTTGCGGGCAGCCGCTGAGGAAGAATTAGGAGAAGCTCTGATTAATATGCTGTGATCTTTCCAGGCAAACAAAAAGGCAGCACCGGGGCCACTCATTCTTAGAGTTGTCAACTTTGTTCTCCGTGCTATTCCTGCAAATGTTTAAATGGCAACATCACGGCCCTGGGGCCTTGTGAACTGCACATGATAAATTCCCACAAACTGACGCTCTTCTGCTTACCACAGAAATTCATAGTATCTTTGACCTGCTTTTCAAACTGGACCTCTTTTACTAAGTATGGTGGTGGATGAATATTTTCAGACCTGTTGCTGCCTAAAACCTTGGCTTTCTCTGCCCACTGAAGCCAAATAAAAAGTACAGAGACAGAGTTTGGAGGTAACAGAAAGGTGGCTTTAATTGTTAGCTAGTAGAAAGGGGAATACCTTTTCATGCCCTCCCTTTATGAGGAGTCTCGGGGCTTATGTAAAATGAAGGCTCGAAGTCAGGAGTCACTAATGATGAGCAAGGGTGTTAGGATCTTGATTTCTTCCTCTAACTTTGTTTCAAAGACAGTCACAGGCTGGCATCGGTAACCCAGTAATTGAGTCTGGCAATTCGGTGGCTTTGTGGCCTTCTTTTTGATTTGAAAAAAAGAAGAACTATAAGGGGAAGAGTCTTATAAGGGTAAACACCAGATATGGGATGTATTTAACATAGAGTCATTGAAAAATAGGTGCAAAGTGTAGCTCCTGCAGAGTCAAGGGGGCAGAGAAGCAAACTTAGTTACAGACATGAAGAGTTAGGAATAAAATAAAAAAGCTAGGAATGACCAGGCCTGTTCACTCTTCTCTTCCTTGTCCTCAGGAAAAGGAAAGGAAACACACAAAAAAACCTTCGTTTCCCTCTCTCTCTTTTTATTTTTTCCTTTTTACTGATACAGAACCTTTCAGAATAATATAATAGACTATTCCATCAGAAAACATTCTGCTTCTGTTTGTAATTCAAAATATCTTTTGGGATCTAAGAATGGAGAAGTTGGATTATTCCCTCCATTCTTATCTTGACTTCAGGTAGTTCTGGCAAGGGAGGGAATGAAATTAGAGAGGTGTGAGGACACAGTGAAAGGAGCCTTTTGGGACTCAGCATTCAATCCAATTCAATGCAAGGAACATCTACGAGGTTCTTATTGAGCTGAGTGATTCAAAGGAATAGCAAGCAGGTATTAGACATTGTATTAATAATTAAAATGTTTATGCAAGTATGGTGCTGAATTATCTCATTTAATATTATCAGCTCTAATGTTGGGGATATTGTACTATTGTTATCCTAACTTTATGGATGAGAAGCCAGGCACAGGGATGGATTTTTAAAAAAGAAACGGAAACAGAGCCATGCCCAGGGACACATAAACATTGAGTGGCGAGGCCAGGAATCCAACAGGGAAATCCAGTGCTTCCGTCTGTGCAGCTGGCCACTGCTAGGGATGGGAGGGCAGAGAGAGAGCCTGGAGATCCCATCCCCATCACTTACAAGCACACGGTCCATATAGATGTCTCAGAGCAAGAACCCAGACTCCACCATATTTTTCATACTTCTCTGCTGGAATTGGAGAGAAATTTATCCTGCCTTGTACCTGTCACCCCTACAACTCTTTCTGTCCACCTGAATCTGCCATCGTGTCCACAGCTGATTGGACCACAAATGCTGAAAGAATGCACTTTCTAGGCAGAAGAAAAGAGCTTCTGAGAAGCCCCTGCGGTCTTTTTCCAGGGACTCAGAAAAGGAAGGTGTGCAGAGAAAGAGAGACAGCCAGCCAGCAGAGAAGGGGGAGCGAGGGGTATGCATGACTGGCCTGAAACATGCCCAGCTTTGTAGTTCAATAACTTGGCACCCTTTAAAGATTTGTTCTTTAAACATTTACTCAACATTTATTTACATGAGAGGCTGAGTGCTGCCTGGGAAAAAGGCAGAAGAGGAAGCTGTGCTCATTTGTTTCACAGTCCTAATTTAGCTCTGACCTCAGGCTTCACAGACAACTCAGCCAAGCAGAAGTTCTGTGGAACTAGGCTCTTCCATCTTCATACTGTACCTCTCAACCAACCTCAGATCTCATTCATCAGCTGTTTTTCCTACAGTATCCCCTTTGGGTAGTCTCATCCTCTCCTTATCACCCTTGAGAGTCATGATTTCCCTGCTCCCACTCTCAAAGGTCTTAAGCTCTGTGGTGGTGGTTTAGTTGCTAAGTTGTGTTCAACTCTTGCGACCCCATGGACTGTAGCCTGCCAGGCTCCTCTGTCCATGGGATTCTCCAGGCACGAATACTGGAGTGGGTTGCCATTTCCTTGTAGTAATCCCTGAGCAGATACTTCTCTCTGTGTGTGTTTTTTGTTTTTTCAACTGGAGTATAGTTGCTTTGGACATGAACTTAGGCAAACTTCGGGAGATGGTGAGGGACAGGGAGGCCTGGTGTGCTGTAGTCCATGGGGCCAGCAAAGAGTTGCACATGACTGTGCGACTGAACAACAACGATAATAGTTGCTTTACAATGTTGCCTCAGCTTCTGCTGTACAGCAGAGTGAATCGGCTATATGTATACACAGATCCCCTCCCTCTCTGGTGATAGTTTGGTTCCAGGCTGTATTTTGGTACCTCTCACAGAGGTTTCTCCAATGGAATTGCTTCAAGCTGGTCTTTAACTTGTCTCTGAGACAAGGATAGATGAATTGGAGAATGTCAAGTTCATGATCATTTGTGGCATTTACCTAAGGACATTGGGAGCCCCTGGAGAGTTTTAAATGGAGTGGTGTGGCCTGTGTTCTAAACAGACTATCCTGGAGGCAATGGACATGGGCCTCGATTGGTGGGTCTGGAGAACTGAGGATGGAGGGGATGGAGGAGAAGGCAGTACTGACATTCCTCAGTTTTCAAGACTGCCCAAGTCCTCAGCTCTGTTTTTTTTTTTTTTTTTAAAAGTAATCACTGTTGTCATTGTAATCACTTTTGTTATTATAATTTGCAGGGCCCCGTACAAAATGCAAGTGTGGAGCCCTTCTTTTAAAAGTTATCAAAAAGTTTAAGGTGATGATAGCCTGTGGGAGGTTCTCTGAGCTCAGGACTGAGAGACTACATGGGTCACACATCCACAAAACCCATCCTGCCAGAAGCCACACCATCTCTATCCTAGTATATTCCACCAGCTGACTCAGTTATCCGTGCTTCATCATCTCCTTATTTGACTTTTTGGTCAAATATTTGACTCTATTCTCTTTTTCTGATTTACAGTTTCTGCTTACTGCCTTCTTTCTGAATGTCATTTGGCGTCTGTCTTGCTGCTGACTGATGATTTTTTTCTGAATATCTCATTTTCAGACCGTACACAAGACAGAGTCTGATAATGTTGACATGGATACTGTCTAACAGAGATCATTTTTGTTAGGAAGAATCCCATCAATAATTAGTCTCAAGGTCATAGGCTGACCCTGACTCAGGTGTCCACTTCTCGCCAGGCTGGCAGGGGCACATGAGCAGAAGGGGGTCTTGATGCAGCCTCTGCATGCTGGTGCCCAAGTGTCTTTCAGATACATAGTTTCCGGTGAAGTTGAAAAAGAATAGCTTTATTGCTTTACCAGGCAAATGGGGATACTGTGTAATTGTAACTGCCAAAACTGTTAATCCCAACCCACAAGGGATCTGATAAGGAGTTACATAGAAATAGTTCAGAGGTGGGACTGCTGATAAACACCGGGGTGTGTGCAGGGCTTGCAGTTCCTTTAATCTGGACTCAGGTGTTTTCCTGAGGATTTCCTGTGATTTTCAAATTTATCAAACTGTGACCTGCTCTCTGGATTGAAGAAAGCTTCCTCAAGTAGTTAACATCATTCATTCATTGGGAGTTTTAATTCTGCAGAAGTGATCAACGATATTGTTATGTGTATGTTTCCCTTGAGAGAGAACCAGGATCCTGTCCAAAGGTTGTACTATTGTTTCTTGACTGTTCCCCCTTTATCTCTGCTTCTCCTCCCTTTCCAGAAAAGCAACTGAACCTGGGCTTTGGAACTTCCTTTCCAGTATTCTGGCCTAGAAAACTCCACGGATTGTATAGTCCAATTCAGTTCAGTCGTTCAGTCGTGTTCGACTCTTTGCGACCCCATGGCCTGCAGCATGCCAGGGTTCCCTGTCCATCACAAACTCCTGGAGCTTACTCAAACTCATGTCCATTGAGTCGGTGATGCCATCCAACCATCTCATCCTCTGTCATCCCCTTCTCCTCCCGCTTTCAATCTTTCCCAGCATCAGGGTCTTTTCAAATGAGTCAGTTCTTTGCATCAGGTAGCCAAAGTATTGACATTTCAGCTTCAACATCAGTCCTTCCAATGAATATTCAGGACTGATTTCCTTTAGGATGGACTGGTTGGATCTCCTTGCAGTCCAAAGGACTCTCAAGAGTCTTTTCCAACTCCACAGTTCAAAAGCATCAATTCTTCTGAGCTCAGCTTTCTTTATAGTCCAACTCTCACATGCATACATGACTACTGGAAAAACCATAGCCTTGACTAGATGGACCTTTATTGGTAAAGTAATGTCTCTGCTTTTTAATATGCTGTCTAGGTCGGTCACAGCTTTTCTTTCAAGGAGCAAGCGTCTTTTAATTTCTTGGCTGCAGTCACCATCTGCAGTGATTTTGGAGCCCAGAAAAATAAAGTCTGACACTGTTTCCACTGTTTCCCCGTCTATTTCCCATGAAGTGATGGGACCAGATGCCATGATCTTAGTTTTCTGAATGTTGAGTTTTAAGCCAACTTTTTCACTCTCCTCTTTCACTTTCATCAAGAGGCTCTTTAGTTCTTCTTCACTTTCTGCCACAAGAATGGTGTCATCTGCATATCTGAGATTATTGATATTTCTCCCGGCAATCTTGATTCCAGCTCGTGCTTCCACCAGCCCAGCCTTTCTCATGATGTACTCTGCATATAAGTTAAATCAGCAGGGTGACAATATACAGCCTTGATGTATTCCTTTCCTGATTGGGAACCAGTCTGTTGTTCCATGTCCAGTTCTAACTGTTGCTTCCTGACCTGCATATAGGTTTCTCAAGAGGCAGGTCAGGTGGTCTGGTATTCCCATCTCTTTCAGAATTTTCCACAGTTTGTTGTGATCCACACAGTCAAAGGCTTTGGCATAGTCAATAAAGCAGAAATAGATGTTTTTCTGGAACTCTCTTGCTTTTTCCATGATCCAGCGGATGTTGGCAATTTGATCTCTGGTTCCTCTGCCTTTTCTAAAACCAGCTTGAACATCTGGAAGTTCACGGTTCATGTATTGCTGAAGCCTGGCTTGGAGAATTTTAAGCATCACTTTACTAGCATGAGATGAGTGCAACTGGGCAGTAGTTGAGCATTCTTTGGCATTGTCTTTCTTTGGAATTGGAATGAAAACTGATCTTTTCCAGTCCTGTGGCCACTGCNTCCTCTGCCTTTTCTAAAACCAGCTTGAACATCAGGGAGTTCACGGTTCATAAAGAGCATATATCAATCAAAATGAAAATCAAAAGGAATAGAAAAAAATAAGTCAAAGAAACCAAAAGCTGATTGTTTTAAAAGATCAATAAAATTGATAAGCTTCTAGCCAGACAAATAAGGAAAAACAGAAACAAATTATCAGCATTGGGAAACAAATTAAGTACAGCTACATCATAAAAATGGATGAACTTCTATAATATACTATTCAATTAAAATTTTATTTATATAAAAACTGAGAAGTACAAAATTAATAGCATATTTTGGATCAGATACAAATCTGGTAAAAAACCATACAGAATAGTATTGGAGTAATCATCACTAAAATCAGGAGTTTGGTTATATTAATATGAATGGAGGATGAAGTAATTAGGGTGGGACACAGAATCTTTCAGAGATAAAGGTGACATTTTGTTGAGGGTATGGAGTATTTTTTTATTGTCTTTAGTTAAACCATAGGGAAAATTCAATCTGTTTTCCAATTATTTAGATTGTTTAATCCTGAAGTTCCTAACAGGAACTAGTAACTTCAGGAAAACTGTCAAAATGAATCTATAATTAAGCAATGATAAGGCTAGCAGCATTCTTTTTCCTTCTCTAGATATATCACAAACTTCTACTACTAATAGTCTGACAAAACAGCACTGACTCTACAAGACACTCTTTTCTTGCAGAGAACCACCACATATTAACAAACAATATATAACATTGAAATAAAGCATGAATGTTGAAACCTCTAACCTGGAAAAGAGTCAGCAATGGCAATATTCTTTACTCAGAATCTCTCCTTATATGAGTAATGTTTTTATTTTCCTCCAATGTAACCCATCAACTCAATTAGGGGAAAAAAAAAGAGATAATAGAAATCAAATGTTTGAATTGGTGGATACGGAACTTTAATTTTTATATTATCCATAGAATCTATAAATCATAAGAGAAATGTTGATATGTTCAACATGGTTTGCTTTTTGGAACTATTTGTTTCTCAAGAGGATCTGAAGAGTGACCTTAGATATTCTTTTCCCCACAACTTTTGCTTCACTGACTATGCTAAAGCCTTCGACTGTGTGGATCACAACAAACTATGGAAAATTCTTAAAGAGACAGGAATACCAGACCACCTTATCTGCCTCCTGAGAAACCTGTATGCAGGTCAAGAAGCAATAGAACTAGACATGGAACAACAGACTGGTTCAAAATTGGGAAAGGTATATGACAAGGCTGTATGCTGCCACCCTGCTCATTTACCTTACATGCAGATTACATCATGCAAAATGTCCAGCCAGATGACTCACAAGGTGGAATCAAGATGACCAGGAGAAATATCAACAACCTCAGATATGCAGACGATATCACTTTAATGGCAGGAAGCAAAGAGGAACTAAAGAGCCTCTTGATGAGGGTAAAAGAGGAGAGAGAAAAAGCTGGCTTAAAACTCGACATTCAAAAAATGAAGATTATTGTATCCATTCCCATCATTTCATGGCAAATAAATGGGGAAAAACTGGAAATAGTGAGAGATTTTATTTTCTTGGGCTCCAAAATCACTGCAGATGGTGACTGCAGCCACAAAATTAAAAGATTCTTGTTCCTCAAAAGAAAAACTATGACAAAACTAGTAAACATGTTAAAAAGTAGAGACATCACTTTACTGACAAAGATCCATATAGTTGAAGCTATGGTTTTTCCAGTAGTCATGTACAGATGTGAGAGTTGGGCCATAAAGAAGACTGAGCACCAAAGAATTGATGTTTTCAAATTGTGGTATTGGAGAAGACTCTTTTGAGAGTCCTTTGGACAGCAAGGAGATCAAACCAGTTAATCCTAAAGGAAATCAACCCTGAATACTCATTGGAAGGACTGATGCTGAAGCTGAAGCTCCAACACTTTGGCCACCTGATACAAAGAACCGACTCTTTGGAAAAGACACTTATGCTTGGAAAGATTGAAGGCAGGAGGAGGGGACGACAGAGGATGAGACGGTTGGATGGCATCACCAACTTAATGGACATGAGTTTGAGCAAACTTCAGGAGAGAGAGAAGGACAGGGAAGCCTGGTGAGCTACAGTTAATTGGGTCTCAAAGAGTCCGACATGACTTAGCAACTGAACAACAATAACGAATGTGTAATCCTCCTAAACAGGTTGATCACTAAACTTGACAAAGGAAAAATTCTAGAGAAATCTGTTCATCAAAAAATACTTCTTCAGCAAAGATGACAGAGAAGTTACACAGAACAAATCTTACTCAATCTTCTGAGAATAGTGATTGGTCAGCAACTAGAAAAAGGTTAAGGCAAAAAAAAAAAAAAAAACTGATAAGAAAAACTAAATATTTTTACCAAATGTGCTACTAGTTGAAAGCAGTAATATGACAATATGAACACAATAGGAAATGTAATCCGAATCAATGTCAATTTGTTGAGGTCAGATATTTTCTTTTTCTCTATCCATACTAAACCTGGCAGAGATCAATGTTCTGCAATATGACAATTATATGTAAATAAGGATAAGCAACAATAATAACATCACTGGACACAGGATTCCTCAAAACACTGTGACTAATTCAATCTCATCAAGGATATGCAATCCTCCAAATCACAAACATAGGCACTGTAGCAGCCTAGAGGAGATGCCAAAATTCTGGCTACCATGGCAGTTTAAAGAATAGTTTCCTGAACCACACATGCCATACAGAATTAAATGGGCAGAAAAGAAATGAAAAAGATATCAATGATTGATGTATAAGTCAACTGCAAATACTTCTACTCATCTTGTAAATCTTCATTACCACACTTAATTGAGCAGGCTATACTCTCATCAAAATTCAAATCAATTTACTTTATTATAAAATTTTGAAGTGTCTGATTAATTAAGCCAGTAGCTTTCACATCTATTGCAACTTTTATTTATATATAATTTATGTCAGGGAAAATAGTCACAGACTTTGTGTCCTGTTGTTTCCCTTCAACAGCATCATGATAATTTATGGAGATAAGCTCCAACCTTTATTGGGAAACCCAGGAAATCACTATCAGGCTATGCTAAGCCTGGTGGGATTGTGAAGATGATCAGCAGAACAAAGGGTAACTACTGAGGAGGGAATGGCAACCCACTCCAGTTTTTTTGCCTGGAGAATTCTATGGACAGAGGAGCCTGGTGGGGCTACAAACCATGGGGTCACAAAGACTCGGACATGACTGAGTGGACACTGATGTCTCACTCGTTGGTTGGGATACCTCTGCTGAAAGTCCAGAAGGAAAAGAAGCACACACTGCAGGAATCAGCAGTGTTGATAGTCACAAAGCATCATTTACAAGAAACAAGCTCAAACATGACCTTAGAAAAAGTCCTTCAAAGACTACATAATGTCAACCAAAGGCAAGAACAAATAACAGAAACTAAAAAGAGTAAAAACTTGATGCTACTATAGAACAAATCGAGCATATTCATACTAATTTCAAAAACCATAATTTCTTCTTGGTGAAAACAGAAATCCATATGGTATCGTGGGTCTGCTAGACTACTTTAAGGATGATATGATATCATGTATGAATTTATTTAAAGTTAATTTTAAAGGGGGATGTTAATCAATTTAGCCATTAGTCATTTGCAACTGGCTACTGCTTTATTTCATCACCACAATATCAGGACTTTGATAGACTGAGGTTTTCTAGAGTTCTGATTTATTCATTCCTTGATTTATATAGTTGAGGGTCACTGTTTTTAAAGAATGTAGGCTGTCTTAAATTAAGACCATTTGAAATAAGATAAACTCATTTATAATCTAGGAAAAGTTAAGTGGCTCAGCACTTTACCTAAGCACCTGACCATGACTGGGAGCCTCTAGCAACAAGGCAGAACTATAAATAAAAAAGAAGTTACCACAGAAGTTTCAGAAAGGTTATGCTTCTCTTTTCAGTTCAGTTCAGTCCAGTCGCTGAGTCGTGTCCAACTCTTTGCGGCCCCATGAATCGCAGCAGGCCAGGCCTCCCTGTTCATCACCATCTCACGGAGGTCACTCAGACTCATGTCCATCGAGTCCATGATGCCATCTAGCCATCTCATCCTCGGTCGTCCCCTTCTCCTCCTGCCCTCAATCCCTCCCAGCATCAGAGTCTTTTCCAATGAGTCAACTCTTCGCATGAGGTGGCCAAAGAATGTTGGCAATTTGATCTCTGGGTCCTCTGCCTTTTCTAAAATCAGCTTGAACATCAGGGAGTTCACGGTTCACGTATTGCTGTAGCCTGGCTTGGAGAATTTTGAGCATTACTTTACTAGCATGTGAGATTAGTGCAATTGTGTGGTAGTTGGAGCATTCTTTTGCATTGCCTTTCTTTGGAACTGGAATGAAAACTGACTTTTTCCAGTCCTGTGGCCACTGCTGAGTTTTCCAAATTTGCTGGCATATTGAGTGGACCTAACAGAAGCAGAAGATATTAAGAAGAGGTGGCAAGAATACACAGAAGAACTGTACAAAAAAAAATCTTCATGACCCAGATAATCATGATGATGTGATCACTAATCTAGAGCCAGACATCTTGGAATGTGAAGTCAAGTGAGCCTTAGAAAGCATCACTACGAACAAAGCTAGTGGAGGTGATGGAATTCCAGTTGAGCTGTTTCAAATCCTGAAAGATGATGCTGTGAAAGTGCTTCTCTTTTACTGCATATTAACTGACTAGTCAGTTCTATGCCCCCATATGAAACAAGAGGATTCATAAGAGTAATGTTAATAACATTTTGAAATCCTTTATGAGGAGCACCTAAATACCAGCTCTGAGATTCATAACCTAAAATATTAAAGAAAAATCAGTATTCAAATTGTGACCCCTGCATAGTTCTTTCTCAGCAGTGTCCTGTTTGCAAACATCAAGTTTGCCTGCACACATGCTAAATCACTTTAGTCCTGTCTTACTCTTTGTCATTGCATGGACTGTAGCCTTCCAGGCTCCTCTGTCCATGGGATTTTTCAGGCAAGAATACTGGAATGGGTTGCCATGCCCTCCTCCAGGGGATCTTCCCAATTCAGGACTGATCCAGGAATCCGCATCTCTTAAGTCTCTTGCAATGACAGGTTTACCACTAGCGCCATCTGGGAAGCCCAGAAATGAAGTTTCCATATCCCCAATCATAAAAACTCCACAGAATATGATTCTCTAGTTAAAGTCTACAGATTAATTACTGTGAAAGCAGCTAGACCTCTCCCCTTCCCCATGAAAAAGTAAGCCATGGGGAGGGCAACTTTTCATATGTCCTTGTAGCTGCCAAATATTAGGAGATGAATGTGATACAATTTCAAATGTGCTTTAAAAGGCCACTTTAATTATAAGTATGTGTGTATTATTTCTCATCACGCATACTCTTAAACACTACAATGGAAAAAATAAACTAAACTCAATCATGACTATGCCATGAAAAAAAAAGGAGTGTGCTCTGCAGACACACACAAATTTCTACAGATTCTGGGCACACATGGTGCACAGCTGTTGACTGAATCTGGCCCTTGGGGGGCAGGATGAAAGAAAACACAATTAGAGGTGATATAAGCAGGTGTTTTCCTTTGTTTGTTTGCTTTCATTATTTGAGTGGGAAGAGCAAGATAACTTTCTGTATGGCAAAGCACACAGAAAAATTTCAAACTCTCCATTTANGAATCTGGCCCTTGGGGGGCAGGATGAAAGAAAACACAATTAGAGGTGATATAAGCAGGTGTTTTCCTTTGTTTGTTTGCTTTCATTATTTGAGTGGGAAGAGCAAGATAACTTTCTGTATGGCAAAGCACACAGAAAAATTTCAAACTCTCCATTTAATTGCTTTGTCTCTTAATGGAAAAAGAGACAGTGTTCTCTCTAGAAATGAATTCACCTCCCTGCTCATGGAGTGCAAGAATGAAAAAAAAAGTCTTGTTGGTTAGAGCTAAAATTAAAATACATTTATGACACTAAATCTTACTCTGCCCTAACTCCTTAAATATTAAATGGACATTAATGCAGAACTTACTCTAGTTCACCTTTTATTACAGATAATTCTAATTTTCTCATTTCTCCTATCAGAAATAAACTTCTTGAGGTCAGGAATGATATTATTCATTTGCATCCCAAACACAGACCTTGCATAAATATTTATGGAATGATTTGCATCCAGTAGACACACCAAAATATCTGTAGAATGAATCAATTCTGAGTCCCGGAGGGAAATGCTACGAGAACAAGATCTTTTTTGGAATCATGATATTTGAGACAAGTGTAGTCTATTTATCCAGGTAACAAATTTCACTTGCTGGAAGTAATTTAATGCAAGGAAACCAGGTAGACACTTCAAGTAAAATCCTCATGTTTCCAAAGCAGAGAGGTAACAGAATGAGGATTTTTCTTCCTCTCCCTCCAACCTATTTCTATTTTATCAGTTACATAGTTTTAAAACACTGAAAATTCTAAAAAGCTCTTAAAATGAAACTGTACTACTACATGTATGAATATATATACACATATACCTATACACATATACACACTTTGTGTGTGTGTGTGTGTGTGTGTGTATGTGCACAACACACACAGTGGGCTGATTTTAGCTTAAAGGGTATCAATATGATATTGGCCACAAATACCGAGAAAATTTTAGGCAGAAGGGAATTATATTAAAAAAAAGAAAAATTATATGACTGAGTTCTAATGAGGCAGTCAGTATTAGATTAAATGCATGCAAAGGCATCAAAAATATTTTTAAATGAATCTTTTAAATGAATAAACATATGTATGTATGTGTGAATGGAGAGCGTTGGAGTAGTCATCATATAAACAGAATAAAAATAGACACCTTTAGTATTCTCACTCTTCAGTATTTTTTAATAATGATATAAAACCATCCATGTACTACTATTCCTTTTAGCATTTATGGCCTCTAAAGTCTTAATGCAGCCCTAGGGACAGACCATTTTTAACCTGCATGGTGACAGTACACAAGTGAGAGAATCCCAAGGGAAAAAATATTTTAGGGACAATATCCCTAGCAGACCTCCATACCCAACAGCATTCAAGTTTGTTTTTTAATTCTAATACCTGTTTTTTTAAGAATGGTGTCTCTATCTTTAAAAAGCTTTATTATGTAAATAATGAAAAACATTTGGATTTTACATATTTTAAGAGAAATTTGTTTAAAAAATATGAAGTATATTTTATAGGACTTTACATATCCACATAGAAAAAAATAATTTGATAAACCATGTTCTAACACAGAATATATGTATTCACAAATTCACAAAAACGCCAAACCTAAAAGTTTTTAAAATTAAAACTTCATATATTTATATTTTATCCAAAATTTGCTTTTAAAAATCCATTTCTTTCCTCAGAAGGTGCCTACCATTCTACACCCGATTCTAAAAATCCTGTCATAGTATCCTTTGAACCACAAAGCTCAGAATCAAACACCACCTAACATTTGTACTACCAGCACCTTAACCTTACAGTGTGATTTTCAACAGCCTTGTATTGTCCCTGAGTATAGGGAAAGTATTCTGTTTATTGGAGAGTGGATGGAATTCTCCTAAGAGCCAACCACATATATTTAACTCTAAAGAGCATCTCTTTTCTAATACAGGTGTTAGTAAGAAAAGGCTGGGTGGGGAGAAGGACATCTAACTGCTTAGATTTGAGACCCAGCCATGATTATCTCCTGATAGCTCAGTTGTTAAGAATCCGCCTGCAATGCAGGAGACCCCAGTTTGATAGCTGGCTCAGGAAGATCCGCTGGAGAAAGGATAGGCTACCCACTCCAGTATTCTTGGGCTTCCCTTGTGTCTCAACTGGTAAAGAATCCACCTGCCATGTGGTAGTCCTGGGTTCGATCCCTGGGTTGGGAAGATCCCCCGGAAAAAGGAAAGTCTACCCACTCCAGTATTCTGGCCTAGAGAATTCCATGGAGAAGTCCATGGGTCACAAAGAGTCAGAGTCAGACACAACTGAGCTACTTTCACATATGATTATGCCAGAAAGGTTAATTTACTAATTTTCAAATTAAAAGGTAACTGCCATAAAGTTTGGCCAAGTTCAGAATTATTTTATTAAGTAGCTTCCCCAGGTTGGTGGCCCGAATAAATAAAGGTGATGTAGATCTCCCTTTTGTTGCGCTTAATCTGTGGTATCTTCCCCCACTGGGTAATTGCAGGTTTACTATTAGAGGTGCAAAGCTCTTAATCTTCCTCAGTATGATAACTACAGTCACACTGTCCTGAGGACAATTGTGGAAACACTCAAGGCAAAAAGTAGAAGCACATGATGAATGAACATCGGGTGCTGATAGCGCTGTGACACGGGGCATTGTTCTGATTTACTTCAGCAAGTCTTTAGAGCTTTAAGTGATTTCAACAGAGACTTTAATCTCCTGCTGCAATTAGTGCTCTCCACAGACTTGACATATTATCTAACCATTACATCTCTGGCCTTAACAAATCTCACTGCCCTTTTACTAATTTGATAAAAGGCCTCCTTGTTTCCAGAGTTGGTGATTTCCACTCCTAATATATATACTGGCAACATTAAAACACACATAAAATGCCCACTTAAAGCTTACAATATGTGTGATATAGATCCTTTGTTCTCAGAATTCTTTATTCTCAGCAGTTTTTAAATATACTCAATGTTAAGAGAAGTGCACACAAACAAGTAAGGGTGGGAAGTGAAAAAGAGATTTTCTTCTATATTATGCTCTGTTGTTCACACTAGCTAAAAACACCACAATTATTTCTTTAAAAACTATTTCTTCATTTCCACATAAGATCTTGCAGACACTTCCAAAGTTGGTTCTTATTTTTCTATGGCTATTGCCTTTTACCAAAATAATTTCTTACAAAACTAATGAATTTAAATTCAATAGAAGAAAACAAAAGACACATATCAAACCTATTTGACACATCTATTTTTCATAGATGACATCAGAAAGGAGAGAGGTGAAAATATGTGGACATAATATACAAATAACATAACTAGATTTTCTTATCAACAGCTATTGGGGTCTAAAAAGGGATATGGTTAAAGTACTCACTAGGATACAGCCTAGACTTACCAGTGAATTACTGTAAGCACAGATAAGAAGGTCAGCATTGAATTCCATTTTTTTTTTTCTATTCTATGTCTTTATTTATGCTGTTCTTTCTTCCTTGAATGCTTTCTTCCCAACTCTATAACAACTACTAAGCCTTCAAGGTCATTTCAAATGCCACTCATAGGTGAAGCTATACCCACAAATACCAATACCAAGTATCAATCAATTACTCTCTCCTTAGTATTCCAAAAGAACTTTTTATATATTTCATTACAATGTATCATCCTAACCCCAACTAAAACAGGGCTGCATACAGTAGGTGCACATTTACAGCAAACTACATTGTCAGTAAGCCTATAATATCTCTTATGCACAAACAATAAGATGTCAAATGGCGGAGAAAGAACTTCCTTTTTATTTAAAATATTTATTTGGCTGTGCCAGGTCTTCGGAGAAGGCAATGGCACCCCACTCCAGTACTCTTGCCTGGAAAATCCCATGGACGGAGGAGCCTGGTAGGCTGCAGTCCATGGGGTCGCTAAGAGTCGGACACGACTAAGCAACTTCACTTTCACTTTTCACTTTCATGCATTGGAGAAGGAAATGGCAACCCACTCCAGTGTTCTTGCCTGGAGAATCCCAGGGATGGTGGAGCCTGATGGGCTGCCGTCTATGGGATCGCAGAGAGGCGGACACGACTGAAGCGACTTAGCAGTAGCAGCAGCAGCCAGGTCTTAGTTGGGGCACCCAGGATCTTCCATCTTCTGGCATGTGCGATCTTTATTCGCAGCTTACAAACTCTTGGTTGGAGCATGTGGGATCTAGCTTTCTGACCAGGGATGGACCCTGAGCCCCCTGCATTGGGAGTGCCTAGTCTTAGCCACTGGACCACCAGGGAAATCCCTATATCCTTTTAATGGGGTGTTATGCAGTCATTAAAAACATGTTCACCAAAACTCAGTGAAATATTCTGATATAATGTCAGGTAAAAATGTCAAATCTGGTGGCTCAGATGGTAGAGAATCTGCCTGCAATGAGGAGAGCCAGTTTCAATCCCTGAGTCAGAAAGATCCCCTACAGAAGGGAAAGGCTACCCACTCCATTATTCCTCTCTGGAGAATTTAATAGGCAGAGGAACCTGGCAAGCTACAGTCCATGGGGTCACAAAGAGACAGACACAACAGAGTGACTAACCACTTTCAATTTTTAAAAAAAGGCAGGAAACTGCAGAATTTTTATTTCAGCCATGTATAAAATATATACTTGAAAAAAATTCTAGAAGAAAATACACTCAAGTATTAACCTTCAAGATCACAAAATGATCCAATATATTTATCTCCTCACTGAAATTGAAATGACTAAGCATAAACAGAGATTCCCCCATTTCAAAGGGAGGGGAATATACACACATATCAGGAATTCCTGTAAAACATACCCTAAGAGAAAGAAAAATAAGGAAAAGGCAAATTCTAAATTATTACAAGTGAAGAAAATCCCTAACTTGGAAGTAAATTTCCCAGGAGAAACCTCCACTAACACAACCTGGGCCTCAGCAACTGTAGGTGGGAATGGGCTGTGAAGTAACATGTGGGGAGTAAATTCTGCCAGCAGCACCTGTTTGCACACGCTTGGAAGGGTGACCCTTAATACACCCAGCCTACCCTTAGAAGAGCCAAGAGTGAAACAAGAGAAGCTCCCAGGGAACGAAACTGAAAGAGGCACCCATTCTCAGGGTCCTGGGAGCCTGCTAGGCTACTCACTTGCCTCACACCACCCGCTAGGATCTAACTAGTAGGGCTGCATTAAAAATAAAATAAAAACACTCTGAAAACATGCGCATCAACATAATGGGTGAGATTATTGTTACGAGGCCATGCCTACTCTTTCCCTATGCCTTAGACCTCTCTAACTTAAATAAAAATTACGTAAATCTAGTCTTTTCATTCTCACTTAAAGAAATTATGTAACTTCCAATATTAGAAAAATATATACTTCCCCCACCCCAAATGCATCCATTAATAACATGATGAGAAAAAAAGTCATTTTTTTAAATGGACTTATATGAGATAATTCTGTAGTCTGAAAGAAAATGACCAATTTAAAGGAATTCAAACAAATACAGTTTTAACTATCACGCTTGCAGCAAAAATCAAGGCACTAAATCGTAACAGGATTCTCATGCAAATTTGAAGATATTGTATCCATGAAGAAGAAAATAAGAGAGACAGATGTTAAAATATACTATAAATTTACCACAGTTAAGAAATATGATATTGGCACCAAAATAAACAGATAATAGAAATAAGCACAACGAAAATCTCAGAAATAACCCCAAATACACTAAGAAATTACTGATTTCACTGGTAGTTCAGTCAGTAAAGAATCTGCCTGCAATGCAGGAGACCCGGGTGCAATTCCTGGGTCAGGGAAGATCCCCTGGAGAAGGAAACGGCAACCCACTCCAGTATTCTTGCCTGGGAAATCCCACCAACAGAGATTTGGCAGGCTACAGTCCATGGGGTCACAAGAGTCAGACACGACTTAGCGACTAAAATCACCACACTAATACTGAGCATTTGTGTACAAAAACTTTAAAACCTCACTGTAAACAAAGTTAAAAGATAACCAAATGTAAACAAAGCTAAACAGGAAAAGAAAAACTGGGAAAGTAAATTTTCAACAAGAAAAAGTAAATATTCTTAAAAACATGGTGGGTGGTGGTTTAGTCACTAAGCTGTGTCCAACTCTCACAACCCCACAGACAGCCCGCCAGGCTCTTTTGTTCATGAATATTTGCCTTCTTTTTTAAAAAAGCTTTGTATGTTATAAGAAATAAAAAGAAGGCAAATTTTCCAATAAGAGTATAAATGCAAGTCAACAAATATATATTGAACACTGTATTAGTTTGCGAGGGCTGCTAACAAAGTAACACAGACTGGGTGGCATTAACAGAAATCTGTTTTCTCACAATTACAGAAGCCGGAAGTCCAAAATCACGGTTTCTGCAGAGTTGGTTTCTTCTGAGGACCCTATCCTTGACTTGTAGACATGTAACTGTCTTTACCCTGTGTCTTCACATAGACTTCCCTTTGTGTATGTCTATACACAAATTCCCTCTTCTTATAAGGACACTGGTTGTCCTGGATTATGACTCACCCTAATGACCTCATTTTAACCTAATTTCCTTTTTAAAGACCTTCTTTACAAATACAGTCATGTTCTAACGCACTGGTGATTTCAGCACATGAAGCTGGAGCAGGAAAGAAAGGAGGAAGTCTGTAACAAGTACAGGTATTCCCCACCTTTTGAAAGTTTGCTTTATGCTACTTTGCTTTTACAAAAGTCTTACATTAGTGCCTGGTTTTGCTGAATAAAAGAAATTCCAAGAGGATTTTCGATTTTATGAAGAAAAAAAAAAAGGGGTGAAAAGAGCCTTCACCATGTCTTGCAAAGAGCCTTTATAGAGGCAGTGCACACCCCGAGTAACAACAGTAGCACCACCAAGCTCCTTCCACAGACGTGGATGTATACTCAGAATCTGAGCATCAAGACACCACAGCTTTGAACTCTGTCTGTGAGCAGCTGTGCTTTTGCGTGAAGGTGCTTCAGTCGTGTCCGACTCTTTTCGAGCCTATGGACCACAACCCACCAGGCTCCTCTGTCCATGGGACTCTCCAGGCAAGAATACTGGAGTATGTTGCCACTTCCTTCTCCAGAGGATCTTCCCAACCAGGGCATTAAACCCGCATCTCTTAAATCTCCTGCATTGGCAGGTGGATTCCTTACCACTAACGCCACCTGGGATCTGTGCCTTTCCTCAATTCATTTTCTGCATCCATTAGCAAGGTAAGTACTAAGATAACTGCTTCTTCACTTGATGCCATTTCAGCTTACAAAAGATTTCAAAGGAATGCTCTACACCTGGATATCAGGGAATACCTGCATCTACTATTTGCCAGGCATTATTCTAGATACACCAATGTACCAAACAGACAACTATCCTTCCTTATAGACCTGACATTCCATAGAGATATTCATAAGAAATGGACAATAAACAGTAAACCTGATAAATAAAATTATACTAGAAGGTGATAAGCATTATGGAAAAAACTATAAACAGAGTAGTTTAAGAAGAATCAAGATTGCATGGCAGGGGATGCAAGTTTAAAATACAAGTCATTGAGTAGATGACATTTTAACAATGATGAGCAAAAGAAATTAATGGTAAATCACACCTACTTTAAAGAATTAGAAATGTTAATAGACAAAGAAAAACTGTTCAACTGCAACAAAACATTTACCATCTAATGAACAAAAAGTATTAATACCACCAATGTAAGCCATGGTACAGGTAAGGATTAATGGGAGTATAAATTAGTATAACCACAAAACAGTAAAGAAATTAAAGGAGAAAACATATAAAGTCCCTACAATGCATCGTAATCAAAGATCCAAATGTGAAGGACAAAAATAAAAATGTAAACACAAAAATTACAATAGCAGAAAATCTTACTATCTGTGAACTAATGAAGTACTCTGGGTACCCTCTATTTACAGATGATTTACATTTAATTGTACTGGCAGAGCCCCTTCTAAACTTCAAAAACCAAAACAAACAAAAAACTGTTCACAATGCGACTATCTTAAATGAAGCTTAAGAAAATTCTTAGTATATCAAAGAAAGGATCCAAAATCTTGGGGCAACAGGAATGCTGTTCATTATGAATGGTCTCAGTTTAGTTTAGTCGCTCAGTCGTGTCCGACTCTTTGCGACCCCATGAATCGCAGCACACCAGGCCTCCCTGTCCATCACCATCTCTCGGAGTTCACTCAGACTCACGTCCATCGAGTCCGTGATGCCATCCAGCCATCTCATCCTCGGTCGTCCCCTTCTCCTCCTGCCCCCAATCCCTCCCAGCATCATAGTCTCTTCCAATGAGTCAACTCTTCGCATGAGGTGGCCAAAGTACTGGAGTTTCAGCTTTAGCATCATTCCTTCCAAAGAAATCCCAGGGCTGATCTCCTTCAGAATGGACTGGTTGGATCTCCTTGCAGTCCAAGGGACTCAAAGGCTTTGGCATAGTCAATAAAGCAGAAATAGATGTTTTTCTGGAACTCTCTTGCTTTTTCCATGATCCAGCGGATGTTGGCAATTTGATCTCTGGTTCCTCTGCCTTTTCTAAAACCAGCTTGAACATCTGGAAGTTCACGGTTCATGTATTGCTGAAGCCTGGCTTGGAGAATTTTAAGCATCACTTTACTAGCATGAGATGAGTGCAACTGGGCAGTAGTTGAGCATTCTTTGGCATTGTCTTTCTTTGGAATTGGAATGAAAACTGACCTTTTCCAGTCCTGTGGCCACTGCTGAGTTTTCCAAATTTGCTGGCATATTGAGTGCAGCACTTTTACAGCATCATCTTTGAGAATTTGAAATGGCTCGACTGGAATTCTATCACCTCCACTAGCTTTGTTCGTAGTGATGCTTCTTAAGGCCCACTTGACTTCACATTCCACGATTTCTGGCTCTGGGTGAGTGATCACACCATCGTGATTATCTGGGTCATGAGGATTTTTTTTGTACAGTTCTTCTGTGTATTCTTGCCACCTCTTCTTAATAGCTTCTGCTTCTGTTAGGTCCCTACCATTTCTGTCCTTTATTGAGCCCATCTTTGCATGAAATGTTCCCTTGATATCTCTAATTTTCTTGAAGAGATCTCCAGTTTTTCCCATTGCATTGTTTTCCTCTATTTCTTTGCATAGACCACCGAGGAAGGCTTTCTTATCTCTCCTTGTTAATTCTTTGGAACTCTTATTGGATGCCTGTTGTCAAACTCAAGGTTCTGTGCTCAATACACAGAGGTCAAATAAACCAAAACATAGGGGGTTGGAGAGAAAAATTTATTATGAAAGCCAAGGAAGGAGAATGTGTGGTTTGTGCCCCAAATACCCAAACTCCCTCATAGTCTTCAGGGAAGAGTTTTTAAAGGCAAAACTTGCAGAGAGGGCTATAGGCTGGTGATGAGGTAACAGGGTGAAATTCCAGGAATCTCAACCATCAACGTTCTGGTTTCAACCAGTTTGGGGTTTCCAACGTGCTTGTTCTCAGGCAGAAGTTACCCATCCTGGGTAGGTGCCTTAGTTCTTGTAAAACTCAGAGATATGTGTCAGATTGCTGTGTTTATCCCTTGAGCAGGAGCTAGAACTTTTTACTGCTGTGCTATTTTTTCTTGAGTGCTTTTCCTTTGTCTTTGCACTCCTCACTTCACTAATTAGTAACTAATTCAGGGAAGGTGTGGGACTGAAGCCTTTTTCCTACAAACAAGAAATGAGGGACACAGAAAGGCTTTTGTACATGGGAGAGCCCCACAGGGTCCTGTGCATTTTCATGCCTACTACATGCATGATGGTGTGCTGGCTATTGGGGATTCAGTGTGAACCAGGCAGACATGATCTTTGTCTCCATGGGTTTTACATAAAGTTACGAAATTAAGATGTGAGAGCAAGTTCTTAGAACTTTGGGGATCTTTCATGGACAGGAAATAGTTAAAGAAAAGGAACAGTATGAGAAAATTTAGCCCCACTAAACTGAAGCAAAATACTGAAGATATTTCTACAATCAAGGATAAGATAATATAAATATCTCAAGTACTCTGGGTAGTAAATACAGTGAAGAAAAATATTTNATCTTTCATGGACAGGAAATAGTTAAAGAAAAGGAACAGTATGAGAAAATTTAGCCCCACTAAACTGAAGCAAAATACTGAAGATATTTCTACAATCAAGGATAAGATAATATAAATATCTCAAGTACTCTGGGTAGTAAATACAGTGAAGAAAAATATTTTGAAAATGAAATACCATCTTCTTTGGGCTAGATTCTTCTTTTGAAGGCCAAGAGTCAATCTCTTCCAGTCTTAGTTGTCTAGATACTGCAATGCTTTGTGTTTCTCTGACTGTTTCATAAGAACAATCTAGTTCCTTATTAGTCAAGAGGCAGATCCCTGAGCACCTGAGCAGTTATCTTGCTTTGTAAACTAATCTGAGTGCAAACGAAGCCCTTCTTTTAAAGTTCAAGCCTTTCTTCGGTCTTTTATTACCACAGAGTGAATGCATGGCTTATGCCCCAAACACCCAAACTCCCTCATAGTCTTCCAGGAAGAATTTTTAAAGGCAAAATTGGGGGGAGGACTGCAAGGTGTATGATTGGCTGGTGATGAAGTAACAGGATGAAATTCTAGGAATCTCAACCATCAGCCTTCTGATTTCAACTAGTCTGTGGTTTACACTAAATTATAAGCACCCAATCCATTATTTCCAGGCTTCAAATTGTCCATTTAAGGAAAACATCTTCTGCTGGTTGCTTGAAAATACTCTCCTTAGAGATTACAATGTTCACACTGTCCTTTAAATGTTAGTAGATTTCAACTGCCTAATGGGCATTTCTGTTTAGCTATCTCATAGGCGTATCAACAATCCCCAAATTGAATTATGATCTGATAACTCCTTTTTCATTCTTTATATCTGTTAGTGACACCTCTGTACTAGAAATTTGAGAGGCAATCACATTCAAATGCAAATTCATGCATTTTTAACCCAAATATCTGATGAATTTGCCTCCTAATCCCCTCCCCCACTCTTTCTCCTGCCATCCTTCCTTCCCAGCTGGCTCAAGTTTTTATCTTTTTCACACTTTCATTGTACTTGAACTGTGGCCTCCTAATTTTTCTTAACACTTTACCTCTGTTTTTTTGAATCTTACACTCCCATTGTACCACAGCCATCTGTCTGCAGTTCCCAGTTTTGTCAGTTCCATGTTTAAACCCCTTCAGGGGTTTTCTATTATTGCCAGCAGTTTTCTCAACTGGGTAGGGCTCTTTTGAAAGTTTGGGTGGGACAAGAAGGTCTTCATTGTGCTGGACTGTCTCTTCACATAGCAGGACATTAAGTATCTCTGTAAGCATGTTATTAAATGCTCATAGAAAATCTCTTTGTGCTGAGGATTTTTTACTGAACTGTAATTCAGCTAGCTGCTCAAGTATGAAAGCCAGTGCTCAAGAGGTAAGTGCTGGTAGGAATGGAATGGTTGCTTTACTCTGAAGGCCAGTGACATGGGGAGATGGCAGACTTGTGTTCAAAAACCACCTCCAAAGATTTTGATCAACCATTTTTTTTTTTTTT
>SJYT01080776.1:61069-181827 GCA_006410635.1 Cephalophus harveyi | reverse complement strand
ATATACACACATATATATATTATATACATATATACACATAATAAAAACATATATTTCTTGAGGAGGAGCCAGGGTCCTATTCCCGGGCAGCATTATTTTTCTTGACTGCTCCTCCTTAGTTTCTGTATTCTCTCTCTTCCCTGATAAGCAACCCTTTGAATCTGCCCTGTGAAACTCTGGGAAGGTCAAGGAGGCTGAATGGAGTGTGTTCCCTACAAACAAGAAGCAGGGGACATAGAGAGAATTTGTACCTGTGGGGCCCCACAGGGTTCTGCTCCATTTAAGGAGTGGGCAGAATGCACCACCACGCAATACACCATTTTGGCACATTGATTAATTGAATTAAATTTGTTTTGTAAACACCGGTGCAGGAAGGACATTCTGACCCTCTTTTGTTCCCCTGACAACAGGAAATAAATAGTCCCCTTAAAATGTACCCTCCCTGGACCAGGAGGAAGAAAGTTATCTTTATACCAGACACAGGAAGTTAGAGCCAAGAAAGCTATATAAACAAAACTTCTCTTTTATTTATCAGCTTACAATCCATGTTTGGATCACAAAACATGGTCCACTGGAAGAGGGAATGGCAAACACTTCACTATTCTTGCCTTGAGAAACCCACGAGCAGTATGAAAAGAAAAAAGATACGACACTGAAAGATGAAATTCCCAGGTTGGTATCTGCCCAATACACTACTAGAGAAGAGTGGAGAAATAGCTCCAGAAAAAATGAAGAGGCTGAGCCAAGTGAAAACAACACACAGTTGTGAATGTGACTGGTGATGAAAGTAAAGCCCTATGCTGTAAAGAGCAGTATTGCATAGGAACCTGGAATATTAGGTCCATGAATCAAAGTAAATTGGAAGTGGTGAAACAGGAGATGGCAAGAATGAACATTGACATTTTAGGAATCAGTAGACTTAAATGGACTGGAATGGGCAAATTTAATTCAGATGACCATTATATCTACTATTGTGGGCAAGAATCCTTTAGAAGAAATGCAGTAGACCTCATAGGCAACAAAAGAAACTGAAATGCATTACTTGTGCCCAATCTCAAAAACAAGAGAATGATCTCTGTTTGTTTCCAAGGCAAGCCATTCAATATGACAAATCTATGCCACAACCACTAATGCCAAAGAAGATGAACTTGAACGGCTCTATGATGACCTACAAGACTTTCTAGAACTAACACCAAAAAAAAGATGTCCTTTTCATCATAAGAGAATGGAATGCAAAAGTAGGAAGTCAAGAGATACCTGGAGTAACAGGCAAATCTGGGCTTGGAATACAAAATGAAGTAGGACAAAGTCTAACAGAGTTTTTGCCAAGAGAACACACTGGTCGTAGCAAACACTCTCTTCCAACAACACAGGAGATGACTCTGCACATAGATGGTCAATACTGAAATCAGATTGATGATATTCTTTGCAACTGAAGATGGAGAAGCTCTGTACAGTCAGGAAAAAACAAGACCGGGAGATGAGTGTGGCTCAGATCATGAACTCCTTATTGCCAAATACAGACTTATATTGAAGAAAGTAGGGAAAACTGCTAGGTCATTCAGGTATGACCTAAATCAAATCCTTTATGATTATACAGTGGAAGTGAAAAATAAATTCAAGGAACTAGATCTGATAGACAGAGTGCCTGAAGAACTACGGATGGAGGTTTGTAACATTGTATAGGAGGCAGTGATCAAAACCATCCGCAAGAAAAAGAAATGCAAAAAGGCAAAATGGTTGTCTGAGGAAGACTTACAAATAGCTGAGAAAAGAGAAATGAAAGGCAAAGGAGAAAAGGAAAGATATACTCATTTGAATGCAGAGTTCCAAAGAATATCAAGGAGAGATAAGAAATCGTTCCTCAGTGATCAATGCAAAGAAATAGAGAAAAACATTAGAATGAGAAAGACTAGACATCTCTTCAAGATAATTAGAGATAAAAAGAGAAACTTTCATGCAAAGATGGGCACAATATAGGACAAAAATGGTATGGACCTAACAGAAACAGAAGCTGTTAAGAAGAGGTGGCAAGAATAGAGAGTTCAGTTCAGTTGCTCTCTGAGACCCCATGGATTGCAGCACTCCAGGCTTACTTGTCCATCACCCACATCCAGAGCCTACTCAAACTCATGTCCGTCGAGTCGGTGATGCCATCCAACCATCTCATCCTCTGTCATCACCTTCTCCTCCCACTTTCAATCTTTCCCAACATCAGGGTCTTTTCCAGTGAGTTAGTTCTTCACAACAGCTGGCCAAAGTATTGGAGTTTCAGCTTCAACATCAGTCCTTCCAATGAATATTCAGGAATGATTTCCTTTAGGATGGACTGGTTGGATCTCCTTGCAATCCAAGGGACTCTCAAGAGTCTTCTCCAATACCACAGCTCAAAAGCATCAATTCTCTGACACTCAGCTTTCTTTATACTCCAACACTCACATCCATGAATGACTATTGGAAAAACCATAGCTTTGACTAGATGGACTTTTGTTGGTAAAGTAATGTCTCAGCTTTTTAATATGCTGTCTAGGTTGGTCATAGCTTTTCTTCCAAGAAGCAAACGTCTTTTCATTTCATGGCTGCAGTCAATATCTGCAGTGATTTTGGAGACCAGAAAAATAAGGTCAGCCACTGTTTCCACTGTTTACTCATCTATTTGCCATGAAGTGATGGGACCGGTTGCCATGATCTTAGTTTTCTGAATGTTGAGCTTTAAGCCAACTTTTTCACTCTCCTCTTTCACTTTCATCAAGAGGCTCTTTAGTTCTTCTTCACTTTCTTGGTGGCCAAAGTATTGGAGTTTCCGCTTCAGCATCAGTCCTTCCAATGAATATTCAGGACTGATTTCCTTTAGGATGGACTGGTTGGATCTCCTTGTAATCCAAGGGACTCTCAAGAGTCTTCTCCAATACCACAGCTCAAAAGCATCAATTCTCTGACACTCAGCTTTCTTTATACTCCAACACTCACATCCATGAATGACTATTGGAAAAACCATAGCTTTGACTAGATGGACTTTTGTTGGTAAAGTAATGTCTCAGCTTTTTAATATGCTGTCTAGGTTGGTCATAGCTTTTCTTCCAAGAAGCAAACGTCTTTTCATTTCATGGCTGCAGTCAATATCTGCAGTGATTTTGGAGACCAGAAAAATAAGGTCAGCCACTGTTTCCACTGTTTACTCATCTATTTGCCATGAAGTGATGGGACCGGTTGCCATGATCTTAGTTTTCTGAATGTTGAGCTTTAAGCCAACTTTTTCACTCTCCTCTTTCACTTTCATCAAGAGGCTCTTTAGTTCTTCTTCACTTTCTGCCACAAGAGTGGTGTCATCTGCATATCTGAGGTTATTGATATTTCTCCTGGCAATCTTGATTCCAGTTTGTGCTTCTTCCAGCCCAGTGTTTCTCATGATGTACTCTGCATATAAGTTAAATAAGCAGGGTGACAGTATACTGTCTTGACATACTCCTTTTCCTATTTGGAACCAGTCTGTTGTTCCATGTCTAGTTCTAACTGTTGCTCCTTGACCTGCATAGAGATTTCTCAAGAGGCAGGTCAGGTGGTCTGGTATTCCCATCTCTTGAAGAATTTTCCACAGTTTACTGTGATCCACAGAGTCAAAGGCTTTGGCATAGTCAATAAAGCAGAAGTAGATGTCTTTCTGGAAATCTTGCTTTTTGGATGATCCAGTGGATGTTGGCAATTTGATCTCTCATTCCTTTGTTTTTTCTAAATCCAGCTTGAACATCTGAAAGTTCATAGTTCATGTCCTGTTGAAGCCTGGCTTGGAGAATTTTGAGCATTAGTTTGCTAGCATGTGAGATGAGTGCAATTGTGCAGTTTGAGCATTCTTTGGTATTGCCTTTCTCTGGGATTGGAATGAAAACTGACCTTTTCCAGTCTTGTGGCCACTGCTGAGTTTTTCAGATTTGCTGGCATATTCAGTCCAGCACTTTCACAGCATCATCTTTTAGGATTTGAAATGGCTCAACTGGAATGCTATCACCTCCACTAGCTTTGCTTGTAGTGATGCTTCCTAAGGCCCACTTGACTTTACATTCCAGGAAGTCTGGCTCTAGGTCAGTGATCACACCATCGTGATCACCTGAGTCATGAAGATCTTTTTTGTACAGTTCTTCTGTGTATTCTTGCCACCTCTTCTTAATATCTTCTGCTTCTGTTAGGTCCATACCATTTCTGTCCTTTATTGAGCCCATCTTTGCATGAAATGTTCCCTTGGTATCTCTGATTTTCTTGAAGAGATCTCTAGTCTTTCCCATTCTGTTCTTTTTCTCTATTTCTTTGCATTGATCACTGAGGACCGCTTTCTTATCTCTCCTTCCTTGCTATTCTTGGGAACTCTGTATTCAAATGGGTATATCTTTCCTTTTCTCCTTTGCCTTTCACTTCTCTTCTTTTCACAGCTATTTGTAAGGGCTCCTCAGACAATCATTTTGCCTTTTTTTGCATTTATTTTTCTTGGTCTTGATCCCTGTCTCCTGTACAGTGTCATGAACCTCCATCCACAGTTCTTCAGGCACTCTGTCTATCAGATCTAACCCATTGAATCTATTTCTCACTTCCACTGTATATGCAGAGTACATCATGCCAAATGCTGGGTTGGATGAAGCACATGCTGGAATCAAGACTGTGGGAGAAATAGCAATAACCTCAGATATGCAGGTAATAATACCTTTATGGCAGAAAGTGAAGAGGAACTAAACAGCCTCTTGATGAAAGTGAAACAGGAGAGTGAAAAAGTTGGCTTAAAACTGAACATTCAAGATACTAAGATCAAGGAATCCGGTCTCATCACTTCAGGTCAAGTAGATGGGGAGACAATGGAAACAGTGACAAACTTTTTCTAGGGCTCCAAAATCACTGCATATGGTGATTGCAGCCAAGAAATAAAAGACATATGCTCCTTGGAAGATAAGCTATGACAAACCTAGATAACATATTAAAAAGCAGAGACATTACTTTACCAACAAAAGTCCATCTAGTGAAAGCTATGGTTTTTCCAGTAGTCATATATGGATGTGAGAGTTGGACTGTAAAGAAAGCTGAGCACCAAAGAACTGATGCTTTTGAACTTGGTTTTGGAGAAGACCATTGAGAGTCCCTTGGACTGCAAGAAGATACAACCAGTCAGTCCTAAAGGAAAACAGTCCTGAATATTCACTGGAAGGACTGATACTGAAGCTGAAGCTCAAATACTTTGTCCACTGATGCCAAGAACTAACTCATTGGAAAAGACCCTGATGCTGGGAAAGATTGAAGGTAGGAGGAGAAGGTGATAACAGAGGATGAGATATTGGATGACATCACCAACTCAATGGGTAAGAGTTAGAGCAAGCTCTGGGAGCTGGTGATGGACAGGGAAGCCTGTCATGCTGCAGTCCGTGGGTTGCAAAGAGTCGGACATGACTGAGGGTCTGAACTAAACTGAATTGATCCCAAGCCCGAATCCCTTTGCCTTGTCAGCTCCTCACAAATTTATTGTTTCTTTGTCTAAAAGATATAAAAGCTGCCTGCTTTGGTCAGTTCTTTGAGTCTCATATTTTTATGAGTTTCTGTACATATGTGCAATTAAATTAGGTTTTAGTCCTGTTGGTCTATCGTATGTCAATTTAACTGTTAGGCCAGCCAAAGAACCTAGAGGGGAAGAAAGAAAGAGTCTCGTTTACAGTGACAACCAAGAAATGCAAGCACACCTGCCCAGACATGCGCTGCTACTTCCCCTGCCGACAATCTCTAAGAAAAAAGTCTGTACTTCTTACCATGGTCTACAAAGCCCCCAGAGACCCGACCTGTACCTAGACTCCTGGCCTCCTTGGTTCTCTGTTAAGTGACTGCTGTGCTCTGCCACCTGTGTGCCAGCTCTTCCAACCCCTCACCCAGCTAACTGCTCATTGCAGAGTCTTTTCCTCCCAGAAGCCTTCCTTGAACACTTCCCTTGCTTCTCTTTGCCCCTTTCCTCTTGCCCCCACCCCCATTCTGACACTGACCTAACGGGAGTTTCTCCTCTTGGTACACCCTGCATCCTGCGAATACTCTCCCAACACTCAGACTATCAGGTTACCCGGACCTGTTAATGCTTGATGGCTCCACAAACGTCTTTGTGGACAGTGCGGATGAAGACAGATGGGCTTCCCAGGTCTTTCTTCCAGGAAGCACTTGCTGTTTGTAAGACTGTCCTAAGGCTGCTGAAACAAAGTCCCAGGAACTAGGTAACTTAAATCAATAGAAATGTATTCTCTCACAGTTCTGGAGGCCAGAAGTCTGAAATCAAGGTGTCAGCAGGACAACATGCCCTCTGAAGGCTCTAGGTGGAATCCACCCAGGCCTCTTCCAGCTGCTGTTGGCTCCTGGCTTGTGTCTGCATAACTCCAATCTGTGTGTTTATCTTCACGTGGCCTTCTCATCACTTCTTGTCTGCTCTTCTGTCCCTTATATGGACATGTCATCAGATTTAAGACCAACCTGCATAATCCAGGATGATCTCCTATCATGATCCTTAATTACATCTGTGATATCCTTTTTCTGAAAAAAGTTATAACTATGGGTTTAGGAGGTGGATGTTCTTACTTCGTGGGACCATTATGCACCCTGTTCCACTGTCTAGCTATGAGGAGGGTGCTCAGCAAATAGCCTCTGGCCGTCAGCTCCTTCAAGCGCCAAGGAACCAGCCTGTAGGATTGTTGTGTTAGACCAGGTTGCCTGATGGTTGAAAGTTGGGATGGGTCACTGAAAATTAGGCCACTTGTTACCTGGCAGTGATTGGAAAGACCCGCAGTCAAATTCTTTCTCCTGTACTTTCATTACCTACACTCGCTGTGACCCTCTTTCTCTGGGTTTCTTTCAATAGGAGTCATTTACTGAGAACCTTTTAAACCTGCCACAGAGTGAGAAGTTGCGGTTGTGACAGGAGAAGCCTCATAGACCTCCTTATCCTCTTGGAGCCAGGCTGCTTGGTCAGGAAGACGGGAAGCAGTGAGAACACAGGTGGGATAATGACTAAGCACCGTGACAAACCGTTAAGGAAAAGTGACAGCTTCCGGAAGGGAGCTGGGTCTCTGTCCATCAGCCTCATTTTCCTGAGCTGCAAAGAGGGCTGCGTTCTGAAGTCTAAGTCCTTTCAACACCCAGTCTGCTCTGTGTGCTGAGATAATTAAGGGATTTTTATGAAAGCCTTGAGACTTAAGCTGACCTGTGAAGTATAGAAGAGGTCAAACAGGAGAAAGAGAAGGGAAGGGGCTGGAGGGCCTGGGCATCTGGAAGGAGAGGTTAGGATTTGCCTCCCCTGGAGGAGGAGGAGAAATGGCCTGGGAGAGTGCCAGGGGTTGGATGTGAAGCTGAAGGAGACAGGGGGGAGGAGACAGGGCAGCGGAGCGGGGCTAGGACCCTCTGCTGACGGTGTGCTGGAAGGGTTTCAGAAAAGGAAGGAGATGAGATTATAAACGTGATACTGGGACTTCCCTGGCGGGCCAGTGGTTAAGATTCTGAGCTTCCACTGCAGGGAGCAAAGATTTGATCCCTAGTGGGGAACTAAGACCCTTCATGCCACTTGGTGTGGCCAAAATAATAATAATAATAAGTGGTATTTGGGTGTTTTTCTTTTTTTTTTTAAAAGCTGCACTATGTGGCGAGCATGTGGGATCTTAGTTCCTTGGCCAAAGATCAAGCCCACGTCCCCTGCATTAGAAGCTGGGAATCTTAATCATTGTACTTCCCAGGACCCCGGGTATTTGTTTTTGAAGAAAAGTGTTTGACATTCAGTATAGACAAGAAAAGAGCTTCCCCTGCGGCTCAGCAGTAAAAAAAAAACCTGCCTGCAAGGCAGGAGACACAGGAGATGTGGATTCAATCCCTGGATGGAAAGATCCCCTGAGTAGGGAATGGCAACCCACTCCAATATTCTCACCTGGAGAATCCCACGGACAGAGGAGACTGGCGGGCTACAGTTCATGGCGTCACAAAGAACTGGATACGACTAAAGCAACTGGGCACACGCATGCCTAGGTAAGAAAAAGTGAGAGGCCAGAAACTGGAAGGTAACTCAAGACACTTTTTGCAGTCGCCCAGGTGGGGGACTTGATGTGACTTGGAATTCAGGCAGCAGTAATATGAGAAACCCATCTCAGGGTTTGCTTTATCAATTGGTATGAACTTAAGACAGCTGCTGCTGCTGCTGCTAAGTCGCTTCAGTCGTGTCTGACTCTGTGCGACCCCAGAGAGGGCAGCCCACCAGGCTCCCCCGTCCTGGGATTCTCCAGGCAAGAACACTGGAGTGGGTTGCCATTGCCTTCTCCAGTGCATGTAAGTGAAAAGTGAAAGTGAAGTCGCTCAGTCGTGTCTGACTGTTAGTGACCCCATGGACTGCAGCCCACCAGGCTCCTCCATCCATGGGATTTTCCAGGCGAGAGTACTGGAGTGGGGTGCCATTGGCTTCTCCAGAGAAATCTTAACTCAAAAGTTAGGATCCTGGGAAACACCCAGAAATAAGAACGCTTGGAGGTCATAGAGATTAAAAAAGACTGAGCTTGCTCGGGGACCTGTAGCGCTGGGGTACTGTCAGGCCATCCGGATAGAAGCGTCTGCCTGTTTGTGAGGGGCNTGGGGTGCCATTGGCTTCTCCAGAGAAATCTTAACTCAAAAGTTAGGATCCTGGGAAACACCCAGAAATAAGAACGCTTGGAGGTCATAGAGATTAAAAAAGACTGAGCTTGCTCGGGGACCTGTAGCGCTGGGGTACTGTCAGGCCATCCGGATAGAAGCGTCTGCCTGTTTGTGAGGGGCGCCTCGTGGCGGCCCTGTCCCTGCGGCAGCCCTGTCCTGCCACCGTCGGGCTGCCACCTTCACGGGCTGTCTCTCCAAGGCTCCTGGGAAGACAGCCTCCTGTTAGCTCCACAAAGGCATCTCTGCTATCTTGAATGCGACCTTTCTTTTAATTTATACTATCTACTCTTGAATCTTTTGGTGTGTTAGCATCTGTTTTCCACTCTCTAGTGGATGAAAAGAAGCATCAGGGGTGAGTGTCCATTTACTCCTTTGTTCAATAAATATTCATTGAGTACCTACTTGGTGCCAGTTATCATGCTAGGCACTGGGCATCTAAAAATGAGTAAATCTCCCCTGGTTCCTCTTGTGGTGGGAAAGATGCCAAATGAGGGTGAAGAGAGGCAAGTGCAGGATTCTTCAAACAAAAAGCAGGGATGTCTGAAGAATGCTGAAGGGTTACAAAAAGCTTTTAAAAGAAGCAGCTACTAAGCGACACCCTGAAGAATGCTTGGGGGTGACCCGGGGCAATGCTGCAGGGCTGTCCAGCTCCAAAGTCACCTTGCATGGGGTGCTCTGTGTGAATGAGAGGAGATGTGCAAGGACGTGGCCCAGAATGAGGGTTGGGACATGTGCTGGGGCTGGGGGACAGATTGAGGGGAGGTACCTCAGAACTGATCGGTGTTTAGACACTGACTCATCTTAAAGAAACTCCTAAGGCATGAATAAATATAAACAAGCATAACTGTTTGCTAATTTTTATGAGAGATTAGAGTATGTATCCTCCACACAGACCAGAGATTGACAGCTTTGAGGTGCTGACTCACACCAACTAAACTCTCAAGGCATTAATATATGCAAGTCTGTACTCTGGTTTGTTAATTTTCTATGAGAAACAGAGTCGATCTGTCAAGCGGACCAGAGATTGACAGCTCGTCCCTCTCCCTGCATGGGGGCCTCCCTGGGAAGCCCAATTATCCCAGGGTTTCATGGCAAGCCTGGAATCAGAGGAAAGAGCAGTTAGTTACATGACCTGAGGACTTCAGGACCTCAGGCTATGTGTCTGATGTGTCCATCTCTTGTTGGGGACCAGCTCAGTGGATTTGTCGGGGGAAGGAGAGGTGGTGAGGGCCCAGCCCACCCTGACCTCTTTGCACCTCTCCACTCCAAAGCTTGTTAACCTTCCCCACTCTGACAGTCTTCCTTGAAATGTGTGAATGTTAACTGTAGCTTGGGATTAACTGCTTACTGCATCCCTGTGTTCAATCAACTACACTGTTGATGGTAGTCATTTCATGCCAGGGGCACTCCCAGTGTTCAGGTCCTCTGTGTCACCTCTCCGCTGTCTTTCAGTGCACGTGTACAAGCTAATTTGGTATCTTGGGCCATTGTAGTAATTGCTACATGAATGGTTNTGTGTGAATGTTAACTGTAGCTTGGGATTAACTGCTTACTGCATCCCTGTGTTCAATCAACTACACTGTTGATGGTAGTCATTTCATGCCAGGGGCACTCCCAGTGTTCAGGTCCTCTGTGTCACCTCTCCGCTGTCTTTCAGTGCACGTGTACAAGCTAATTTGGTATCTTGGGCCATTGTAGTAATTGCTACATGAATGGTTTTAGGGCATGATGAATGCAAATCAACTTTTAACCAAGGTAAAAAGCAAGCAGGCCTTGGGATATACTTTAAGTCCTCTTACCAAGAATAGAACTCGCACCTCCTGACTTCTACTCTAGACCCTCTCCCCGGTGCCTGGTGCAGGACTAGTTAAACGTGCCTTGCCACTGGGGCAGCTCAGGCCTGACCTACACTGGCTTTTTTTCAATCTGGATACTTTGTGCAAAAGGTAGAAGAGTGTCCCCCCCAAAAGAAGTCCACATCCTAATCTCTGAACCTGTGACTATGTACCAAGGGACTGATGTGGTTAAGAATCTTGAGAAGGAAGATTCTTGGGGATTATCTGAACCCAATATAATCACAAAGCTTCTTAGAAGAAAAGCAGGGAGGCAGGAGAGTGAGAGAAAGAGTTAAAATGACAGAAGCAAGAGGTCAGAGAAAGAGATTGGAAGATGCTTCTCTGCTGGCTTTCCTGGGAGGGAGGAGACAGGAGCCCCTAGAAGCTGGAGAGAGCAAAACAATAGACTGTGCCCTAGAGCACTTAGAAGAAATGCAGCCCTACTCCCATCCTGACATAGGATTTCTGAAACAGAGAACTCTAAGATGGTAAGTTTGTGTGCTATGACATCACTAAGCTGGTGGTGTTGTAGCCATGCATTCTGGGAAACAAACTCACTCAGAAGGACAAAGCAAATAGTGGAGTGCAGTTTATTACACCGGCGGGCCCAAGGCAGGGTCTCCTCTTAGCCAAGGACCCTGACCAGTTTTTCTGAAAACTTTATATACCCTAAGTGTACGTGCCCAAGCCCACCTCCCCAAATTCCCTGAAACTAGTCTGAACAAAGGAAAAGAAAGATACAATCAAAGTTAACCCGTGATTCATATGCCTTAAGCCTAGGGAGTTAACAGTGGACAATTATCAATAGGCCTGTGGTCATACCCCAATAACCATAATATAATTTATGACTCTATTCGGTTACACAGATAATTAGGGTATTCTTTTAGGCCTCAGAGAGTCTAGCTACGAGCCCTGGGGTTCCATCCAGGGGGCCTGGTTTTCCAGTTGGTATGTTGTTTCCATAGATACTGGGCATATAGCTCAAAGTCCACAGTCCGGCCCAAGATGGAGTCCTGCTTTCAAGATGGAGCCTGTTCTGTCTGTTTCCTCCTTCAGCGGTAATCTGTTATAGCTGTGATAAGAAAATGATACATTAAAAAAAAAAAAGAAAATGATACATTCAGCTTCTCCTGTCTCCAGGACCTATAGTCTTGTCCACCCTCCTGTGCAGAGCCCCTCACTCTGGAGAGCCTGCTGATGGGAGACAAGACACGCAGTACCTGTGGAGTGGGGGTTATCCTTCTCATGAATGGTGCAGCATTTAAAGCTCTGGTTTACTGCTGCCCATGCATAAGTGTTGAGTCTATGCTCTGGGCCAAAAATGCAGTTGCCCTGTCACTGCTTGTGCTGTGACATAGCCCTCCCCTAGGGTGCTGGTGGAGATGCCGGCTTCCTTTGAAGCTAGTCATTCAGATCAGCTCTATGGGAGCCCTCAAGCAAGATGAGAAATAGGTCCAAGATTCTCATCATGATGCAAGTTTCATATCAAAAATGCACAGTCAATTGACTGGAACAGGAAATAATTAATCAGGACATTATAGAGCAGTTAAGTATAATTGATTCAAACAAAAGAATGTGAGTGTGCAGTCTTAGCTACCAGAGTAATTTTATTTCCTTGCAAATTTAGTTCAAGATAAACAAACATCAGAATAATCTTTTCAGGTTTTTCATGACTCATGGATTATTTCCTCCTTTCTAGTTATCAAAAATATTATTAAACTCACATGCCAATACCTCTAGGTTGATCATACTCTGTAGAAAAAGCTCCATGCTCCTGGTAAATGAGAAATTAACTCTGACATTAGGAACCAGTTTCCATGTGTGTATGCGTGAGTTTATATGTGGGGGGATGGTACTGAATAAAAGCTGGAGGGAAAAGTGATTTCTTATCTAATATCTTAAAATCTAAGCACAAATGCATAAAACATTTATGTTGTGAAAACGCCATCTGAGAAAGTGACTTAATTGCGTGAGTTTATATGTGGGGGGATGGTGCTGAATAAAAGCTGGAGGGAAATTTGATTTCTTATCTAATATCTTAAAATCTAAGCACAAATGCATAAAACATTTATGTTGTGAAAACGCCATCTGAGAAAGTGACTTAATCTCAAGGGTAAACTTATTGATACTGTGTAGGTTTTTCTTTCCTCTTATCTTTTTTTTTTGCCCCTAGAGCTGAGAGCTCTTATAAGGAAAGAGGTGAAAAATGTAAGGCAATATGAGCTGGCTGCAGCACAGCATTATTGTTCTCCTACCCAGTTTTTGTTTTTTTTTTTTTCCTTTCTTTTTTTGTCAGTGTTGGGACATTCAAAAAGCCCATAAGACAGGCCTGTAAGCACAGCTTTATGTAGAGGTGGAAGAATTCATCATGCAGAAAGATTGGAGGGAGTATTTTCTCCCCTTTGTAGCTTCAGAGAGCGGCACTGAGCCCTGTTGAGCTAGAAAAATAGAATTGGGTTCATGTGATGGGTGATTACTGTTTGCAAGTGCAGATCCATCACGATAACAATGGGAGAGGCAGGGCTTCCGGGCAGCTCACAGGCCTGCGGGGCTTCTCTCTCCCTGATAGATTCACTCCCCAGATTAACCTGATCACAAAGTACAGCCAAAGGGCTGTCTGGTCATCTAATGTGGAGCTTGTAATGTGCTATTACGTGTCAAATATAAACAGGTTCTAATTTCTGATTTAATTCACAGTGTAATAATAAATCAGTCAAGCTCCTGAGAAATTTGCTCTGATGCCTTTGATCTCTACCTTCACTGTAGGGGATGGTTTTCAAGATGAAAGTTATGACCCATCAACAGGTTTTGAAATAAATTTAGTGTATTGCACATGTGCATGCTAAATTGCTTCAGTCATGTCCCACTCTTTGTGACCCTATGGACTGACTGTAGCCTGCTTCTGTGCCCAGGAAGATTACCATGTCCTTCTCCAGGGGATCTTCCTGACTCAAGGATTGAACCCAAGTCTCTCAGTCTCCTGCATTGTCAAGTGAGTTCTCACTCAGTGCTACCGGGGAAGCCATTAGTGGATTATAACCAGCATTTTTTTTTAACTTTTTTTTTTTTATTTTACTTTACAGTAATGTATTGGGTTTTTTTAAATAAAAGAATAGAAAAGAAAATATCAACATATATCACATAAAGTAAGACGATGGTGTTTAGTTAGATGACATTTAGTTTGAAAGATTAGTTGTGTGCATAACTATATATCTATATTACAGCATGTACATTCACCTCCACATCTGCATGTTTGTGAAAATCTATTAAACAATGGCCAAAAAAGTTTGAAAGCATTTGCTGACTGTGTTAGACATTTGAATGCCTATTTCACCCACAGAGAGATGCAGGGTAGAGCATCTGCAAGCATAACAAAGCTAGTCTACACTGGGAAAGAGGAATGGACAGAAAGAACTGATGGTGCAGAGGCGCGCTGATAGTGACTGCTCTGGTCTGGGCAGCTGCCCTGGACCCTGTCGAGGTTTCCAGGGGGTCTACTCACCCACCGGGCTCTTTACCAGGGTGCCGGGTACCTGTGAGAGCCCTGTTTCTCCTGTTGCTCTGTGTGCACACAGAGTGAGTTTTCAAACAGCAAATGGGACTTAATATGATTGATTAACTAGGGGACATGCGCTTACACCCAGTATGAAAGTAGCTTGCTGGGGCAGAGGGAAAGACCTGCTGCTTGAGGTTACCACTCTGTGCTGCTCAAAGTAACGGAAAAGCATAAGAAATGCTGCCCTGTTGAGCACATAACACATGATTCTTGAGCAAGAGCTAGAGGGACTCTCACATTGCATGTTTACGTGTACATTTAAGTATTCTAGCAGCACACATAAAACTATAGCAATGATTATTTTATAGCAATTCCTACAACCCTTGGAGTTCACCCAAGTTCATGTCCATTGAATTGGTGATGCTATCTGGGAGATGGTGAAGGACAGGAAGGCCTGGCATCCTGCAGTCCATGGGAATCACAAAAAGTTGGACACGACTTAGTGACTGAACAACAACAACGACAGCCCCCATTCCTCCTCTCTCTCTTTTGTAAAAATGCAAGTTTGTATGACGCTGTTTTTGTTAAGGTAAAGTTGCCCAGGTACACAGCTCTCATATCCTTGCAGACAGCTGTCCTGGAGCCCCTGTTATTTGGGCCAAGCCAAGGGAATCACTCTGACTAGTAACCGACAGGATCTTCGACTCAATAGTAACATATCCAATGTCTCAGATTCTTGATTTTTGATGTATATTTTTGGGGGTAGTTCTAGTAAATGAGAAAGTCATCTCAAAAGTGATGATATGACCTAAGCAATTATCATCATAGCTCATGACATCCAGAGATAGAGACAAGCAGGTATGATGAACCTCATGATGGAGATACTACAAACCCCAAACTAAGTCTGCACAAACCTCCAACTCTGAACACCACTTTATAAGAAATTGGGGAGAAAAGAAAGCTTATTAAACAACATCATGGGCATGCCACCCACAGAGCCAAAATGTGGGGAATTCACCCAGACAAAAGACCTGGGTTCTTCAACAATAACAACACAACCAACAGAAAAAAAAAGTATATACCTTGTTTGGATCCTGGGGCAAATAAACTACCACAAAAGGAAAAGGGAGAGGGACTCTCAGCATTAAAAAATTTGCCTGCAATGCAGAAGACATAGATTCAATCCCTGGCTCTGGAAAATCCCCTGGAGTAGGAAATGGTAACCTGCTCCAGTATTCTTGCCTGGGAAATCCTATGGCCAGAGGAGCCAGCAGGCTACAGTCCATGGGGTCACAAAGAGTAGGACACGACTTAGCGACTAAACAACAACAGGGAGCTGCAGACACTGAATGGATATGTGATGATATTCAGGGATTGTTAGTAGTGATTGTAGGAAGTGTGATGATCCTTCATCATTGTTTTTTAAAAGCATAAGTCTTAGTTGTTTACAAATATATACAGATATATTTATCAGTGAAATGCCCTGACATCTGTGATTTTCTTCACAATGACCTGGGTCGGGGAGGGAGTGGAAGAGGAAACAAAATCACCTGAGTTGAAAATCCTGACATTCGGTGACGGGAGTTCACAAGAGTACACTATCTACTTTGGTCTACGTTTGAAACTTTTTCTATTAAAAAAAAAAGTCAGTGTCTATTTCGTTGAGATATTCGTCCTTCTCACAAACATACTGAAATCATACTGCCCACTATATATTGGGGATATAGAAACAAATTAGTGTTCTGGCTAGACTTACCATCATTTCATATTTCCTATTTCTAAGATACCATTGGTTTTAAAACACAATTATTTTTATTGCAGCTTTTGATATCTCTTGATTTAAGGTCAAAGCCCACTTGGAGTGGGGAGGAGAAAAGACATATTGACTTTGAGACACCCAGCTTTCAGACTTCCCAAACTACCTATCTTGGAATCAAGGAAGGATGCTGATTCTTATTTTCTTTCAGTTTTAAGGAAATATTTGGTTGTACAACCTGAAGGTTTCCTAAGAGGAAACATTACTGTGTTCAGTGTAACTGTCGGTTTTTGTCCTTTATATATTTCCTTCCCCACAGTGTGTCAGAATCCAGCCATGAAGTTGAAATAGGTTAATCTGGTCTTATCAGACATGTCTCAGTCATCTGGAAGAAGATATCAACACAAGGAGTAAATATGGGTACATTCTTTAGAAATTGTGTTTGCAGTTGGTTTAAAACTCTTCCAAGAATTCAAGGTGAATTCAACAGTATGAGACCAAAAAATGTTTCCACAGTCCATCTTTGCAGGCACAGCTGCAGAGAACAGAGGGAGCTTTGAGCCAGAAGGAACTGGGCTGAATCCCGGATGGATCAGTTAGCGACTGAGTGACCTTGGATGTGTTTCTCACCCTCTCCAAGCCTCACATGCCTCAGGAATAAAATGTCTGGAGAAACTACTGTTGAGTTCTGGAAGTAAATAGAATGACAACATACAGAGGAGCACCTATGCAGTATTAGAAATTAGAAACTCAAGTTCTGACCATTTTTCTGGTCAGGCCCCTGTATATTCTGGATGGAAGATGTTAGCCCAGCCTTCTGACTGGTGCTCACAGGTTAATTAGTCATTCTGCAAAACCATCATTTGGTGGATTTGTTGCTGAAGAATTCAGTTTGGGAGGTATCTTAGCTCAGGCTGCCATAGCAAAAATACCACAACTGGGTAGTTTAAATAACAAACATCTGCTTCTTACGGTTCTGGATATCTTGTGAAGTCCAAGGTCTGGGGTCCACCAGATTTCCCAGATCTGATGTCTGGTGAGACCCAGCTTCCTGATTTGCTGAGGCCTACACTGACCCTCCCCTTTTTTGAAGGCACTAATCCCATTATGAAGGCCCCATCCTCGCTATCTAATCTAACTCTAGCCGCCTCCCAAAGCCCCACCTCCAAATACCATTATAGGGGGATCGAGGCTTCAACATACAAGTTTGGGGGAGACACGTTCAGTCCATAGGAAGTGAATCGGCTGCTTCCACACTGACTTGGAACTTCAGACATGAAAGCCTTGGAACTTTCTTCAGATCTGGCCCATGGTCAACAAACAAGCTCCTCTGTGGCTTCCGTGGCCTCATCCAGGGATGCTGAGGACTGGGTATTTTCTGGGTTCCCAGCACAGAGTAGGCACTCGTCAGATAGGGATGGAGTAGATGATCGCCACTGAGGCAAGGCCACCCAGAGTCCACATCTGGGGCTATAATGTTGCTGCACCCACACCAGTGCTCCTGGGTTGCTCTTTTGCTAGGATGTTTGTGTAGCCTCTGTGCATCATGACTGCACTGATTTGGCTTTTGCTCTCAGTTCCATTTCAGAGCTGGGATAAGTATTTACTCCCTTCCCAATCCCCTCTAGACTGGGGTCCAGGCAGCACCAAGCAGCCCTACCTAGAAACCTGGGCGAGCTTACGGCTTATCCTTGTCCACGCCTGCTGAGGGCTCCAGCCCCTGGCTCTCAGCGGTCAGCCTCAGGTGGTGGCGGCTGGCAGTGGCCATCCCATGGGCAGCAGGTCCACAGCATGCAGACCAGCTGGCTCCTCTCCCGGCACCACCCCATCTGCTCAGTGAGGGTGACACCAGGAAGGATGGGAGGAGCTGGCCAGCTTACAGCCTTACAATATGTGTATGTTCATGTTGCCTTTGAGCTGGGAGAACAAGGAAGGGCTGGGTTGGAAGGGACCTCACTGTCCCCAGAGAAAGGGCAAGGAAAAGTTCCTTTCTCAATCCCTTTTCTAGACCAGCTGATACGGGGATGCCACACTTGGGGTATGATACTTACCTGTCTGAGCCTAAATTTCCTCATTTGTGTGAAAGATGGAGAAAGTCATCAAAGAAAGCCCTGTTATTAGTATCAAGCAAATGAACTATGGATTAATTTCCTAGATTCCTACCTGCCCAAAGGCTGATGGATGAGACTTGTCAAGTTTGCCGCAGATGATGACAAAGCAAGGGCTTAAGATAAGAAGACTCCTACCAAGTTTAGGTGCCAAGCCCACCCCATCACGACCTTACATACGTCTGGAAGAGGAAGGTCTGGAAGAAAGCTGCAGACTGCAGATTTCCATCTTGCAGGTTTTCCAGGGAGAGGAGAAGAAATTCACTGTCTTTGTGAGTTAGGCAGGTAGCAGAAATGAATGGAGTATGCTTGGGGTCTGCAGAGTAAGCATTAACTACCTCCCCCACTTTCACAATGCTTTCTCTACTTGCTGGTAAAACAAGTGGTCCTCTATGTATGTTTTGTTTTCTCATTTTTCGTGAATTTGTGATCACAGGGAAATTATTCCTCTAGTACAAACAAATTCTGAACTATAGGATCACATTGCACCTTATGGAAACCCAGGAGCTGTGCCACTGAGCCCTTTGTTGGGGGTGGGCATAGGAACCAATGTGGCCAGATCTTCTACTGTGTTTATTTAACAAATGCTGGAAATACAGATTTTTTTTTAAGTGGAGAGCCTCCTGTTTTCACAGTTTCCTTTTCTTCCTTTCTTTTAATAGTGCACATGTTGTTTAAATCTTTGTGTATACCACATAAAACCTATTCGTCTGTGGTCTGGTTGTATCCCCCCTTCTGCATGGTACTCTGAATGTTGAAGTGTTCTTGCTAAATCATTCCAAATTTAGCATTCCACTTGTGCCTCCTCTTGCAGCTGGGAAGTTGGGAGCTGTGGGAATCCTCAGTAACTAAGGGAAGCTATGTCTTTGACCTTAACTTGGGCCTCATGTCCTTAGGAGATGTCAGGGGCTGGCATGGGCTGGACAGAGGTACAGTCTCCTTTACACAGCAGAATTTCTTTCCTAGGGTCTTTCTATCACCCTGAGGCATTGGTTCCTTCTGTGGGCGACCTCCTGGCTTCTCGTATGATGGATATTAAAAAAGGAACACTGCCGCGCTATTTGCACTGACTTCCTGGCAGAGATGTCAGACCAGTAGTGCTAGGGAGAGCCCTTCAGGCATGGAGGCCAAGCCCCCCACTTTACACATAAGGACGAAGAGATGCAGAAATCTCCCTGCACCTCCGCAGGCCCACAGCTTGTGGATGACAGCTGAGGGATGAATCCCAGGACTCCTGCCTCACTGCCCAGCACTGTTTACTATCTCCTGCTGCGCCTGCCCACACAGGGCACACTTAGCCCTCCAGACCTTCTCTGGAGGTTATGGGCATTGCGTGCGTGCAGAGTCATTTCAGTCGTGTCTGACTCTTGGCCATCCCATGGACTGTAGCCCACCAGGCTCCTCTGTCCATAGAATTCTCCAGACAAGAAGACTAGAGTGGATTGTCATGCCCACCTCCAGGGGATCTTCCCAACCCAGGGATCAACTCTCATCTCGTGCGACTCCTGCACTGCAGGATGATTCTTTACCACTGAGCCATCGGGGAAACCAGATTGGAGATGCATAAATAGCAAACTTCAGAGCAGAGGCTGGGAAAAGTGAGGAAGGCCAAAGGGAAACAGAGGTAGGGAGGAACTTTGAAATATTCTCTCCTGGAAGTGAACAAAATTTTCCTGACATCTCTCCAAAAAAGGCTTCTTGCTTATTTTGTCCCCAGAGCCTGGGAACACCAATAGGTCATGCCAGGCAAATTCTACTTGCAGGCCACCCTGGCAGAGCTGGTCTCCCAGTTCACAGAGCTGCTCCCCCAGGTTAGCCAAGGAGCTGGGCACTGGCTCTGCAGAGACTCTGGCTCAACCTCCCAAGGTCTCTCCCTCCATCCTTTCGGTTCAGGGGTTTCCACTATCTTGAGATGAAAAACCACACACTTCTGACTCAGGCGAATTATTTGCTTTTTCTGATAGAATGTATCCTGGGAGGGAAAGAGTGGCTTGAAGATTCTGGTCCTGTGATCTCTAACCCGTGATCTGCTGTTTCATCCTAAATGACGTATTCTTTTAAATGAAAACCTTGAACTTTCTATTAAACAACAGTCTATTTTTTAAAAAATTGTTAGCAAATGGGGAAATGTGTGAATTCAGTTTTTTTTCCCTTTCTTGCTTATGATGGGGTTGGGGGAAGTAACATGATTAAACTCTTAGTTATATTCCACTAGACAATTTTATATATATTATCTCAAGCAATCCTCAAAAAAATTTCTGGAAGGCATGATACCTATCTAAAAAAAAAAATTTTTTTTTTTCTATGTTACAAATAAAGGGATCACGGCTCAGAGAAAGTGAGAAACTTACTAAATATATAGCCCAGCTTGGAGGATTGTGTCTGTCATTGCAGCTGTATCCTTAGGCCTTTGCATGGTGCCTGGCCGGGAACAAGTGCTCAGTAGAGTTGCCAATAATGTTATTTCCCCTGTGGAAACCGGTGAGCAATGAGACCTTCACGAAAGATGAAAAAAGACCTTGTAGGGTGAAGAAAAGAAAGAGGTTTGCATAATTAATACTGAAATGAGAAATGACTTTGATTTATACCACAGCATCTTTCTTCCAAGGATTTTGAGGTATTTGACAGTTATCTCACTTGTCTCTTCACCCGTCCTGGCAATATTCTTGCCAAGTGAGAGGACATGAAGCACAGAATGATTTAGAAAGGACCCCACACAGAGCCCCAGGGCCAGACACAGTTACTTCCTGCTCTATGTGCATGCCTTCCGGCCCCACTGGAATCTTCAGGGCACCTCCTCTTCAGTACCTCCCCAGAGAGGGACTTCTGCCCCCTATTCCATTCCATCACTTTGGAGATGAACTCAGCGAAGAGGAGTAACTCGAAGTCACCTTGGACTCTTAGCAGGTACAGAGAAAACAACTTAGAAGAACTGACTGTAGAGAAGTGTTTACCAGCAGTCTCCAGACTTTTTGGCAGCAGGGACCAGTTTTGTGGAAGACAATTTTTCCATGGACTGGGCGGGGGTGGGGGATTGATCTTTGGAATGATTCAAGCACACTACATTTATTGTGCATTTTGCTTCTGTCATTATTACATCAGGTTCCATCTCCGATTATCTGGCCTTACATCTCAGAGACTGGGAACAACACAGATGAGAAATGACCTCCCAGATCTTCTTCCCAAAATCTGATCTTTAATGCTTTCTGTAAGACCTAAAACATTGCAGGAAATTGAGTTGGAACTGAAGCAAAACCTCATGTAAATGCATTGCTGAACATTTCTGTGTTGCTTTTATTATTAGGAAAAAAAAAGAACATACTAAAAATTTTAGCCATAGCTTTAAGCTTTGCTTTTTTAAGTCCGAAATGGTATCTTTTTATCAAAATGACAAAATGAAGGTAATAGAGGAAGGGGCTTTACAGTTGCAATACTATTAGGAGATTTCTGTACCCAAACAGGAAATCCAAAGACCTGTAAACTGGAAGCTGAAGAGAGTTCATTCGAGATTCTTAAGTACACACTTGCCACTACCTGTCTCAAAAGCTTGTCTGAGACACAGAAGTCTTAATTAAATGCAGATGAAAAGGTGTCCTGAGTTGATTTTCTCATTTAACATTAGACTTTCTTGAATTAAGCAGCTCAGTAAGAAACGAGACATAATTGAGTCTTGCTTTTAATTAAACATATAGAGATATATTTATTTATTTACTAGTTCCACTAAGATATTGCTGAATTTTCATTAACGCTGTTGATTTTTTTTTCTTTCCATAGAACAATACTCTTGTTAATCTTGCTTGAATGCAATTAATTGTGCTGTATTTATCTTCCTGGCTTCACCATTACTTCCAGTGTAGAACCAATTAAATTCCAGTGTAGAACCAATTATTTATATTTTTCACTGCTCCTAAAATCCTCCCTACTGAACATTCATCAATAATGCCGTGACTCACAGTATACTTTTATTTTGGGTGGAAGAAAGTGAGGAATCAGTTTGGAGGAAGAAATGAGAGAGAGGTGTCTATAAAAGACATTTCATTGGGTAGCATGGATTGGAAATGTCCCTGAAGAAGGACACAAGTGCCTACTTTTGGATATAATTATGGTGCTGTGATTGGCTTTCTGCGTTACTCTCTCTTTCTTCAGATGCAGATGACAGACTAAGAAAAGACTCCTATAGTTACTGCATCTCTAAACACCCAACAAACATAAACAGTAAAACACCTTAACAGACTGTGACATATTGATTCACTACACACATCTGGCCAAGTCGGGAATCAGGAGCTGAAACAACATACAAGGATAGCTCAGATTCTGTCTCTGGGGAAAGTACCTAACAGTCTAAGCATCCAAGGCTTAATAGAAAACCAAGCCTTCAAACGAATTGGGGGTCTTTAATCAAGCACTCTCTGAAGCACGTTTTGTACTCCACTCAAAGGACTGCAGCCAGACAGCCCCACTTGGCTTTTGATTCCCCCTTGAACTGGGCATCATCCGTGGCCATATGAGTAGGCGGAGAAGAAGTAAATAGAAGTCACTTCCAATTCACAGCATGTCTCCAGCTGCCTTTTTTGCTCTGCAGACACCCAGGAGCACTGGTAGAGCAGAGACGCTCATCATTTTAGAGAAGAGAGTGAGCTGATTACATATCGCCTAAGCCTTATTGAAACCCCCGACTGAAATACTTCCATTGGTGAAATAATATTTACCAGGCCTCTATATTTTCAACAAACACCTCCACTCCCATGTATCAATACTAGGCTTTAGTCTCTGCTAGTTATTAGCCTAAAGGCAGCTCTGAGTTCTCCCGTGAATCTACAGTGATTTAAGGGTCTGCTCTTAGCACACTTTTAGAGTCTTGAGCATCAGCCTCTGATATGAATGAATAAATGGGCGAGTTGAGTATTGCTGGTGGGCAAAGTGGATTCTAAAGACCCTCCATGTGTTTATGAGGACAAGATCCTGTCTCCATTCCAGGAAAGGGCGAATCAGATCTTCCAATGCCTTTCTCTTTCTCACTTGCCATCCTCTGGTTTCACTGAAGGAACCAGCATGCGTGCGTGCTTGCTTGCTAAGTCGCTTCAGTTGTATTCGACTCTTTGCAGCCCTCCAGGCTCCTCTGTCCATGGGATTCTCCAGGCAAGTATACTGGAATGGTTGCCACGCTCCTCCTCCAGGGGATCTTGCCAACCCAGAAATCGAACCTGTGGTTCTTACCTCTCCTGCATTGGCAGGCAAGTTCTTTACCACTAGTGCCACCTGAGAAGCCCTGAGGGAACCAGAGGGTATACCTAACAAGAACACCGTGTTCGGATGGATCGGGTCTGCAGTGTAGCAGTGCCTGTTGTGTCACTTTCTATGCCAAGTCAGTGTATGTTTGATTTGCTTCTAACCGTCATTGAGTTGTATCCATTCATCCTTAAGGTCATATACAACATGAGTAGAACTCTGACAGTACGATTCAAAAAAGGAGGGGCCGGTTTCAAATTATTCTTCCCCCTTTTCTCTTTATCAACTGTCGAGGACTCGTGGATGGTACCCGGTCCATGACACGATTTATGAAGTGCACGTAATAGAATAAAGCAGAGTACACATTTTCCCTCCGTGTCTCCCGGGTTTCTTCAATCCAATGAACGTGTCCCGGTGTGTCGCCTACTTCCGTGAGACTGAGACGCGCATGGCGGAGAGGAAATTCGTGGACGTGCCCCTCGGCCGAGATTCCAAATGATCCAAAATCCTTCTCTACTTTAGATCTGCGCATCCGTCGTAGAGATGAGGTTTCTTTTTCCTTGACAACAACTTTTGTGACGTTGGTGACACCGGAAGAAGGGTCCTATTCTTATTTAAACGACTTAAGAGGAAATTCCGTGATTACTGACCCGACGACTTGAGGTGTTCGATAATAACAAAAGGTCCGACTGTGAACCGACCAAGAAAGAGAAGAAATGAAAGTCCGATTATTAATCTAGATTTAGGGACTGTCCTGAGATTGGTGGTGGGGTCCCCCAAGATCTAAAGAAATGATAACGGACATTTCTAAAGTAAAATCTTTTCGGGAAACTTCGATATTCAATGTGAGTCGATGTCGAAATTTTTTTTAGATAGAGAGAGGAGTGGAACTCTCTAGTTTAGAATAAAAATAGAGGTTAAACTTCTGGTTTCTAGGGGTCCTCCTGGTCTCTTCCATCGCAGTAGTTTACAGCAAAGGTAGTCGTGGACACAGAAACTCTCCGAGTGAACCTATCTTAGGTCCGATAACCTTTCAAAATTTATATTTAAAGGATGTATATACACTTTTAATACCACCACCGGAACGAGGAGTCCCCCTTTTTATATTTTGACGAAAAATATACTTGTTTACTTAGAGAACCGGAGTACGCTCCAGCGAAACTCGCTCCGTAAATCCGAAACGACAAATGGGTTACGACGTGACGAGGGCACACCCACGCTGATCTGCAACCACGCTTGAGTAGTTAAGATCATGGAAAGCAGCTATCTGACCCAAATGGGGCACTCTAAATCCTCTGAGGAGCAAGAAAAGCCACACAAACATGAAGCTGGCTCAGGTGGGGGATCACGGGCCTCATTAACGTGTGTTAAAGCCACTGAGTGGCCTCTCGGGGGACCCAGTCACTCAGGAAAAATCTGTTCTGAAACCGTCTTATCATTTTATATTATGACTCCTTTGGAGAAGCCCTGGTGCCTTTGAGGAGGGAGACAAAGAGCTTGCTGGTCTCTCTTTACTAAGTCTAGTCTATTCACACAGTAAAGTAAACGATTCCAGCCAGAAGGCCCAAGGATGAGATTTGGTAAATATTCCAGCCAAATATTTCAACCAAATGTTTTCCGGGAGATTGCATCAATGACTTTTTCAGAGGCACAAAATAATATGAGTGTTTAATTTTACCAAACTTGCTGCTTTATAAAAAGTTGAAAAAATGTTTTGTGTAATTTCAAGCACAATGATTTTAAGCCATTAATAAATAAGCCACAGACTGTCAATCAGCTTAAAGAATAAAGATTCCATAATTTTTTTTAACAATTTCCCTTGAATGGGGGTAAGAACAATTGATGTTTGTTGATGCTTTCAAATACATCCCTGCACAGGACCCAGAGTAGTAGTTTCTGTTCCACATAGTGATAGTTGTTAAGCAACAACCCCAGTTGATAGTTAGGCATATAGTTAAAGATATGAGGAGGCATGAGTTCTATTGAATCAAGGATAATAAAACTAAAAAAAAAACCAACATATATGCTTACCAATTCAACTGCAAGAATTAAATGACTGTTAACACTGAAATAAAGAAACGTTTCTTGGGGTAACCAAATATATGCATCCTCTAACTTGCAAAGAGGTTTATGAACATTACATTCTAAAAATGTTTGGTGGAGCTGGGGGTGGAGACTCCCTGGAGAGTGAGCAGCATTCCTAGAATGACTTACCTGGGAGGTGGGTGAGTCATTCCAGCACAGGGCTTACATGAAGGCGGTGGGGAAGCTACTGCTACAACTGTTGGAGAAAGAGATGTAGCAGTTTTCAGTGCTTTCTGGTTGCCCTCAGTATGAGCACATGAGAGAAAAATTACCCCACAGAATTTACACAATGATTGCTATGTACCCAAAAACTTCACCCATAAAGCAATCTAACCCCAGCACCCCCAAAACAAACACTTTTTAAATAAAAATGACTCAGAAGGCCTTTATGGACTGGCTTAAAAAGCTTAATTATCATTTATTTAAGAAATTAATAAGTAGAGAGTATATCCAGGGAAGATATAATCCACATTTTAAACAAATACGCTTTAACTCTGAAAACAATACATTTGTTTAGAATGGAAGTCCACAAGATTTTACATTGTCAGTTTGACCTTGAAGAATTTAGCAGGCAATGCAAAGAAAAATTAAGAAGCAAACGATGGTGGTTCTTTTCTTGGAAGACAAGTCTATGATTAAATAAGGTCATTTTAAGAGGAGGATCTGGGCGCCCAGTACCGTGCATGCTGTTGCAACATCTGTAAGGGAAAAGCAGCAGCAGGTTCATGAATCCACCAGATTTGCCTGTTAATTCAAAGAAAAATTAAGAAGCAAACGATAGTGGTTCTTTTCTTGGAAGACAAGTCTATGATTAAATAAGGTCATTTTAAGAGGAGGATCTGGGCGCCCAGTACCGTGCATGCTGTTGCAACATCTGTAAGGGAAAAGCAGCAGCAGGTTCATGAATCCACCAGATTTGCCTGCTATCTGGCCTCCAGATTGACATTGGATGGGTTTTCCGACACATAAATCATTTCTCTCCAAACCAGACTCTTTACCAAACATTTCTCATCCTCCAAACTGGGAAGACATACCTGGTCTTCCACAAGTGACTATGAACAGAGTTGAAAAGTTGCTGTCTTATCGCCAAATGACTAAATAAATACATGCTGAGTAAGTGGAGTTCTAATCATTTAATCCAAGATCACTTCTATGCAGTCTGCAGTGCTGTCTTTGGCATTAAATAATCAATCCAATTATCCATAACTTAAATACTTCATTTCCCTCTGATTTGATGGATGGGTACTTGAGCATGAAACTTAAATATTCAAGATCAACACCAGGGGTCGAGTCCCAGCACAGTCTCACTTCAAACACCCAACTCTGTCAATTGTGCGAAAATCTCTGAGCTACTGGTGAAATCATGCCCTACATGGATGGTGTTACCATAATACATTGTTTTCTGAAGCTGTCAGACTTGAGGCCTTGAGCTGGAAGGGTTGCCACACAAAAACGAAATCCAGTTGCATCTGGAAGCCTACACCTCCGTGGGAGTTTGAAAGAAGTTGAGTGCTGTTCTCTGCTGCACAGAACAGCTTTCTGTACAGGAGGTAGGCTATTAAATGCTTTCTGAACTCCATTAGTTACTCCTGCTGAGTGAAAAAAGTCCTCATAAATGCATAAAAATTAGATTGCCTATGAGGTAAGGAGTGAGATGGTACTTTGCTGCCAAATATTATTTTCCATTCAAATGGTTTACAATCACACATACAATGCAGAATCACAGTACATACCTGCAAGAAACAGGCCTAAAATCTAATGCCATGTTAATTTGGTTACAATCCCGATTTTGCTTCAGTTTATTCCCGCTCTGTTCCCCACTCCTACCCCGGATGGAGTCCACAACTCCATTCCCTCCAGGCCAGACGGACATGAGGTTCAGGCTGGCCCAACCTGGGTGTCAGAGATGCTGGGCCCCAGTGATTGAGAGGTCCCTGGCCCAGGCAGAGCTCTGAGCTGCAATCTTGGGTGGATGGGGCCATTCAGAAAGGGAGAGACACTCTTTTTTTCTCCCCTCTTCCCTCCTTGAACTCAGAAGGTGGGTACTGGATTGCAGTCAGCCATTCCACCATCACACACACGCTCTGAAGAAGTCAACAGGAAGGAGACTGAAGCTGAAAGTTGGAGACTCTGATCCTGAGGACACTGCTGGGAGGCCCTCTCCAGCTGGACATGTGAATTTTCAGTTATATGAGCCAATAAATCCCACTTTTCTTAGATTTAGTTTTACTTTCACTTGCAATCCCTGCTGGCTCAGAGGTTAAAGCTTCTGACTACAATGCAGGAGACCTGGGTTCCATCCCTGGGTCAGGAAGATCCCCTGGAGAAGGAAATGGCAACCCACTCTAATATTCTTGCCTGAAGAATCCCATGGACAGAGGAGCCTGGTAGGCTACAGTCCAGGGGATTGCAAAGAGCGACTTCACTTTCACTTTTCACTTGCAATCAAACTAGACCTAGCAGATAACCAATTAACATGGAGAACCATTTCAATTTGCATTTCAGTCTTAAAGAGGCTGATCTGATTCTACAGATAAGGCGGGACACAGAGGCAGGTAGGTTGGCTTGCTGAGGTCCTCTGCTAGTCCAGAGTATGTATACCCAGGACTAGGAAAGAGAAGTATTTACTCTACCATGGGGAAAACTAATGCATTGGACTTACTTGGAACTTTCAATTAAAACTCTGCTCTGATCAAACATTTACTTATTGGATATTGTTAGGATACTTTAAAAAAAGAACTTATAAATTAATATTTTAAGTCATCATTTGCATTTGTACATCTGATATGGACCTGAAAATACATTGATAAACTAAAATTTCTCAGTAATGCACTTGTGGCCTGCTGAGGCAGCAATAGAAATAAGCCCAACAAAAATAGCTTAAAATGTTTTATTAAGTATATATAATATTACAGGGCAATATTTACAAAGTTATGTTTTTTAAATAAAAAAGTATCTTGGCAAAGATTGCAGATATTCAAAGCTTCAAACAGTGATAAATTGATTTAATACATATAAAAAGAAAACCTTTAACAGTAACACAGCTGTAAAACAACTTTGGTCTTTAAATCACTGCAAAAAATGGCTACTGACAAATAGCACACCTTTAATTGCTATGGAAAAAAGCCCCCAGGAGAGGATCTCACGCATAGCAACACCAGAGTTTCCTTTATTTAGAATGGTTAATGGATATTTATACCATGTGGAATCTAATTCTCAACAATGGCTCTTTGTAAATAATGCTCTGTTTAATAAAAACAAAAATGCTTCCGTCTCTCACCAACCCTGATAAAAACATTTAAGATTCCACTGATATTGCCTTACAGAGAAGTTCATTACAGATGCTCTCTTCTTTTCAAAAGGCTAAATTTATGGGAAAGCTGTTCTTAAATATTAAGGAAGGGCTGTCAAAAGCCAAAGGCAGGAAAGCTTCCTGTTCACTGCTCATCTCTGAAAAGTTACCTGGATTATCCCTATTAGCCATGGAAGATGACTTAACAAAGGACCCCAGTGGGTGATGGCAGTTAGTGGCCGAAAACATGACATGTGAAAGACTGTTTCTAAACAGAATCTTCATCAAATTAAACACAATATAATGATAAAGGGTTGCCCAACAATCACTTCTCTAGTTTCCAATAACAGGTAAAAAAGGGGTGTCCCATTCCATACATACAGCACAGATGTCTGTTTTTGAATACCCATGTTAGGACAAGAGAAATCTAGGTGATACAGAGCTTAATTATTATTAACGGGAAGGAAGCATAAACTCACAACTTTTCAAGCTTTATTATAACTCAAATCACAATTTGGTTGGTCACTTACTAAAATAACTACAACATCCTGAAAAGAACAATAGTCTCAAGTATGGGATAACCCCATTATTTTCATTCTGACATTCTCAGAAAATTAACAGATTGGACCTAGGGTTTCCAGGTGAAAAAACTATCACCTTTGAAGGTTTTCAGAGCATGTGAAATTTGTCTAAAAAGAAAAATCTCTGGCTCACTCTATTAACAATATGGGGAAACTGAAATACAGCCTACTCAATCATCAGATTTACAGAGTGAGCATCTAATGTATGCAAACACTGCAGGAAGAGAAAGGAAGGGGGGAAAAGGCTCTTGCTTTATGGTGGAATTTTTAAAACTGAATGAGAGGAGCAAGACAAAAACCCAACAGAGCTAAGCAGAGACACACAAAGTACTAGGAAAGGTCAGTAAGAGATGAGCGGCAGCGAGATAGGCACAGACCGCAAAGGAGAGCCAGAAGGCCCAGAAGGGTGGGAGGATAATGTTTTAAAGGAGAGAGGATTTGATTTGTTGCCAAAATGACAAAAGTTGTCACTCTGAGAACATACAGTAAATAAAACTGAAGTCAACGGCAAAAATTGGGATCACTGATTAAAAAAACATATTATGGGGGTAACAGATAATATTGATACTCAAAACAGCTGAGAACTTTAATTCAGTGTGACAGAAAACTTACTGTCATTAGAAGTCTAATTCAAGAGAATGAACTGGCCCAACGATGCCCAAGTAAGAGGGCGCCTGCTGCTGTGGTCCTTCTTCAGAGAAGTTGACAAGTAACAGCAAGGGTAACAGTAACATACCTGGCCTTTCTCCTGCCACCTCTGTGTGCTGTCTAGGGCAGGGACTGCCTCCAAAGACAGGTAGTGTTAAAGAGAACACAAAGGACGGATAAGTCCCAAGATTGAGCCCCAATAAATGAGAGCTGACTACATATTAAAAGGTACAACTCTGGTTCATAAAAAAGTTTATTATAAGATTTCATATAGAGAACAGGGAGTCTGGATCTTTTTCAAGTCCATCTGCTTTTTTCCTCCTTTCATCAGAACTGATTTCTAAATTAACAAACTATATTAGTAAAATACAAATGTTTTCAGAAGGAAGAAGAGCAGTGGAAGCCATCAAATTTGTATAAAGGAATACAGCTCCCTCTACATGTTAATATTTTGGACAGGAACACAATTAGGGAAGAACATTTATTTGTCTTTTTTTCAAAAAGAACTGTTTTCATAGTATGTTCACTTTTCTAAGAGGCATCAGCAGGTTATAAATTTTGGTTTGCCATGGGCAAACCACTTGGTCCCAACGTAAAATATGACAAGTAATTTGGCATAAACGAGGTACATGGGAACATTCAGTGGACTAAGCAATAACTATTAATAATGCAACTACAAATAGCAACGTCTTATTACACAAACAGGAAGAAAAACCAGTATTTTTAGAGGGCACTGGTGAGCAGTCAAAAAGCTTGGCAAATTACCTAGAACTTTTTAAACGTTTTAAGTGATCGACTATTCACATCAAATAGAAGTCCACCCAGTAAAGATCTTTGTTTTTAAATGTTCTCACTAGAAGCATGAAATTAACATTTGCTCTCCCATAGGTACCTCACCGTTGTCCATACAGAAGAGGTACGTGCCTATCTTATACATGTGCACACACAAACACACACCCACAAGGGAAGAAAATCTAATAATCTAAAAGTACTCCAGGCGATCACAACCGTCAGAATGTTAATCTTCTTCTAATGGGGGGTAGGAAACGTAGTGGAGGGGGAGATGTCTTACTTTTCAATCTTAGGGTAAAGTGAATATGAGGCAGGACTACAGGAGGAGATGATGAGTGTTTTTCATGCAACACAGATACAACAGTAATAAAACCACCCGTTCAGGGCTGGCCTGTTGGCCTGACGGTGACACACATTATGTTGCCATGCAGGAGACTCATAGTTCAAATCTCAATCTTGGTTTTTCATGCCCCAGATCAGAAAAGAAGCAAAGAAACACTGTAGATTGTGCCTTCAAATCCGAGGAAGGGAATACATATGTTACAACCATCGCTATTTCTGCTGAAAAGTGTGAACATAGTTCCTTTGAGAATAAGTCTGGCTCCTTTCTGAAGTGATGCTACTGTGTCACTGGACCATGTTCAAAGAGGAGAAAAAGTGCTACATCTCGTACAGCAGAAGCAAATAACAGGAGGACAAGACAGCATGTAAAGGGTCATGTGAGAAAAAGGAAGAAAACACCCATCAACAAAACTACCCTCAATCTGGAAAGGGTCTGGTACACTGTATGTTGAGGGGATAACGTGTGAGTGGCAACCCCCAAGAATGAAGACCATGATCCTCGGCAGTATCACACCCCATGTAGGCAGCCGACAAGATGTTCCTAAATGAATTTCTAGTCTATACTTATTATTATGCCCCTGACCCAGAAGAAGCAGACATTATTCAGTTAACACCATAACCAGCCACCAAAGTGGCTGTGCCAAAGTTTGCTAAGGTTTGATGGAAGCCTCTGTTTCCATAGACAGCTCTGGGTAACCAGGGTAGTGCCAGGAAATTCTCATCTTGAACCAATTTAAGTTGGTGACCTAGAGTTAAGAGGCCCCAGGATCTGGAAGGCATCATTCTTGGAAGTTGCCCACTCTACTTTTGCCCCTAATTGAATAAAAATAACAACAAAAACCTGGATTATCAATTGGGCACACAACACAGATCATAATTCATTTATTAACTAAATTTAAAAATGCTTTGAATAAAAACTTAACTGTAACAATCATTTAAAGGTCAATTATTTACTTTCTCCCATAGATGGAAACCAGTTACTGTTCTTGTTTTCTTCTCCAGGACAATGAATCAAGGCCATGGTGCTTAAACACAAGTGTATTTCTTTCATGTCATACGGCTCTCCAAATCAGAGTCCATCACTCCACTTCAGTTACTCTGGAAAATTGAAAAATGAATATATAATTGCTATGCATGTCTATTTTCTATGCCTTAACAAGTTGATGTATTTTAAAAACTGAAAATTGTTTCAGATATATGGTATCTAAAAATAAAGAAAAATTATTTAATCTTAGATTTGCAAAGGTCACAGACATAAACTAGACAATCCATTAGCCTCTTTAGCTGCAGTAAGCAAAAGGCCAATGCCAAATGGAAATGTAAATCAACAAAATCTGATAATCCCCGTTTGCTGGGTTAGCTGAGAAGAAGTCAAGAGATGTTGATTTTTCCAAAATAAAAGACATTGATCCTAGAATAATATGCTATCACTTTCATTTTAGATTGACACCATTCATTTAAAGTAAGAAAATGAAATATGCGATCAAGTGTTAAGTGAAAGAGGAAATGGGACTGTGGTCCCAAGAGGGCACCTGGTACCTCACTCACCAAAAAGGCAGATACACCATGGGCCTTGTGACCTGTCAGTAGGAAGAGCCCACCACACAGACATTTGGAAAAAACCCAACAAATTCTGAACAGCTAAAATTAGCAAAATTAAGGGAATTTCAAAGGTTGCTATAGTTATCATGCACTGTGAAAATACAAAATCTGCTGTCTATACAATGGTGCCCCAAAAGTCATATCTTAAGGGGAATTCATAATGGAAGAGGCACTCAAGGCTCTTCTACTGGTTTTCTGTAAATGAGGAAGAGTTTAGTTTCTTCATACAACTACAGAAGAATGACACTACAGTAGGAAAAGGAGAAAAACAATGAAATTAAAAAAAACAAAAACAAAAAACCAAGAACAGAACACGAGAATGCAAACACAGACAAATCATGCCCACACTTTCAGCTATCAGTTCTTTTTTAAATGCCATTTAATGTTTTCCTTCTGATCCTCCTTTTTTTTAGGAGTGCAGTGGTTAGCAGAGCATGCAGTTTTTGTAATAAAGGCTGTGACACAAATTTACAAAAGGGGGATCATTCTGTGACTGCTTAATGAACACAGTCCAGGCACTGTTTTAAACTTAGTTCACCGAACACAACTGGCGTGTTTTTAATCTTATGCAAAAATTAATTGCACTCAGGGGAATATAGCCTCTTGAGTTAAATGCTGCATTTTGTTATAGAGGTGAGCACGTAGGTCACAGACTTTAAAACAGTAAAACTGAAAGCAGACTATTTACATGATCAAGGAATGACTATAAATATCAAAGGTATGAAGAAAGTTTCGATAAAATGAAAACATAATTATTCAAATGTTAACAGAACTCAAATATCAGAATATGCTAAGGTAAAATTAAAACGAATGCTTACAGAACTCAATATCTCATACTTAATTAGCTTTAAGAACTAATAAATATAGGTCTTTGAAACAGTCATTAAAAATTAAAAATTATTAGCCCAGAGTCCCCCTTCAAAAAGCTGGAGTGACTAAACATGTTCTTTTCAATCCTCTCCCAAAAGGTTAGAACCCAATTCTTGCTTAAAAAAGCAGAGATATTAAGTCTCCATGGGCTAAATGCAACAAAATCACCAAACATGAGCACAAAAGAAACCCTGTCAAGATGATAAAGATTTATGCCAAATTATCTAAGTGTCTTACAAAGAGCATTTAAAGTTTCAGTCATCAGACACTGCATCTGAAAAATGTTTGTTTATTTTTTAAAGCAGTTATTTTTCTTTGTTATGAGCAATATGACTGGAGAGTCTGATTAGTGATACCCTACAGCTTTTATATTATTAGTTTTGCAACTTGTAACAGAGTAAGTAAGTTTTATAAACTGAGAAATGTAGGCCTTTATGATTTGACAGTGTCCCTTAAAAAAAAACAAACAAACACACTTTCAAGAAGCAATTTTACTTCTTTTCAATGTCCATATTTTAACCAACCTATAATTGCAGGTGCATTTTATACTTACCATCATTCATCATCCCTTTTGATTCTTTAAATGCTAAGAATTAGTAACAAGCCAAGCAGTTAGTAAGATTCCACAATTAGAAATCATTTCTAGACAAACAAATATGCGGTAATATCATGCCCAGTTAATTTTAAGATTACTATTTAGCTACAAAAGCCTTCCTGTGGATCATACCCACAGGCTCCACAAAGGACACAAAGTCGTTGGGAATACAGACCTCGATTTGGGGAGAAGTGAGATACTTTGGTCTCACTCCATGATGGTAGTCTATATCTGAAATTTATAATTAACAATTGAAACTAACTGAGATCCTTCTCTACTGGGGGTATTACATTTCATCTTGGCCAATTAAAAAGGCAAGAGAGTCCCCCCACCCAAAATCACTTGGCTCGAGAGACACAGAACAGTACATTTTTCTCTCAGAGGCGACAACCCTACAAAAGCAATACTCTTAATTCTTGATGAATAATCAAGAAAAGAGAGGTTAGGTAATTAAAAAAAAAAAACAAACTAGATTCTTCTCAAGGCACAGAGAGCATTCTAACTGCTTTGGGGGCTAATTCAATTTATGATGATCTGGTAATGGATCAAGAAGAACATATAAATTTGTAATAACCACATACCATTAAGAGGTTCCTCTACAGCTTTCTGGAAAATATTTAAAATATATTTACATAAAATAGAATTTATTTTATGTTCTTTCATACTATAATTTATATATGCTAACATTTAAACTGTATATAAACAGTGAATCCTACAGCCAAAGACAAAGTAAGGCAATAAAGGTTAGGAAGACAAAGCTTGCCAAATTTAGCTAATAGTTTGATAATAACAGAATCATTCTCTTAATACTTTCTGTGCAGAACTTCCCACCCTACCCTACCTCTCTCTATTCAAGAAATCCTAACTACAGAACACAAACACAGATAGCAACATAATAAGCAATACAGTTAAGCCAGATATGAGAGCAATCATTTTCAAGTCATGCAAACTGAACTTGGTAACAGGAAAGACAAGTGTTAGGATTGACGGGTCTAATGGCCGAATTATCTTTAACAGAGGCATTTTTAAAACTTCTGGCTGTTTGGGACCTGTGTAGCTATGGTATCAATCTTTTTAGAATGAACACATGGGGTAATGTGCTCCCACTTCCCTCACCTCTCTGGAATGTCTGTGGAGGCTTATCAGCTTTACGGGCATGTGTAATCACCCCTTCCTGCCACAGACAGGACAGAGTCTCACTTTTGGCATCCCAGACAGAGCTATTACTAATCCTTAATCCTTTTTAGGAAGATGAATACAGTATGGCCCTTTCCAGATCTTATTTCCATAAAGTAGTTCCTGTCCCTGTCACCATGATGAAAAAATGGCTTTTTTCATCCCCCCACCATTTATCCCTTTCAGTTTACCTCCTAAATTGCTTCTTTTCTTGGAATTTTCTCAGGTAGCTTATGATACAGAAAAACTACAGTGCAATTTGGAGGAAGAAAAATGCTTATCAAATGGGGGAAAGAGGGAAATGAATCAACTCAGAATAGCTATTTTTGGGCCATAGTTCCATTTATTTTATAGATTATTGCTTTTAATGAAATCAATTTAATATGAAACTTCTCTCCTCATTTTTAAGCCTGAAATATCATTCTGCATATGCACTTCAAATGTGTCCAACAGGTGAGGCAATATATTGGAATCAGATTGTTTCAGCAGATAATGACCATTATTCTTACACACAAACTTTCCAGTTCTGGGCATGAGAAAACAGCACAATCTTAAGGAATTGTTTATTCTAACCCATTGCTAGTAAATGACCACGTTTTAAAATAGATTGGATCTATCCAGGCAAGGTCATAAAGTGATTTCGCACACGTGTGCACAGTTGCTTCAGTTGTGTCTGACTATTTGCGACCCTGTGGACTGTAGCCTGCCAGGCTCCTCTGTCCATGGGATTCTCCAGACAAGAATACTAGAGTGGCCTGTCATGCCCTCTTCCAGGGGATCTTCCTGACCCAGGGATCAAACCCACGTCTCTTATGTCTCGTTCATTGGCAGGTGGGTTCTTTACCACCAGTGCAACCTGGGAAACCCTGAAATAACTCCAGTGTTCTCTTAATTTGATGTCGTGGTGAACAGTGAGCAATAGGGTTCAATATCTCAATTACCATTCCTCAGACTAAACCATCAAGTATCACACCCAATTCATTTAAGAAATTTTAACTTACCTTAGGAGGTTGTATAGTCCTGTGATTGGAAGCTGATCACATTAAAAAATAAGAAAATTAATTTAATAAATGAAAGAAATTAAAGCAATATTATGTTTAATTTTAAGATAAAACATTTAGGGCTAAAACTAAACATGTCAGAAACTCCACTGAAAGAGTTTGGCTTTGATAGACTAAAGGTACAGAACACTCAATCATATACACTGACAGAAAAAAATGATGCAAATAATCCACCCCAATCAAATAATAAACACATACACACTCTCATTTGTACATGCCATATGTCCCTCAAAATCAGTCACTTGTTATACCTTGTGGTGGAAAACCAGTCATCTACTCACCCCTGCTGTGGGCTTTACACCCCTCCCTACTCAACCCAGCTGGAATGTGGAATTGCCCACCCTTAGCTCACTGCTGCTGTTCCTGTTCCTCTTTTTTTTTTTTTTTCTTCCCCCTTTCCAGTATTCAAAGCTCCAGCTAGCTAACAAACTAAAGAAAATATCAGATCCCTCTGAGTTTAGAGAATTATTTGGGGCCAGCTAGTTTTAGCTACAATCAAGCCCTTCTCTGTCTGTATTCCTCCCTAGCTTTTCAAGTTACCCTTCACTGCCTCTCAGTGGATTGGTTAATGAAGATGAAGAAATAAGGGGATGAAGAAAGTGACACAAGAATGGCTCTAGTTGCACAGGGAAGAAGAGAAATGCTCCTTATAAAAACCAAGTAAGAAGGTCCAGGAGCAGCTAAAACTGGTCTTAAATTCAGAATCAGAGTCCTACAGATATAAAAGCATCAAGGGGCAACACCCTGCGGGTCATTCTGTAGGAAGAGGATGCTACTGGATGGTCAATTCCACTGATCTCTGGATTGGATGATGGCACTGGATTATTTATGAGCAGACTGAGGCAGGCCCCTAGAACTGCTCTGGTCTTCTGTGCTCAGTATTTCCTACCACTTCTCTATGCCTTCTCTATCAAGCTTCCAAAGCTGATGGGAAATGGGGGTAAGACCTGAGCCAAGGGAAGCCAATCAACAGACAAGTCAGAAGCTTGGTAAGACTTGTTCCAAAAGGGAAAATGGCAACTGGCTGGCCTGAAAAGTTTCCTTCCCACTGGAACCTGGAGAGGAGAAGAAAGAAGATGAGAAAGCTGGTGAAGGGAAAGAAAGGTGAAAAGGAGACAGAAAGTAAGCAAGGAGAAGCTCAAAGCTTAGAGCCAAAGGTAAGACTACAGACCAGTGAGAAGACATGAATAGGATCAAAACAAAACAAAACAAAAACAAAACATTAAGGAGAGGATGAGCTATCTGGCTAGCAGGTAAAGAACCAAAGAGAGAGAGAGGGAAAGTAAGTACACTGGCAGGAAGGCATCCGCTAACTCTTGCTACTGAGAGGGCAAACCATGACTCATAGACTTCAGAGATGTGTTGGATTCTTCCAATTCCTAAACCACTTAGTTGTTCCACTCTCCTGTGAGGATCAGTTATGTATCTGCTTTCACGAGATTCCGATCTCTGTTAGTGCCATGTGTGGTTTTAAAGTAAAGCTCCTTTACTGGAGGCATTTGAAAGTGGTTTGGTCCTTGAGACCAAACAAGAAGAAATGTCTTTTTCAAGTACTATGGAATAAAATGTGTTGGGAATATGGGTAATCACAATTAGCAACCTCTGAAATAAACCAAGCAGAGTTATAGAACTTTATTTGGCACAATCATGGTAGTTACATGTATATACAACTTACTTCAACTAAACCATGCCCCATGTCCATGTTCTATCTAGGAAAAGAGAACTTAGCAGCCATGTAATGTGAAGGGTCAGAGGTAAGATTTTAAAGCTATATTTTTGACCTCATAAATTGTTAGAATTAGTATTAAGAACTGCCAAGCAACTCTTTTAATAGTCTTAAAAAAGTGTGAAGAAGTTTCTGAGTTCTAATTCTCAGGTCCAAGGAGCATCATATTTGGCTAGCCCATTCTGAAACAAAGAGCTCTATAAAGAACATTGATTCAAAGGGCACCAGTCAGCTGTGACCCCTCTAATATAAGACCAAACAATGCAGAAGTGAATTGAGCTTGAGTTAATCCTCTCTAATAGGCATATGACCTATGTGGCTAAAGAATGATTGTGATTTGTCTGCTGTTGCTATGGGCCTAAGGCATGACAGACATGTATGTATTTATGTATGTATGTATATATGTGAGTATGGGTATGTGTATAAATCACAAGCCTTAAGCATTTCATGTAAGCTCACTTGCAAAGCGTCTTCTCTACCAAAAACACTTGACACAAGGAGTAAATATATTTCCAGGTTTTGAATTTTCAGGGACAACTTTATCTTTTGATACCAGATTCACCTCTCCTCAACAATGGGCAAGAAAATTTCACTGAATTTTACATATCTATTCTGTGTCTTTCTAAAATATGTGAGATGAGATGTGGTCAATATGGTTCCTGACTGTTAGGAGGCTGATTTGTATCAAAACATTACTATATTCCCTTATACAGAATTAAATAGTAATGGCTTAAGAAAATTAACAAGTAATGACCCTTATGAAGAATGAACATAAGCACCCTACATAGGTAATATACCCAACTTCACTGCTGAGTTTAGTTAGTTCTTTTTAATCTTCTATATTTTCTCATATTGTTATTGTTCTCAACCCTTGATTTCATTTTATGAAACAAATGTTTCAGTAAACAAACTCCAACACAGTTAAAAAACAACACAGAAAATGAAATTTAAAATCCTACTCTTTAAATAATATTTAAGGCTACAAATTTAAATTGGGAAATAATGAAAATAATGAAAGTTAAATCTCTCACAGGGACATAAACAGCTTGGATTTAAAAGTCAAGACACATTCTTTAGACTTTTCCAAAATAGAGCATCAGCAACAAGTAAAAGTTACACTGAAAGCACTTACAATTTTTACTTCCTAATACAAATGCTCAAATTTGCAACCTTAAATGCTATATATAGCATATTTACATATTCAGTTATATATGAAAAATACATCAACTTTTCTAGTCTACCACATTATCTAAAGAGCTACTTCCCTGTACCTTTTCTCTTCTTGTCCTTCAACTGATCAAAGGCATTTCTCTGAACTCTGGTATCAGACAAGTTGATTTGAAAAGTTAATTTACAAAAGTCTCAAAATGTAAATAAAACCTAACTTAATTCTTCACTTACATATACTTATAAAACTACCATAAAGAAAAAACAGTTTGAGGAACTTGCTAGGAATTCAGTTTCACTTTGAATTTAATGTGAGAATAATACGTTTGTAATGATAATGGTTTCACAGGCTTCTCAGGGGTGTAGTGGTGGAAAAGGGGAGAGAGCAACGTCAAGGGGGCAGCAGCTAGAAGATGCCTGTTCCCATTGAGTCAGTATCTCCAGACCTGCTGGTCGTCAGACAGGGAAGGCAAGAGGGAGCATGGGAATAAAAGGGAGGGAAATCCAGATAATGAGGGGAAAAAAAAGAACAAAGAGCTGACCACCAGTCAAAGACACCTAATACTACATCAGCTGCACAGATACTGCAGGTCATATACTGTTCTCAAATATTAATAGGGAGCAACATCATTAGCAGAGTCATCTTCAAGAACCAGACAAATGGTGATTAAAAAGTCAAACCCAGGCCTCAGGGACCGAACCCAGGTCTTCCACCTTGTAGGCAGACACTTTATGAGACACCAGGGAAGCTTAAAGGGAGCTAATATAAACCAGGGACTGCCCTCATGGCTCAGCGGTAAAGCACCCGCCTGCCAATGCAGGAGACACAGGTTCGATCCCTGGGTCAGGAAGATCCCCTGGAAAAGGAAATGACAACCCACACCAATATTCTTGCCTGGAGAATGCCCAGGGACAGAGGAACCTGGAGGACTACAGTCCACAAGGTCACAAAGAGTTGGACACAACTGAGCAACTAAGCACAAGGCACAGCACAAACGATTTCAAATTAATTATTTAAAAAATACAGTGGCATTTGCTGTATTTTCTCATTCTGAGAATTACTCATGCACTTCTTTTGTCCTAGACAGTAAGAATCAACCAAAAGCATTATCCAGATTATATATTTGAAATTCCTGGCATAGGTTAACAAAAATAAGGCTGACTTACCAACACATTTCATATAAACTAATCCAAGTAATTCTGCTAGAGCTATAATACCCAAACCTGAAATCAGAAGAGGACCATGCACTGGGATACATTCTGTAAAAAACAAATGAAGTTCTATATTAGAAATTCATATGAAATAATTGATTTTTTAAAAGAACTAGCAATGACAGTAATAATATTGAGTTTTAAGAAATCGTCCTTTTATTAAGAAACAAAAATTATCTACATTTGTTCATCACTATTAAGTCAGTCAATGAAATGACTTCAAATTATTAAAAGAAAAAATCCTTTGTATAATATGTACCTTATCACATCAAGACTAATGGGAAATAGTGTGTAAAGCCTAAGGCCCCAATCCACTGGATGGAGCCTAGTTATTTTAAAAGCTCTCTCACAGATATAGGCAGAGCAGTCTGGCTGCTGAAAGAATCAACCCACAAGCCATATACTGCCAGTATACTCAGAGCAATGTGGAAAGCACTATCCTCAATGTGGGCAGCACATGACACTAACACCGGCAAGGATGTGGAGCAACAGGAACTTTCATCCATTGCTGGTGGTAATGCAAAACGGTATAGCCACCTTGGAAGACAGTGTGGCGGTTTGCTGAAAAACTAAAAACACAACTGCACTCCACTGGAGTTGAAACTTATGTCTGCACAAAGACCTGCACATGGATGTTTAGAGCAACTTTATTCTTAATTGCCCCAAACTAGCAGCAACCAAGATGTCCTTCAATAAGTGAATGGATAAACAAACTATAGTATACAATACAAGGGAATGTTATTCAGTGCTAAAAAGAAATGAGCTATCAAGCCACAAAAAGACAGAGAAATCTTAAGTGAATATTACTAAGTAAAAGAAGCTAATTTGAAAAGGCAACACACTATGGACACATTAAAAACACTGGTGGCTGCTGGGGTAATTAGGGAGAGGGAAGATAAACAGGCAGAAGAGAGGATTTTTAGGGCAGTGAAACTGAACTGAATGATATCATATCTATGACTATGATCCGTATCATTATACATGTATCGAAATCATAGCATATACAACACTAAGAATGAACCCTCATGTAAATTATGCATTTGGGGTGATAATATGTCAATGTTGGTTCAGTGACTATAACGCATTTACCACCCTGGTGGGGGATGCTGATAGTGGAAGAGGTTGCTATGCGGGTATATGGGAACTCAGTACGTTTTACTCGTTTGCTGTGAACTGGAAACTGCTCTAAAAAAAATGAAGTCTACAAAATAAAAGGAAGAAGAAAAAGAAAGAGAACTTGGTCCAAGAGAAAACCCTACTAAGACAAGGTGAGACTAGAGAAGGCTGAGACTCTTACCTGAGACACAGAGGCTGAATCCAACCACAGAGAGCACATAGCCCAGTATCTGAAGGATCAGTATGCTGATGGTGTAGAAGGACATCCCCATAGCTGGATGGAGGAAAAGTGTGTTGAGAGTATTTAGAAAGCAATCACTCCTGCTTGTATTTTGTGCAATCAAGAATAATAGCCTATGACCAAAGACTGCCTCTGGAGTTCTTGTCAGATGGTAAATTCTTTCTCAGTGACCTATCTTCTATGTCTAGATCTGTAATTTTATAACAAATCAATGCTTTTCCAATTGTAGGCCAGAGATAGGCTCTACGGCTGAGAGTCACATGGGCAACTAAAAAAAGATAGATTCTAATATTAACAAAAATGTTGGTGATTTACTCCTAAAATGCAGTTAAAATGACACCAATTACAGGTTGGATATCTACATGTTAAGATTTGCCATAGCTAAAAAAAAAAAGCTACTCTTTCTTATTTATAATTCTATTTTGTAGAACTAATTAAAACCTGAAGTAAAAATAGGATAATCATTAGGAAATTATATAGCATAACTTTAAAAATACACCGATATCAAATATACATAAAAATCTGTCTCTTATACACATCTATCTCTGTTAGTGCCATGTGTGGTTTTAAAGTAAAGCTCCTTTACTGGAGGCATTTGAAAGTGGTTTGGTCCTTGAGACCAAACAAGAAGAAATGTCTTTTTCAAGTACTATGGAATAAAATGTGTTGGGAATATGGGTAATCACAATTAGCTTCATAAATACACAGTAATGAAGTAATATTAATATTACTGTAGGAAGTACAATTAAACCAAGTCCTGAAGCATTCTTTGTTGAATATTCACCTGTTAATAATGAAACATAATAATTAATATTTTCCTACAACCTCCTACTCTTACAAATCATTACTTAATTTATTAAATGTATTAATCTCTATACCACTCTTATAAACTACAAAAGGTTTAAAAATATTTCCCCCAAAACTTCACACAAAATAAATGACTATTTTTTTTTTATTATTCTAGACCAAATTTAAAACACGTAAATGTCAACACATAAGTCTGAAGACGTCAAACTTTGAGTTGGCTCTGCCTCCTTATTAACTACTTCACATAATTACAATGAGAAACTCTGGGATCTCTTACCATTCCCTTCACTTGCTATACTCAACCTGTACCAAAATCAAAGCAATCGTTCTTTCAAATTGTCTTCTGAATTAATCTCCTTCCTCCCCCTGTTAAAGTAGTGCTCAAAATTCTACAAGTCAGGCTTCAACAGTACATGAACCACAAACTTTCAGAGGTCTAAGCTGGATTTAGAAAAGGCAGAGGAACCAGAGATCAAATTACCAACATCTGTTGGATCATCGAAAAAGCAAGAGAGTTCCAGAAAAACATATACTTCTGCTTTACTGATTACATCTAAGTCTTTGACTGTGTGGATCACAATAAACTATGGAAAATTCTTAAAGAAATGGGAATACCAGACCATCTGACCTGCCTCCAGAGAAATCTGTAGGTAGATCAAGAAGCAACACTGAACTGGACATGGAACAATAGCCTGGTTCTAAATTGGGAAAAGATTATGTCAAGGCTAAATACTGTCACCCTGATTACTTAACTTATATGCAGAGTTCAGTTCAGTTGCTCAGTCATGTTGGACTCTTTGTGATCCCATGGACTGCAGCAGCCCAGGCATACCTGTCCATCACCAACCCCTGGAGTTTACTCAAACTCATGTCATTGAGCCAGTGATGCCATCCAACTATCTCATCCTCTGTCATACCCTTCTCCTCTCACCTTCAATCTTTCCCAGCATCAGAGTCTTTTCCAATGAGTCAGTTATTTGCATCAGGTGGCCAAAGTATTGGAGTATCAGCTTTAATATCAGTCCTCCCAATGAACACTCAGGACTGATCTCCTTTAGGATGGACTGGCTGGATCTCCTTGCAGTCCAAGGGACTCTCAAGAGTCTTCTCCAATACCACAGTTCAAAAGCATCAATTCTTCTGCACTGGGCTTTCTTTATAGTCCAACTCTCACATCCATACATGACTAGTGGAAAAACCATAGCCTTAATGAGATGGATCTTTGTTGGCAAAGTAATGTCTCTGGTTTTTAATATGCTATCTAGGTTGGTCATAACTTTCCTTCTGAGGAGTAAGGATCTTTTAATTTGATGGCTGCAATCAGCATCTGCAGTGATTTTGGAGCCCCCCGAAATAAAGTCAGCCACTATTTCCATTGTTTCTCCATCTATTTGCCATGAAATGATGGGACAGGAGCATGATCTTAGTTTTCTGAATGTTGAGGTTTAAGCCAACTTTTTCACTCTCTTGTTTCACTTTCATCAAGAGGCTCTTCAGTTCTTCTTTGCTTTCTTCCATAAGGTTGTGTCATCTGCTTCTCTGAGGTTATTGATATTTCTCCTGGCAATCTTCATTCCAGTTTGTGTTTCATCCAGTCCAGCATTTCCCATGATGTACTCTGCATAGAAGTTAAATAAGCAGGGTGACAATATACAGGCTAGACATACTCCTTTTCCTATTTGGAACCAGTCTGTTGTTCCATGTCCAGTTCTAACTGGTGCTTCCTGACCTGCATACAGATTTTTCAAGAGGCACGTCAGGTGGTCTGCTATTCCCATCTCTTTCAGAATTTCCCACAGTTTGTGGTGATCCACACGAAGGCTTTGGCATAGTCAATAAAGCAGAAATGGACGTTTTTTTGAAACTCTCTTGCTTTTGCGATGATCCAGCAGATGTTGGCAATTTGATCTCTGGTTTCTCTGCCTTTTCTAAAACCAGTTTGAACATCTGGAAGTTCACGGTTCACATATTGCTGAAGCCTGGCTTGGAGAATTTAGAACATTACTTTACTACCGTGTGAGATGAGTGCAATTGTGTGGTAGTTTAAGCATTCTTTGGCAGTGCCTTTCTTTGGGACTGGAATGAAAACTGACCTTTTCCAGTCCTGCGGCCACTGCTGGGTTTTCCAAAAATGCTGGCATATTGAGTGCAGCACTTTCACAATATCATCTTTCAGGATTTGAAATAGCCCAACAGGAATTCCATCACCTCCACTAGCTTTGTTCATAGTGATGCTTCCTAAGGCCCACTTGACTTCACATTCCAAGATGTCTGGCTCTAGGTGAGTGATCACACCATCGTGATTATCTGGGTTGTAAAGATCTTTTTGTACAGTTCTTCTGTGTATTCTTGCCACCTCTTCTTAATATTTTCTGCTTCTGTTAGGTCCATCCATACCATTTCTGTCCTTTATTGAACCCATCTTTCCATGAAATGTTCCCTTTATATCTCTAATTTTCTTGAATAGCTCTCTAGTCTTTTCTATTCTACTGTTTTCCTCTATTTCTTTGCAATGATCACTGAGGAAGGCTTTCTTATCTCTCTTTGCTATTCTTTGAACTCTGAATTCAAATGGGCTTATCTTTCCTTTTCTCCTTTGCTTTTAGCTTCTCTTCTTTTCACAGCTATTTGTAAGACATCCTCAGAGAGCCATTTTGCTTTTTTGATTTCTTTTTGTTGGAAATGGTCTTGGTCCCTGTCTCCTGTACAATGTCACAAACCTCCATCTTCTCCAGTTCTTCAGGTACTCTGTCTATCAGATCTAGTCCCTTAAATCTATTTCTCACTTAATCATAAGGTATATGATTTAGGTCATACCTGAATGGTCTAGTGGTTTTCCCTGCTTTCTTCAATTTAAGTCTGAATTTGGCAGTGAGGAGTTCATGATCTGAGCCACAGTCAGCTCCTGGTCTTGTTTTTGCTGACTGTATAGAGCTTCTCCATCTTTGGCTGCAAAGAATATAATCAATCTAATTTCAGTGTTGACCATCTGGTGATGTCCATGTGTAGAGTCTGCTCTTGTGTTGTTGGAAGAAGGTGTTTGCTATGACCAGTGTGTTCTTTTGGCAAAATTCTATTAGCCTTTGCCCTGCTTCATTCTGTACTCCAAGGCCCAATTTGCCTGTTGCTCCAGGTGTTTCTTCCTACTTTTGTCTTCCAGTCCCCTATAATGAAAAAAACATCTTTTGGGGGGTGTTAGTTTTAAAAGGTGTTGTAGGTCTTCATAGTAGTGTTCAACTTCAGCTTCTTCAGCATTACTGGTCGGGGCATAGACTTGGATTACCATGATATTGAATGGTTTGTCTTAGAGCACAAGCTGGAATCAAGATTGCCAGGAGAAATATCAATAACCTTAGATATGCAGATGACACCACCCTTATGGAAGAAAGTGAAGAGGAACTGAAGAAGTTCTTGAAGAAAGTGAAAGAGGAGAGTGAAAAAGCTGACTTAAAATTCAACATTCAGAAAATTAAGATCATGCCATCCTGTCCCATCACTTCATGGCAAATAGATGGAGAAACAATGGAAACAGTGACATTTTATTTTGGGGGGGGGCTCCAAAATCACTGCAGATGGTGACTCCTGCCATGAAATTAAAAGATGCTTGCTCCTTGGAAGAAAAGTTATGACCAACTTAGACAGCATATTAAAAACCAGAGAAATTACTTCGCTAACAAAGGTCTGTCTAGTCAGAGCTATGGTTTTTCCAGTAGTCATGTATGGATGTGAGAGTTGGACTATAAAGAAAGCTGAGCCCGAATAACTGATGCTTTTGAACTGTGGTGTTGGAGAAGACTCTTGAGAGGCCCTTGGACTGCAAGGAGATCCAACCAGTCCATCCTAAAGGAGATCAGTCCTGAGTGTTCATTGGGAGGACTGATGTTGAAGCTGATACTCCAATATTTTGGCCACCTGATGCGAATAACTGATTCATTGGAAAAGACCCTGATGCTGGGAAGGATTGGAGGTGAGAGAAGAAGGGTACGACAGAGGATGAGATGGTTGGATGGCATCATTGGCTTAATGGACATGAGTTTGAGTAAGCTCCAGGAGTTGGTGACAGATAGGGAAGCCTGGCATGCTGCAGTCCATGGTGTCACTGAGTCGGACCCGACTGAGTGACTGAACTGAACTGAGCTGAACTTCCCCTGTCTTTACTAACTCCAATTGCAAACAGAGCTATCAAATTGATATTCCTAAACATTATGCCTATACTGTATTATGCTCAAAACACAAGGCTTCTCCCAGTTTGCACTTGTGAGTCCCAGCCTGCCTCTGCTGCTCTTTTCATGTGCTGCAGACCCTACCCCCCAACTCACACTGGCATCTTTCATGGGCAAATGCAATTTCAGACCCATCTGGGTTCCCAAGTTCATTCCCCCTTCCAAGTCTTGGCTGATAACGTGTGCCTCTGTAGTGGCCTAATGACCGCCCTAAAGATATGTCCACCTCCCAAATACTCCAAATCTGTGAATATTAACTTATATAGTAAAATACATGATGAAGTTAAGGATATAAAAGAAGGAATGTCCCCTGGACTTCCCAGGTGGGTCCTGAATCCAGTGACAGGTAGCTTTGTAACAGAGAAGCAGCAGGAAATTAAGTGGAGACACAGAGGGGAGGAGGCCGCGCGACCACGGAGAAAGTTGGGAGCTATGCTACCACAAGCCAAGGAGATGCACAGATGGCCATCAAACAACAGAAGCTAGGAGAGCATGGAATGGATTTTTCCCTAGAGGGTCAGGAGGGTATAAGGCCCTGATAACATCTTTATTTCAGATTTATGACCTCCAGAACAGTGAGAGAATTTCTATTGTCTTAAGATACCCAGTTTGTGGTAATTTGTTAACAACAGCCCTAGGAAACTAACATGCACCTCTCCAGAAATGTCCTCAACCTCATCAATTCTCCTTTCCCTCATAATAACTGTATATCTTACCTGGGATGAAAAGAAAGGCTCCAACAATGACAAGGACAGTGAGCAGTAGTCCAGCAACTAATAGAAAAATGGCTTTCTCCTTCGTATAATTGGATTTATATTTAAGTGCTTAAAAAAACACAAAGAATTACATGAACTCAATCACAAGAAAGAAATGCAACTTACAAGGTGCAAAGATTAAACTGGTAACTTACTATAACTGAATAACCTTTGAGGAACAAAACTCCACATCATGTCAAGCCACTTCAAATCTCTTTCATAATGAGTTAATGGCTAAATGGTATCATGGCAATATAAATAAGGATGCTGAGTTTATAGGTGATACTTTATTCCCCTAAAATAAAGTTATATATACCAGGCTTTCTTAATCATAACATTATTAATATTTTAGGTCAGGTAAGTTTCTGCTGTTAGGCACTGCTTCACACACAACAGAATGTTTAGTACCATCCCTGACCTCTGCACACCTGATACCAGTAATAACCCCCAAACTGTGTCAATTAAAAATATCCAGACATTGTTCCCCGAGGAACAGAACTGTCATGTCTATTTATGACTGATAGACACACTGCTGAGAAAAAATAGCTGGCTAATCAGTTATATCAAGAAAAAGAGAAATTTGTAATACCTTATTTAAAATTAGTAGAACATCTGGAAATCCAGATATTTTGTTTTGAAAAAGTATACATCGGACAAATCCCACCCTCTTGAAATCCTGAGGTGGGGGGAAGTGCTTATATTGTTCAATTAAAATAATTTCATACAAATAAACTACAAATATTCCACAGGTTTTAATATATATGTTACACTTTTGATGCTAGCTCTGTTGTCAAGAATCCAGCTTCCATAAAAGAATGATACAATGCATAAACCTAAAAATGTTATTTTTTATCATGTATTTATCCTTCCAGTTTTGTTTTGGTTAAGATTAAAATTAATGTTTCACCAAGAAAGTTGCTAAAAGTACCCTAAAAGCACACTGAGTAGCAGAGAGAAAGGGTGTGTGATTGAAATTCAGCCGTTTCATCCGTACATGATTCTCTCCATGTTATTTACCAACGGGCAGTTGTCTTGAGGAGAATTTTTTCAATAATTTTATATTTAGCATTTAATTTTCATCTAGTAAAATGACAAACAGATAAATTACAGTAAGAACAACTAATAAACTCCTAAATGAACATGATAAAATCCATGTTTAAGGTATTAAAACCTAGACTTAGATTATAACCTATGGCTAAGCATTTAAAAGGTATAATTACCTTTTAAAATCTCTACTCATACTTTAGACCGTAACCTCAACTTTGTCCTCTTTAGGGGGATGGAGGGCTAATCGTAATTAATCCTGAAGCTGAAAAGTGAAATTCACATTAATCAGAAAAAAGTAAGAAACAATAAGCTTGCCAAGCCTTCATTTGATCTATCCAGCCTTGGAACTTATGTGACTATGACTCAGTCATATCCCTGCCTTCTTATAGGGCATAGATTTTTTCCTATAAGCCTACTTTCTAGTTTCAAACACTGGCTATGATGATAAAAATTCAGTGCATATGTTACAAAAGGCACAAATAAAGACAGAAAAAGTAACCTTCTCTTTTTAATTTTTTTTTCAAAATTTACTTTTAATTGGAGGATAAATGCTTTACAATATTGGACATATGGCAAGGTTTTCATTTTCATCCCATGTATGTGTGCTCAGCCGCTCAGTTGTGCCTAATTCTCTGCGACCCCTCGGTCTGTAGCCTGCCAGGCTCCTCTGTCCATGGGATTTCCCAGGCAAGAATATTGGAGTGGGTTGCCATGCCCTCCTCCAGGGGATCTTCCCAACCCAGGGATCAAACCCACATCTCCAGTATCGGCAGGCAGATTCTGTACCGCTGTGCCACCTGGGAAGCCCCAATCCCATGTATACTATTAACTAAAGAGAGTTTGAACTTTCTGCAAAAGGCTTTTAAAATAGAAGCTGTTTCAAATTACCTCACAATCAAACAAATATTCATAAGATACACTCCTAGGTTTAACTCAGCACATAAAAGAGCTACAAAGATCAAGCAGCAAGACTTCACCCTAGAGTCCAGTATGTGAAAGTTGCTCAGTCACGTCTGACTCTTTGAGACCCCATGGACTATACAGTCCACAGAATTCTCCAGGCCAGAATACTGGAGTGGGTAGCCTTTCCCTTCTCTAGAGGATCTCCCCAACCCAGGGATTGAACCCAGGTCTCCAACATTGCAGGTGGATTCTTTACCAGCTGAGCCACAAAGGAAGCCCAGAGTCCAGTATAAGTACATGCAAAATGGCTGATTTATACCATTCTTAAGAAAAATAAGAGTTTGAACCTCATATAAAATCAATCTCTTCAGGCTTACCAGAGCTATAGGAGAAAAATAATGTCAACAATAGAAATAAAAATAAAATGCCACAAAATGTTATTACTGACAGTGTTTTACCATAGAATGGTCTTTTTAAAACCTTTTGGATGTAGCTTTCATTTCTGCTGATTGGTTCAACTACTAACTTTCAAGACTACCTAAACTATTCCTCAAATTTAAGCAGCAATTTCCAATAAATATATTAGTAGAGTCTACTTAAGTAATCACAGGCAATGAAAGATCATGTCCGTGTTTTCTTTAGTGAACTTTAAAAAGGGTTTCTTTTGACTCACAATGGCCATGTTTTAGCTAGTCCCATAGCCAGTCTGTAGAGTATCTTGTTGTTAGGCTCTGTCGTTTTACAGTTGGAATCACATAGTATGTAGCCTTCTCAGATTGACTTCTTTCACTTAGGAATATATATTTAAGGTTCCTTCAGATCTTTTAATGATTGACAGCTCACTTGTTTTTTAGTGCTGAATAATATTCCATGCTCTGGATGTACCACAGTTTATCCATTCTCCTATTGAAGAATATCTTGGTTGCTTCCAAATTTTTGCAATGATGAACAAAGCTGTGATAAACATCCATGTGTAAATTTCTGTGTGGACTTCAGTTTTCAACTCCATCTGGGTAAATACCAAGGAGTAGGGCTTCTCTGGTGGCTCAGTGGTAAAGAATTCACCTGCAATGCAGGAAATGAGGGTTTGGTTGCTGAGTTGGGAAGATCCCCTTGAGCAGGAAATGGCTCACTTCTAGTATTCCTGCTTGGGAAATCTCATAGACAGAGGAGCCTGGTGGGCTACAGTCCATGGGGTTGCAAAAGAGTCAGACACAACTTAGCAACTAAACAACAACTGTTATTGGATCATATGATAAGAGTACATTTAGCTTTATATGAAACCACCAAACTGTATTCCAAAGTAGCTGTACCATTTTGCATTCCCACCAGCAATGAATGAGAGTTCTTCTTGCTCCACACTCTGACCAACATTTGGTGTGGTCAAAACTTATGTTTTTAAGAAAAACCTATAAAGGTAGTGCTGCCTGACACAGGAACACCAAATATACAGGGAGACAATGTCAAGTTTTTTTCAACAAATTAGGAATTCCAAGTTTCCCTTTTATACCTTCTATAAAGTAATTAAATCTAGCCAGCTACTTCTCAGAGATGAGATGTGGAGTTCATTCATTTGTTCTATCTTTACTGTGTGCCTACCATGGACTGGGCCCATTTATTAGCCCAAGTCATATCACCCAAATTGAGGCACAAGTAGAAGTTACTTGATTCAATAATAATAATTGATCATGCACCTACTATGTGGCAATCACTATTCTAAGTGCTGGCAGTGAACCAATAATTCTGCCTCAATGCTCCTTATATTCTAATGTATGAATGAATGTGTGTGTGTGTGTATGTTGGTGGCAAGGAATGAGCAACGGAAAGTGTTACTCCCAGATATCCTCCTCCAGTTAAGTAAAAGATGTTGGTCTAGCCTAAGCAAGCCCTATTACATATTTAAGCTTTTAAATTCATGTGAACAGAGAAATGACATGTCCCTCTAGCCACCTGAAAAAATGTGGCTAATACTATTGATAGATATTCCATTAAGGCTTTTTTGTGTCTTTGTCACTGATGTAAAGGACATATAAAACAATGCAGGCTGTGGCTGAAAAAGTCTTGTGAAATTACCAGGTACAACCTGGAGATCAAATAAAACTATCATCTTAGTTTTCATGACATCCCAAAGATGGGATTCAATAAGCCCATAAAGATCCACCACAGGCTGAAGTCCAGCTAACAAAACCGAAAAATTCATGAATTCAATGCCTGTTTTAACTGCATGACAATTAAATGATCCCTAAGTGATTAGTGAGCTTAGTGGTGAGGTAGGAAGGTTAACCAGAGAGGTAAAAGACACATCAAATAACGAATAAATCATGAAGAGAAGACATATGCTTGATTTTATTATTACAGTGCTATCTTCTGATAACTTTCAGAAAGTAATTTTAGGATGTTTTTGGTATCAGTTGAGCTGCACATTGGTACTCTCCCTGATTAAGGATAAAGCACATCTGGCAAGTTTTAAAAAAGACTGTAACTTCAAAATTTTTATTTAATTATATTAAAATTACTATTTTAAAAATATTTAACACACATTAAAAAAAAGGCTTTGTGAAACTGGTACTAGATAAAAATGAATAAGAATGCCAACAACAAACTGATTACTTGCCAAAAGGTGAGTAAAATAACTTTATAATGAACGCCATGCACTATCCAACTTTCTTTGATGAAACAATTTTGTCAAAATGAAGACAGATGAGAAATCACATTCCTAGTCTACAAGACAGAGAAATAAAAGAGTCCAAGTTTCATGAAGTCTGGGCTTTGAAGTACTTTGAATATAAAAGATAAAAGAAGGCAATGCCTAACATACTAACTTCTTTTCCTTAGTTCCAGACATTAGTCTTATGGACCATGCCACACCTTCAGAATAGATGCAGGAAGGTGGGATGCTTGAATTTCGAAAGAGTCAAAGTAACAGCAACTGTATTTCTACAAAAGAGTATATTGCTAAGCTGTAGGTTTGTTCAGTTCCTTCCACAATAAAATCAGTATATAAAAACACATTTTAATAAGCAGAATTGGATAATTATGTGGACAAGACCAAGGAAAAGCAATGGGAGTTCAAGCTTATTTAATAGGATCTTAGCAATAATATTTACTGTGATGATGCTTTGCCTTCCTGGATAGACGTTTCCTAGTAAAGTTAGTGTGTCTTTGTGTGTGTGCATGTGTGCTTACTTGCTCAGTCATGTCTACTCTTCGCAGTCCCATGGACTATAACCTGCCAGATTCCTCTGTCCACAGAATTTCCCAGGCAAGAATACTGGAGCAGGTTGCCATTTCCTTCTCCAGGGGATCTTCCCAACCCAAGGATCAAACCCAAGTCTCTTGTATCTCCTGCACTGGCAGGTGGATTCTTTACCGTAGTGCCACCTGGGAAGCCCATATATGTCTTTATTTCTTCAGAATGATTTTTCTAATCTACAAAGAAATTCTGTTTCATTACTTCTTTTAAATGTGGTTTCATGGCCTAATCACTTTCAAAATTAAGCTAGTACTCAAGACTGGACTCAAGAACTTAGCAGGATCTCAAGGGTGTTGTGATGGAGAAATTTTTTCTTTGAATTTTCTAACTGATTTCAATAGAGGCCTCCAGCCAAAACCTCTGAGCAGTAACCAAAATCATTGTGGAATAATCTTGAGCAAGGACTAGAAAGTTAGAAAACAAAATGAAAGATGCCTAGAATGAACAAATTTGAAATTACAGCTGTCCCTCTCCTTCCCTGGTTCTGATATGCATCTATTTCAGTTACCATCATTTAGTTAAATAACACAAGTCCTCCCAAAACACAGTTCAAATTTCCACTACCCCAATATAATAACTGAGTAATTGCATAAAGGGTAAACTTCACTGTTATCTCTTCAATCCACAAATCACTACATAAATAAGAGATGTGCATCACCATCAGTGACCAATCATGTCACCCTTTTCAAAGACTGTTGGTGACTGCTTACTGCACATCTGTTATTCAGTTCACACACAGACAGCAAAACATATGTTGTGCTACCTCCTGTCTCCCAGTCATAAACCACTGTGACATTTTACAGTGGATAATCAAAAGAGGAAACTGGGCAATAAAGATGAAGGAGCAAAGAAACGAGATGTGATAATGCTGGAAACCAAATTCCAATAGACGATAACTGGCATTATAGAATAGCTAACTGTGGAATGTAAATACTACTGCCATTCAAGAGACTCTAGATATACAGTCAGAAGAACTCAGGAAAAGTGAACTTATTGGCATACATGAGGACAATGAGGTGGCTGTGACAAAAAGGAAGATGTCCCAGAAGTGACTGGCAAAAAAAACTTCATATGAAAGCAACTCTTGGAGACAGTTCATGACAATATATGCATAAAGGATATTTCAAGACATGAAAGTGCTGGGAGCTGATTAGATCTTAGAAAGGAGTATGACAATTCACCAAGGCATAGACAAGATGCACGCTCTGTATTCAAAGTTATATAACAAGAAAAGGCAAGTGCTTTTCAACCTGCTCTTGATAAAATTCACCAATTCTCAATGTTTTTAAGGTTTTAATTTATCATGTACTAAATATTAAATTTACTCTTTTTTCATTTCCTAATACATTTATTATTGACAATAAGAGAGGTTTTAATGTTTTGACAAAAATTAAAAGGTCATGGAACAACAGTAGTTTTGGCATTTATTATAAGATTGCTTTGCAGAGTTTCAGCTTACATGGTCATGTTTATAGTCCTGCACTTCTGTGTAAAGCAGGGATTCACTGAAAATAACAAAAGTTCTAAAGAAGAAAAAATAAGAACAAGCAATCGTATCACAAAGAATTTTAACATGTTATCCAGTTCTCAACATGGAGTTAAACATTAATCCTATAAAAACTGGATGTCCTGGTGAGAAGCACTTGAAATCATTCATTACACATCTAAATGATGGAAAATATCTGTCATATTGACAATGAGTAAGGAAGAACAATCCTGAAAATCAGCCAGGAACTGTCAGTGCAGTGGGAAACTGAGTTGGTACAGTTTTCAGAATGAAAACAAAATACCTGAAACAAAATCCTATTAGAGATTCATTACTTCGGCCAGCAAATCTATAATTTGTTAGCCAAAGTAACTCGGTTAGCAGAAGGCTTGGTGTTTGATTCTAGGATTCTCTGAGCAGTTGGTTTACCATAAGATTCTGTTTAGACATTTGTAAGTTAAAGCTAAAGGCAAAGGTATTTCCCTGTGAGAGACCTTTGTGGTCGAAACATGAGCTAGGGCTCACCATATTTGGGAGTCCTTGGCTTGGCTTCCAGAGCTTAGAGGTCTCAAAGCTTCTTTCTCAGTAAGATCGATGGCATCCTGAGACAGAGTTCAAACTACGGTTCTGGTATAAAGAAACTTTCTCCTCAAAGTGAAAGTGTAATCTGGTGTCTTTACTGGATGTTTAGCTGATGGAAAGTCTAGGTTTTATTTTGGGTGACCAAAAAGAATGACACATAGAGCTAGATAAACCAGAGAGAAATCCCCTGTGTATAAGTGATATAAATGAAAGACTATAAATGATAATCAGGAAAAGTTAAAAGGAACTGAAAATCTAGAAAGGGAAAGACATGGGTCTGAGTTACTATTAATACTGTAGAGGCTGTAAGATTCCAGCATTCTAAAAAATGCTTAATCAAGCAGCAAGTGCAAAACAAAGGGGTTTTCCTTGGGTGGAATCCCCAGGTCAGAAACAGGATGTCTCCCACAAAGAGTACCAAGAGAAAAGTGGATTTTAGATTCATATCTATCATGAAGATATGACACAAGGCACAGAGCATGTACACTTACATATCACAACAGAAACGTGAATGCTATAAAGCCAGGGGCAATGTACATTTCATTTCCACATCTCAAGCACACAGCCCAGTGCCTAAGAATCAGTATGTACCCTGTCAAAAGACCCAAAAGTGGGTCCACATTCTATTCTATCAATAACGGTTTCACTTACTCAGTGTGTATACCTAGATACAGGTTCACCCTTTGTGGAAAAAAAAGAAGCATACTCTTGAAATAATTTCAAAACAAGGAAGCAGTATAATGTAGTGGTTGTATCAAATCCCAGTACTACCAACAAATGGTTGGGTGACTGTGGGAAAACTGCCTAGTCTATCTGTGCCTCTATTTCTCATCTACAAAATGGGAATGAGAATCCCAGTATCTATCCCTACAGAGTTCCCCAAAAAAGCAGATGTGATTTCAGATGCAGAATACTTTGCATAGTGCTGTCACACAAAGCTTAGGTACTATTATCACAAACACTTTTAAATGTGAGTGCAGGCTGTGTGAATCAAGTATATTGGTTCCTCCTATACACACACACACACAAGCATGCATGTGCACAAATGGGCTTCCCTGGTGGCTCAGACAGTAAAGCATTCTCCTGCAATACAGGAGACCTGGGTTTGATCCCTGAGTCAGGAAGATCCCCTGGGTTCGCAAAGAGCTGGACATGACTGAGCAACTAACACTACACATACACACACTGACCTGTTCTAAGATGAGTCTAAATAAAAATTGCCACAATTTTTTTTTAGGTTTATGATCACATTTGTTAAAATATAACCAACAAAAGGGAATTCCCTAGTAGTCCAGTGGTTAGGACTCTGTGCTTTGACTGCCGGGGGCAGGGGTTCAGTCCCTGGTTAGGGAACTAAGATCCCACAAGGCATGGCCAAAAAAAAAAATATGACCAACAGAATAAATATAAAAAAGAATTACCCTCACTAACACAAAAGTGAAAATTAACATGATGTTTTTTTCAACCATTGAATTACCAAAGATTTTAGAATTATAATGATGTCAAATTTGTGAGGTGGAAGATGGGTGTTCTCACCTGCAGCAATAATTGATAAAATGGTGCTGGAAAACATGTTGGCAATATGTATTAATATCATGAGCCTTAAAATACCTTCTCTGCCATTTCAAGTGTTACATATCTTTAGCACACTTACTTTCATAACATCAAGAAAATTTGGAAACATCCTTAATATCCATCAAGATGAGAGTTAAGTAAATTACAGTACATCCATAAAAGTAGAGCACAGGCAACTATAAAAAGATTTCTGAAAACACAGGAGGAAAATCAGCATTCACAAGTGTATAAGCTATATGAATCCATTTATGGGTTTTCCTTTTTTAAGAAAAAAAAAGACAGAGAAGTGGGAAATTCACCAGAATACCTCAACAGTTTATTTCTAGGCTCTGAGACTCTAGATGATATTTGTCTTTTCTTTACACTTCCTATGTTGCATAAGGTATCCTAAAGTGGTATGTATTACTTTTTTAATTCAGAAAAACAATGGTAAAGCTTATTTTTGTAAAAATATGGCTGATAGTGAATACACTCCTAGTTCAGTTGACTAATGATAACGCCGTGATCAGCACAGTTCAATCAATCCAAATCCAACAAGTCACACTTCTGTTAAGCGATTTCATGATCTTAGAAAAAGGCTATTTCCCACCTAAATCATAAGACATAGGCCTTAACACCTGAGTCTGCCAATAGGGTGAAAGGTTTTCCCTAATGTCAGTGGACAAGATCTTGATGCTACACTAGTTATTTTCTTAATATAAAAAGCTTACTGAAACTCTAAGAAATTGCCATAAGAATTTCAGACACTGTTTTGAAAGAGTTGTGAAATGTCTTGACAGTTGTCTTTTGTAGCCCTTTCTTTGTCTTTTTTGCTTTTTAGACAAAAGCTTGAGAAAAGCTTTGAAATCACAAACCATTTCCAGGGTGCTATGCATTGAAAACAGTCTTTAGAATATATAATCAGCCATCTCACTTCTACTTTTACGTATCACTTTAGATACACATGACTGAAAAAAAAGGAAAGTGAAGTTGCTCAGTCGTGTCCAACTCTGCAACCCCACAGACTGTAGCCTTTCAGGCTCCTCCATCCATGGCATTTTCCAGGCAAGAACACTGCAGTGGGTTACCATTCCCTTCTCCAGGGGATCTTCCTGACCCAGGGATCAAACCTGGGTCTCCCACATTGCTAGCAGACTCTTTACCATCTAAGCCACCAGGGAATCCCATAATAGCTAATCTGCTACAATATTTTACTAGCTTTCTTTTTATAAAGGCTGTAGAATAAAATAAGTAAATTAAATCATCCATTAGTTACTCCTTGCCTTATTTTAATGTACGTTTTTTCCTTTCCTTTCCTTACTGGCCTTCAATGACTAACTTATTTCACTGGGCTATAAGGAGATGAGAAAGAAATCTTAAAGTTTAAAAGTTTAGACTATCATCTCAGAACTTTACTAATTTAGTAATTTCCTTTACCAAACTGGTACAGAAATACAGTCGAATATAAATATCAACCAAAATGCAAAATACCAACTTTTAACTACTAATGACAATTCTACATTGCTGATACTAAATCTGATACAGCAAGATTTGCCCTGAGAAGTTCAGTCACATGATTATCACAGTAAAATATGATCAAATAACATCACTTTCTATGGCTACTTTCTTAGAGGCTGCAGAACTGTATAGAAAGGATGACAAAATATGGCTTAAATTGGGCTTTTCCAAGCACATGTATTTTCCTGGGAAGTTCAAACTGGAAAAATAAAGAGAGGGAAATAATTAATACTCAAAAGAACAACATCCTTTTTTTTTTTAAAACTGAAGTATAGTTGACACATTATATTCATTTCAGTGTACAATATAGGGAATCAACATTTATATACACTACAAATTGATCATTGTAAATCTAGTAAACATGTTACCACACAAAGTTAGACTATATTTTCCATGCTACACATTACACCCCCCCATGACTTATTTATTTTCTAACTGAAAGACTGTACTCCTAAATCCCCTTCACCCATTTTGCCCATTCTCCTCAAATCCCCTCCCTTCTGATGACTACTGTATCTATAAGTCTATTTCTATTTTGTTTTGTTTGTTCATTTGTTTTTTTTTCTAGATTCCACAGATATTGAAACCATATGGTATCTTTCTTAAGATTGTATATTCAGAGTCTTTTATGTTTCCATGCAAATTTTAGGATTATTTGTTCCAGTTCTGTAAAAAATGCCACTGATACTTTGATAGAGACTCATTATATCTGAAGATTGCTGTGGGCAATATGGACATTTACAAATATTAATTCTTTCAATATATAAGCACAGAATATCTTTCCATTTGTTGCTGTTGCTCAGTCGCTTAGTTGTGTCCAACTCTTTGCAACCCCATGGACTGGCTTCTCTGTCTTTCACTATCTCCCAGAGTTTGCTCAAACTCATGTCCATCGAGTCGGTGATGCCATCCAACCATCTCATCTTCTATTGCTCCCTCTCCTCCTGCCCTCAGTCTTTCCCAGCATCAGGGTCTTTTCAAATGAGTCAGCTCTTCGCATTAGGTGGCCAAAGTATTGGAGCTTCAGCTTCAGCATTAGTCCTTCCAATGAAAATTCAGGGTTCTGTGTTGCTTTCAATTTCTTTCACCAATGTCTTTGTCTTTAGGGTTTTCTAAATGCAGTATCATATTATCTGTAAATAGGACAGTTCTACTTTTTCCTCTTCATTTTGGATGCCTTTTATCTTCTTTTCCTGTCTGACCGCTGTGGCAGTCATTCCAATACAATACTGAATAAAAGTTGTAAGAGTGAGCATCCTGTCTTATTTCTGATCTTAAAGGAAAAGCCTTCAGTTCTTCACTGAATATGATGCTATTAATAGCTGTGGGTTTGTTATACATAGCCTTTGTTATGTTGGATATACCCACTTTGTTGAGTGTTTATCATAACTGGATGTTGGATTTTGTCAACTGCTCTTTCTGCATCAACTGAGATGATCAAATGATTTGTATCTTTCCTCCTACTAATGTGGGGTATCACATTAAATTAATTTGTGGATACTAAACCATCCTTTCATTTCTGGGGTAAATTCCACATGATCATGGTACATGATCCTTTTAATGTATTGTTGAACTTATTCTGCTACCATTTTGTTAAGGATTTTTGCCCATCTATGTTCATCAGGGATATTGGCTTGTAATTTTGTTTTCTTCTAGTGTGTTTGTCTGGTTTTAGAATCAGGATAAATCTAGTTTCATAGAACAAGTTTGAAGGTGTCCTCACTTCAATTTTTTGAAAATTTTTTATAAGGATAGCTAATAACTCTCCTTTAAATGTTAGTAGAGTCACCTGTGAAGCTATCTGCCCCTAGACTTTTGTCTGTTCAGAGTTTTTTGCCCTGGTGGCTCAGATGGTAAAAAACAAACAAACAAAAAAAACCTGCCTGCAGTACAGGAGACCCAGGTTCAATCTCTGGGTCAAGAAGATCCCCTGGAAAAGGGCATGGCAACCCACTTCAGTATTCCTGCCTGGAGAATCCCATGGACAGAGGAGCCTGGTGAGCTATGGTCCATGGGGTCACAAAGAGTTGGACATGACTAAAACAACTTAGCATACAATCCAATTACATTTCTAGTAATTGGACTGTTCAGATTTTCTATTTTTTTTTTCTTAATTCAGTCTTAGAAGATTGTACGTTTTTAAGAATTTATGTATCTCTTCTAAGTTGTCTAATTTGCTGGTGTATAATTGTTCTTAGTAATCTCTTACGGTCCTTTGTATTCTTGTGGTATAAGTTATAACTTCTCTTTCATTTCTTATTGTATTTGGGTCCTTTCTCTTTTTCTTGATGAGTCTGGCTTAAAGGTTCATAAATTTTATCTTTTAAAAAAACTAGCTCTTAGTTTTACTTATCTTTTTTATCATTTTTAAAGTCTCTTTTTCATTTATTTTTGATCTGATCTTTACTATTTTCTTCTTGCTACTAATTTTGAGCTTTGTTGATTCCTCTTTTCCAGTTCCTTTAGACATAAGGTTATACTGTTTGAGATTTTTCTTACTTCTTGACATATGCCTGTATCACCACAAAATTCCCTCTCAGAACTGCTTTTGCTGCAATGCAAAGATTTTAGGTCATTGTGTTTCCATTTTCATTTGTTCTGAGGTATTTTTAAATTCCTCTTTGATTTCTTTAAGTGACCCAATACTTGTTTAGTAGCAAGCTGTTTAGCCTCCACTTGTTTGTGTTTTTTCCAATTTTCTTCTTGTAACTGATTTCTAGTTTCATACTGTTGTAATAGGAAAAGATGCTCATTATGATTTAAATCTTTTATTTTAATTAATTTATTTTAATTCGGGGCTAATTATTTTACAATAATGTGGTGGTTTTTGTCATATATCAACATGAATCAGCCATGGGTATACATGCATCCCCACATCCCCTGCCACCTCCCTCCCCACACTATGCTTCTGAGTTGTCCCAGAGCATCAGCTTTGAGTGCCCTGCTTCATACATCAAACTTGTACTGGTCATCTATTTTACACATGGTAATATACATATTTCAATGCTATTCTCTCAAACCATCCCACCCTCAACTTCTCCCACATAGACCAAAAGTCTGTGCTTTACATCTGTGTCTCTTTTGCTATCTTGCATATAGGGTCATTGTTACTGTCTCTCTAAATTCCATACATATGTTTTAATATACAGCATTGGTGTTTCTCTTTCTGACTTACTTCACTCTGTATAACAAGCTTCAGTTTCATCCACTTCATTAGAACTGACTCAAATGTGTTCTTTTTTTATAGCTGAGTATTATTCCATTGTGTATATGTACCACAACTTCCTTATCCATTCGTCTGCTGGTGGACATTGAGGTTGTTTCCATGTCCTAGCTACTGTAAACAGTGCTAGAGTGAACATTGGGATACATGTGTCTCTTTCAATTTTGATTTCCTCAGCGTGTATGCCTAGCACTGGGATTGCTGGGTCATATGACAGTTCTATATCCAGTTTTTTAAAGAATTTCCACACTGTTCTCCATAGTGGCTGTACTAGTTTGCATTCCCAACAACAGTGTTAGAGGGTTCTCTTTTCTTCACACTCTCTCCAGTATTTATTGTTTGTAGACTTTTTGATGGCTGCCATTCTGACCAGGGTGAGATGGGTATCTCATTGTGGCTTCCATTTGTGTTTTCTAATAATAAGTAATGCTGAGCATCTTTTCATGTGTTTGTTAGCCATCTGTATGTCTTCTTTGGACAAATGTCTGTTTAGTTCTTTGGCCCGCTTTTTGATTGGATTGTTCATTTTTCTGGGATTGAGCTTCATGAGCTGCTTGTATATTTTGGAGATTAATACCTTGTCAGTTGTTTCATTTGCTATTAGTTCTTCCCAATCTGAAGGCTGCCTTTTCACCTTGCTTATAGTTTCCTTCATTGTGCAAAAGCTTTTAATTAGTTCCCAGTTGTTTATTTTTATTTCCATTATTCTGGGAGGTGGGTCATAAAGGATCTTGCTGTGATTTATGTCAGAGAGTGTTCTACCTATGTTTTCTTCTAAGAGGGTCACAGTTTCTAGTCTTACATTTAGACCTTTAATCCATTTTATTTATTTTTGTGTATGGTGTTAGAAAGTATTCTAGTTTTATTCTTTTACAGGTGGTTGATCAGTTTTCCCAGCACCACTTGTTAAAGAGATTGTCTTTTCTCCATTGTATCTCTTTGCCTCCTTTGTCAAAGATAAGGAGTCCATAGATGTGTGGATTTATCTCTGTTTTGTTTTGGGCTTTCTGTTTTATTCCAGTGATCAGTATTTCTGTCTTATTGCCAGCCCCATACTATCTTGATGACTGTAGCTTTACAGTATCATCTGAAGTCAGGCAGATTGATTCCTCCAGTTCTATTCTTTCTCAAGATTGCTTTGGCTATTCAAGGTCTTTTGTGTTTCCATACAAATTGTGAAATTATTTGTCCTAGTTCCATGAAAAATACCATGGGCAGCTTGATAGGGATTGTGTTGAATCTACAGATTGCTTTGATTGGTGTACTCATTTTCACTACATTGATTCTTCCAATCCACAAACATGGTATATTTCTCCATCTATTTGTGTTGTCTTTGATTTCTTTCATCAGTGTTTTATAGTTTTCCATATATAGGTCTTTTGTTTCTGTAGGTAAATTTATTCCTAAGTATTTTATTCTTTTTGTTGCAATGGTGAATGGGATTGTTTCCTTAATTTCTGTTTTTTCATTGTTAGTGTATAGGAATGCAAGGGATTTCAATGTGCTGGTTTTATATATTGCAATTTTACTATATTAATTGATTAGCTCTAGTAAGTTTCTGGTGGTATCTTTAGGGCTTTCTATATAGAAAATCATGTCATCTGCAAACAGTGGCAGTTTTACTTCTTCTTTTCCAATCTGGATTCCTTTTATTTCTTTTCCTTCTCTGATTGCTGTGGCTAGGACTTCCAAAACTATGTTGAATAGTAGTGGTGAGAGTGGGCACCCTTGTCTGGTTGCTGATTTTAGGGGAAATACTTTCAATTTTTTCACCATTGAGGATGTTTGTTGTGGGTGTGTTGCATAAGGCTTTTTATTATGTTGAGGTATATTCCTTCTATGCCTGATTTCTGGAGAGGTTTTTTTTTTTTTTTTTAATCATAAATGGGTGTTGACAAAAATGAATTTTGTCAAAAGTTTTCTCCACATCTATTGAGATAATTATATGGTTTTTATCTTTCAACTTGTTAATATGGTGTATCACATTGACTGACTTGTGAATACTGAAGAATCCTTGCATCCCTGGGATAAAGACCACTTGGTCATGATGTATGATCTTTTGCTAGAATTTTATTGAGGATTTTTGCATCTATGTTCATCAGTGATATTGGCCTGTAGTTTTCTCTTTTTCTGTGGCATCTTTGTCTGCTTTTGGTATTAGAGTGATGGTGGTCTCATAGAATGAGTTTGGGGGTTCACCATTCTCTGCAATTTTCTGGAAGAGTTTGAGTAGGACAGGTGTTAGCTCTTCTCTAAATTTTTGGCAGAATTCACCTGTGAAGCCATCTGGTCCTGGGCTTTTTTGTTTGTTGGAAGATTTTTGATTACAGTTTCAATTTCCGTGCTTGTGATGGGTCTCTTCAGATTTTCTATTTCTTCCTGGTTAAGTTTTGGAGGGCTATACTTTTCAAAGAATTTGTCTGTTTCTTCCAAGTTGTCCATTTTATTGGCATATAATTGCTCATAGTAGTCTCTTAAGACCTTTTGTATTTCTGTATTGTCTGTTGTGATTTCTCCATTTTCATTTCTAATTTTGCTGATTTGATTCTTCTCCCTTTTTCCCTTAATGAGTCTGGCTAATGGTTTGTCTATTTTATTTATCTTCTCAAAGAACCAGCTTTTAGTTTCATTGATTTTTGCTACAGTCTCCTTCATTTCTTTTTCATTTATTTCTGCTCTGATTTTTATGATTTCTTTCCTTCTATTAACTTTGGGGTTCTACTGTTCTTTTTCTAGTTGCTTTAGGTATAAAGTTAGGTTGTTTATTTGATGTTTATCTTGTTTCTAAGATAGGCTTGTATTGCTATGAATCTCCCTCTAAGCACTGCTTTTACTGAATCCCATAGGTTTTGGGTTGTCATGATTTCATTTTCACTTGTTTCTATGCATATCTTGATTTCCTTTTTGATTTCTTCCATGGTGATCTGTTGGTCATTCAGAAGCGTGTTGTTTAGCCTCTGTATGTTTGTGTTTTTAATTTCTTTTGCTGTCACTGACATCTAATCTTACTGCATTGTGATCAGAAAAGATGCTTGAAATTATTTCAATTTTATAAAATTTACCAAGGCTAGATATATGACCCAGGATGTGATCTATCTGTCCCATGTGCACTTGAGAAAAGGTTGAAATCCATTGTTTTTGGGTGAAATGCAGATATCAATTAGGTTTAACTGGTCCACTGTATCATTTAAAGCTTGTGTTCCTTGCTAATTTTCTATTTGGTTGTTCTATCCATAGGTGTGAGTGGGGTACTAAAGGCCCCCACTATTATTGTGTTGCTGTTAATTTCCCCTCTCATACTTATTAGCATTTGCCTTACATATTGAGTTGCTCCTATGCTGGGTACATATATAATTGTCATATCTTCTTCTTGGATTGAGCCATTAATCACTATGTACTGTCCTTCTTTGTCTCTTATTATGATCTTTATTTCAAAGTCTATTTTCTGATATGAGTATTGCTACTCCTGCTTTCTTTTGGTCTCCATTTGCCTAAAATATCTTTTTTCAGCCCCTCACTTTCTGTCTGTATGTGTCCCTAGATTTGAGGTGGGTCTCTTGTAGACAGCATATACAGGGGTCCTGTTTTTATATCCATTCAGCCAGTCTTTCGGAGAAGGCAATGGCAACCCACTCCAGTACTCTTGCCTGGAGAATCCCATGGATGGAGGAGCCTGGTAGGCTGCAGTCCATGGGGTCGCTAAGAATCGGACATGACTGAGTAACTTCACTTTCACTTTTCACTTTCATGCATTGGAGAAGGAAATGACAGCCCACTCTAGTATTCTTGCCTGGAGAATCCCAGGAACAGAGGAGCCTGTTGGGTGCCGTCTGTGGGGTCACACAGAGTCGGACACAACTGATGTGACTTAGCAGTGGCCAGTCTTTGTCTTTTGGTTGGGGCATTTAACCCATTTACATTTAAAGTATTTATAAGTATGATCCCTTTGCCATTTACTTTGTTGTTTTGTGTTCATTTTTATAAACTTTTTCTGTGTTCCCTGTTCAAAGAAGATCCTTTAGCATTTGTTGAAGAACTGGTTTGGTGGTGCTGAATTGTCTCAGCTTTTGCTTGTTTGTAAATCTTATAAAATTTACTGAGACTGTTTTGTGGCCCAGCGCATTATCTATCTTGGAGCATATTCCCTGTGCACTTGAAAAGAGTGTGTACTCTGTTGGTTTTTAATGGAATATCCTATATATGTGTGTATGCTCATATGTGTGTGTATGTGTGTGCTCATATGTGTGTGTGTGTGTGTGTGTGTCTATCTGTTCAGTTCAGTTCAGTTACTCAGTCATGTCCGACTTTTTGCGACCCCATGAATCACAGCATGCCAGGCCTCCCTATCCCTCACCAACTCCCGGAGTTCACTCAAACTCACGTCTGTTGAGTCGGTGATGCCATCCAGCCATCTCATCCCCTGTCGTCCCCTTCTTCTCCTGCCCCCAATCCCTCCCAGCATCAGGGTCTTTTCCAATGAGTCAACTCTTCACATGAGGTAGCCAAAGTATTGGAGTTTCAGCTTCAGCATCAGTCCTTCCAATGAACATGCAGGACTGATCTCCTTTAGGATGGACTGGTTGGATCTCCTTGCAGTCCAAGGGACTCTCAAGAGTCATCTGTATGTATATATAAATTACATTAAGCCTGACAAGTAATTTTCTGTGCAGATGATCTATTCACTGATGTAAGTGGAGTATCAAAGTAACCAACCACTGTATTACTGTCAATTTTCCTATTATTTGTTAATACTTGCTTTATATACATTAGGTGCTCCTTTGTTGGATACATAAATACTTTTGAATGTTATATCCCCTTCTTGGATTGAGCCCTTTATCCTTATGTAACATCTTTTCTTTTTTGTCTTCTATTAAAGTCTTTGTTTTAAAGTCTGTTTTGGTTGATGTGAGTACAGCTATTCAGCTTTCTTTTTGTTTCCATTTGCATCAAACATATTTTCCCAGCCTTTCATTTCCAGACCATGTATGTCTTTGGGTTTGAAGTGAGTCTTTTGTAGGCAGCACAAAGATGGGTCTTGTTTTTATGTCCAATCTGCCATCCTGTGTCTCTTGGTTGGAGCATTTAATCATTTACATTGAAAGAGATTACTGATAGGTATGCACTTTTATTGCCATTTTGTTATATTCTGGTTGCTTTTATAGTTCTTTTCTGTTTCTTTCTTCCCTCATGGTTTGATGATTTTTAGCTTTGTGTTTGGGCTCCTTCTCCTTTACTTTTTGTGTATATATTATAGGCTTTTGGTTTGTGGTTATCACGAAGTTTACATATATGGATCTACCAGCAGATTGAAGTTCAAATACATTTTGAGACTGTTTTTACTCCTCCCTACTCTCAAACCATATTTTATGTTTTTGATGTCATATTTATATCTTTCTATTCTGAACACAAATAACACTCACTGTATATAGTTACATTTGATTTTATAATCATTTTACAAAAATTATTTTTTGTCATTTAACCTTCACTTTTTAAGTGACAATCCTTTGGCATTTAGAAGATGACCGAGGACGAGATAAATGATGGCATCACTGACTCGATGGGCATGAGTTTGCGCAAGCTCCAGGAGATGGTGATGGACAGGGAAACCTGGTGTGCTGCAGTCCATGGGATCACAAAGAGATGGACATGATTGAAAGACTGAACTGACTGTACTTTTGACTTCAGTTATTGTATTCTTCAGTTCTGATGGATTCTTTTCTTCTATTCTCTAACTCCTTGTTGAAGTTTTCACTGTTTTCATCCATTCTTCTCCAGACTAGTAAGCATCTTTATGATTATTACCTTAAACACTTTATCAGGGAAATTGCTTATCTGTTTCATTTAGCTCTTTTTCTGAGAGTTTCTCTTGTTTTTTCATTTGAAACATATTCCTCTGTCTCCTCATATTGCCTAATTCTCTGTGTTTATTTCTGGATATTAGGTAGGTCCATTACATCTCCTAATCTTAGATAAGTGGCCTTATGTGGGAGATGTCTTACGGAGCCCAGCATCAAGGTTCTCTCTGGCCACCAGAGCCAGATGCACCAGAAGCATCTCCTACGTGAGCTCTTCTATTGTGGGAGGTTGACTCCCGCAGGGACACTGGTGGGCACGGCAGACTCCCAGCGCTGCTGGCTGAGCAACCTGTCAGTCTACGACTGTTATGAGTCTCATGACTGCTGGTGGGATGTGCCGGCCCCAGGTGCTAACATGTGAGAGAGACAATTCCAACATGGTGCCCAGCAGCTCCGGCACCAAGAGTGGTAGTACAAGATCACAAAGATGGCTGCCACCAGCATCTCAGTTCTGGGGGGAATCCCAGCTGCCTATCGTCTCCTGGCAAAGCTCTCCATGAAAAGTCACCGGGTCTGATCCAGACAGCTCTCAAGTGCTGCCTCTGTGCTGGGACTTGAAGCAAGTGTGCTTTTGGACACACCCTTTAAGAGCAAAGTCTTGGCATACCACAGTCTTCTGGTTCTCCCAAACCTAAGTCCCACCGGTATTCAAGGTCAGATACTGTTCTTGCCTGGAAAGTTTTATGGACAGAGAAGCCGGGTGGGCTACAGTCCATGGGGTCACAAAGAGTTGGACATGACCAAATGCATGTGCGTGTTTGCACACACACACACACACACACACACACACACACATACTTGGTTTAGGACCTCCAGGATGGGGAGCCAGATGTGGAGCTTGACCCCTCAGGGAGGATCTCCACTGCTATAATTTTCCTCCCACTTAAGGACCCCAAGTGTGGGTTCTGACCAGATCACATCTCTGCCCCTCCTACTCATCTGGTTGTGGTTCCCTCTTTACAGTTGTAGAATATGTTCTCTATCAGTCTTTGGGTCATTCTCAGAGACAGCTGCTCTGAAAACAGTTGTATTATAACTTTGGTGTGCCAGGGGAGGTTGTAAGCTCAGGGTGTTCATATGCTGCCATCTTGATTTCTTCTTCTACAAAATCCTATCTTATCACCAATGTAGACTGTAACCATATCTTTACCAAAGAAAATAATATATGTATAAATGTTCTGTAAACATTAAAACCAGCTGAGTCAAAGGTACTGTTATTTTCAGGATTCACAATGTTAATTCTTAAGAAGTTAAAAAATGAAAACCTTTGGTGGAATTAGAAGTGATCTGAAGTAAACTATGAAGGACAATATAGACTTCAAGGAGAATATTCATATTGATTGTACATTCTTACTTATCACAATATCATACTTGCTAATACAGTTTGGCTAAATTAAAATTTTGCCAACATTGCCTCCCAGAAATAACAATTTAACCAGTAAAACATAAATGAAAAATAGAAATAAATACTTACTCACAATACCAAACTGTCCCCAGAACAGAAGTATAGCCAAAACTGGGAAAATAACAACGAGGATATTTTCATTTGGAGAAAACCATGAAACTGGGAAGAAAGAAAACAAAAATCACAATTAACATTTACTATAATCACTTTAACTCCTAACTGACTAGTCAATGATATATATTATTGTGGAGATGGAAAATAAAAATAATTGAACTAAAAGTTTAGCTTTAAAATAAACAAACTACACATATAATTTACTTATACAACAAATTTTACTTATGAAACAAAAAATTATTTATGTAAGTGTTTTTTACCCCATTTTCCCTAACCTATGACTTCTAGAAGGAAGTAGTATGGCATAGGAATTAAAAACAAAGTTCTACAGCCACAGTGTCTGGCTTTGAAACACAACGCTAATTTACAGTCTCTGTGACCTTGAACAAAGTCTTAACCCCTCTTGCTCTTCAGTGTCCTCATTGTTACACTGGACTGTTAACAGTGTTACACTGTTACACTAGACTGTTGTGACTGTTACACCGTTACACTGTTGGACTATTAGACTGTTACTGTTGGACTGTTACACTGTTACATTGTTACACTAGACTGTTGTGACTGTTAACAAAGTTAATACATAAAAAACCTTCGCACTTATCAAGTGCTCAGTAAACATTAACTACAATTATAATTATGCACTCCTACAATGAATACCTGTTATGTGTAATTGCCAAGAATTTATCTTAAGCCAACAGTGACGCCTTTCAGTAAAGACTGACTCAGGGTATCAAAGTGAGGAAGTTGTACTACGGGGTACTTTCACCTTATTCTGACTAAAACCAAGACAGAGGTGAGCCCTAGCTTTTCTCAAACTTACTCTAGATTAGAAGATGCATTTATGAATAATTAGGCCTCTAAAAAAGGGCTTTAGGAATTAAGTGAAGGGAAGTGAAAGTCACTCAGTCGTGTCTGACTCTTTGCAACCCCATGGACTTTACAGTCCCTGGAATTCTCCAGGCCAGAATATTGGAGTGGGTAGCCTTTCGCTTCTCCAGGGGATCTTCCCAACCCACGGATCAAACCCAGGTCTCCCGCATTGCAGACAGATTCTTTACCAGCTGAGCCATAAGGGAAGCCCAAGAATACTGGAGTGGGTTAGCCTATCCCTTCTTCAGCGGATCTTCCCGACCCAGGAATCGAACATGGGTCTCCTGCATTGTAGGCGGATTCTTTACCAACTAAGCTATAAAGGAAGCTTCTATTAAGTGTGCAAAGAGCCGACTCATTAAAAAAGACCCTGATGCTGGGAAAGATTAAGACAAAAGAAGAGGACGGCAGAGGATGAGATGGTTAGACAGCATTACCCACTCAATGGACATGAACTTGAGCAAACTCTGGGAGATAGTGGAAGACAGGGAAGCCTGGCATGCTGAAGTCATGGGGTCACAAAGAGTCAGATACTACTTGGTGACTGAATAACAACAATTAAGTGTGTTACAAGTTATCTAGAGAATGATATTATAAAATGATACATTCTATATAAAAGACATTGTGAGGTTAAGTCTTCAAAGAAGGTTTGTTGAGATCTTTTAAAAAATTAAGTTTAGTTGCATCTTATTAACTTTTAAGACCATAATTTTACCTGTGAAATTTCTTCTCTAACAATAAAGCAAAGTAAATGCACTGAAAGCATTTCGGAGTTTGTCTGTATAGAGGGAAATGCTAATTTTATCCAAAGCAAGCACTCATGTTCTTCTAAAATTAACTCTTTCAAATCTTCCACTGTTCTGCCTCTTTATCAGCATGTAAGGAAACTATTTGGCTTTCATACAGTAATGCTAACTATGCATTTCCCACGTTAGCTTATTATGTTAAGCTCTGGTAGATGTTAATAATCCACAGAATATAATAATGTTATAAACTCTAGCTCACAGATATTTGCTTTCCATAATCTAACATTTTGCCCCACATGCAGAGACTCAATTGGTTTGTTGCTGAAGGTCCCAACAGTCAAAAAATAGTGAGTGAATGAAAGACAGCTTTTTTGGGTGAGGGGTGGATGCTCTCATGGTTGCAGGTCTCTACCAAGAGACAGATGTCTTCTGAATTAATACATTAAATTCCAACAATGACTGAGCATCTTCCTTTTCCAAGGAAAATCCATTTCAATTCAGTCTAAAATCTTACCAAAAGAAACCTTTATGAATTGTCCCTAGGTTTTCACATTTAAATGCCCAAAGGATTTGGTAAAAGCTCTATGATTTAATGATTATTCTTAACTGACTTATTTTTCTCTACTTCCTTTATTATTTTGAGTTGTGTATATCATTAACTCCCCAAATCCTCACAATTATTACAGGAGAATTAATTAACCCCTCCTTATCATATGGGAAACTGAGGCCTAGATAATTAAGCAACTGACTTCTGACACAAGTTCCCCCTACTCCTTCACCAAACCTACCCTTTCAGTTTCCCCATTTCAGTAGTGGTGACCGCATTTCTTCAGTTGCTCAAGCTAAAAGCCTTGGAATCATCCTTGACTCCATGGTTTCTCTCACACCCTACTTCTGGTCTGACAGTAAATCCTGTGGTTGCTGCTTTCAAGATACAGCCAGTATTTGATCTCATGTTCAAGATGGGCTGAGAAGGAAACGTTATTTCACAGGCCTCCCTGTCTACACAACAGAATGATATTCAACATTCTTGGCATTTATTAACAGAAATCTGCCAGTGAAAATAAGAAGTATGTTTAACCTGGTCTGACCACTCATTTTTCATTTATTACACAATCATTTATTAAAAGCCCACCATGGGTAGGGTGGGTTTCCCCAACAGCTCAGTGGTAAACAATCTGCCTGTAATGCAGGAGACAAAGGAGATGTGGTTCAGTTCCTTGACTGGGAAGATCTCTTGGAGAAGGGAATGGCAACCCACTCCAGTATTCTTGCCAGGAAAATCCCATGGAGGGAGGAGTCTGGCAGGCTACAGTCCATATTGTCACAAAGAGTTGGACACAACTGAGCAACTGAGAATGCATGCATGGATAGAATTTCTTCTAGGTATCTGAGATTCAGCAGTGAACAAGCTAGGTGGAGCCACAGACTTGAGGAGGGGGAGGGACTGAGGGAGATGACTCTTGTGGGTACTAAGGAAAGGCCTCTGGGGAGAGGAATTGGCCCCAAACCTTGGACTGGAAATAGCCTGCCATTTCCAGACAGGGGAGAAGATACACCAAAGGAACAGCAAGTTTGAGCAACTAAATGATGGCCAGTGTGACTAAAATTTAATGATATACAATGAGATGGAAAGAGTTTGCTGGGATTAACATCATGCTGGGTCTTATTAGCTTGTTAATAAAGTTTGGATTTTATTCTACAAGCAATGAAAAGTTATTGGAAATCCTCAAACAGGGGAGAAAAATGATTTACTTAAAATCTTCCTTGGTAGAGGAAAGGAAAGTAACTAGAATGGGGATGCTGAAACTAAGAGCAATGATTGAAAGAACTGGGGATTTTTACCTTAGAGAAGAAGAAACTTGGGTGAGAAATACCACAGCCCTCCTAGTGAGTGAGAAATTGTAGGGTTGCAAGCTTTAGTTTGACTTCAGGAAGACTTAGAACTGCCTAATAATAGACTAAAATCCTTTGGGAAGTAACAGCCTCCCCATGTCAAACATTTATGTAAAAAGTCTGAATGACCAACTACTTAGGGTGTGATAGAAGAAAATCATGAATTAGATGGGGAAACAGACTAGATGACTAACAGCTGACTCTACACCTCTAGGCAGAAATATGTGTAAGAGCTATTTCAAAGATGGGGGGTAGGATTATGAATAAATAACATTATTGACTAAGTGATTCTTAACTGAAACTTATCAAAACCACCTGGGGTTTATCCAAACATCACATACTCTCCAGGGCTTCCCTCATAGCTCAGTTGGTAAAGAATCTGCCTGCAATGCAGGAGACCCCAGTTCCATTCCTGGGTTGGGAAAATCGCTGGAGAAGGGATAGGCTAGCCACTCCAGTATTCTTGGGCTTCCCTTGTGGCTCAGCTGGTAAAGAATCCACCTACAATGCAGGAGACCTGGGTTTGATCCCTGGGTTGGGAAGATCCCCTGGAGAAGGAAAAGACTACCCACTCCAGTATTCTGGCCTGGAGAATTCCATGGGCTATACAGTCCATGGGGTTGCAAAAGAGTTGGACGCAACTTAGTGACTAAACAACAACTCCTTCAAATATATACAAGGTACACCTCCATACACAAAGAACACATTTCCATAAAAGAATATCACAATAAAATTTATAACAATAAAATTCAAGCCACATTTTTACTGATGCTTTAGGATTGTGAAGGGTTTTTATGATGTATTGACTTGGCTAAGATATAATCCCTAGTTATTTAATTAAAGCCAGAATTCTAAGGTGGTTCCCAAACCCTGCCCCCTGCAAGCCTTTCTTTTTTTAACTCCTACCCTTAAGGGAGGGATGGGCCTGTGAACATAATGGATTTCATTCCCATGATTATGTTGTGTCACATGGCAAAAGGGATTTTGCTGACTGTAAATTAAGGTCCCCAATCAGCTGACTTTGAAAAAGAGTGATTATTCTTGAGGGAGAGGAGGCAAACCTAATTAAGACCTTAAAAGCATCTGGGATTGTTCTAGCCAAAAAAAAAAAAAAAAAAAACATGTGCAAAGGAATCAACAAGAAGAAGATTATTCTTAGCTGACTTTAAATATGGAAGAGGTTCTGGAACAAGAATAGAGCAACCCCTAGGAACTAAGAGAAGCCCTCATCAGACATCCAGCAAAGAAACAGGGACCTCAGTTCTACAACCATAAGGAAATTAATTTTGCCACAACCATGTGTGCTTGGAACAAGACCCTGAGCTTCTGATGAGAACACAGCCTGCAAACATCTTGATTTTAGCCTCATAAGACTGAATGGAGAACCTAGTTATACCATGACCACAACTGTGATCTACAAAGTGGTGAGCTAATAAATGAGTGCAGTTTAAAGCTGCTACATTTGTGATTGTCTGCACATGCACTAGAAAACCAACACAAGGATCTCAAAATGCCTTCACTGCAACGTTAGGAACATAACATATTTCATGTTGATAATAACAGAAATGGCAACTTTTCTAAACTTGAATAGACCTTTCAAAACAAAACCCTAAGAGCTTACTCAGAAAAAAGTAAAAATTTAAGCTTCTAAGTTTTTGAATCACTATACTATAAATACAAATAAGAATAACACATTGTATAACTATTATTATTTACATTTAATAATTTGGTTGTTTATAAGATGTTTTCATAGCAACCATATACAGTGGTAGTAAACATACTGGTTTTAAAGAAAGACAAAACTAGGTTAAAATCCTGGCTATGACACTGATTTTGAACAAGTACTCTAAATCTCTCTTACTTCATGTGTTAAATAATAAGACTGATAACTAACTCCCAGAGTTCTTAAATTAAAGACACAATAAACATAAACTACTTGGTATGTGCCCTTATAAATGTAAAATTATTTTGCCGTGGTACTGTACTATCACTTCCCTGAAATCAGGGATTATGCCTTAGTCATCCCTAAATCCACTGTGCCCAGGACACTGCCCAGCATGTGTTAAATAGTAAGACTGATAACTAACTCCCAGAGTTCTTAAATTAAAGACACAATAAACATAAACTACTTGGTATGTGCCCTTTTAAATATAAGACTATTTTACCGTGGTACTGTACTATCATTTCCCTGAAATCAGGGATTACACTTTAGTCATCACTGAATCCACTGTGCCCAGGACACTGTCCAGCACATAGTAGGTGCTCAATAAATCTCTGGTTAAGTAAGCAAGACATTTTGGGCAAGACTTTGATGAAATGGTCCACATTTAGCAGGTAAAAACAGAGGGCCTGACAGGTTGACTTTCTTATCCAAATTTTCTTAAACTAGAAAATAAAAATGTATATAAAAAGCTTTCTAAATTCAAGTCCTGTGCTCTGTCCATGGTACCATACTATACATAGGCACCAGTGGTATATAAAATCTCTCTCTGTATATAAAAGATTATATATATATTTGACAGTATTTCTAAAATGCTGTACTTAAAAGAATGGCACAAAGAATGGCCTTTAATTCACATTCTACTAAGTATAATTCTCTATGACACAATTTCAGTTCCTCATCTATGTCTAAAAAATTGGTTTCTATTGCCTAAATCCCCAATGTCCATACGATGGGCAAGTTCTATTATCACAATACCTTTGTATTCCACTGTAACAGTCCTGCTCCAATTAACTTTTTGTTGGAAGAAGGTTCTTTTTCTCTCCCCCCCACCCCAGTAAAAAATGGATGCAAAACAATGATATGACAACAGCAGATGCTAGCAAGGATGTGAAGAAATGGGATCACTCATATGCTGCTGATGGGGATGTCAAATGGACAAACCACTCTGGAAAACAGTTCGACAGTTCCCTTACAAACTAAGCATACACATGCAGACAACCAAATAATCTGTCCTTATTCAGAGAGGTGAACACTACGTCCACCTAAAAAACCTCTCCATGATTAATTCACTGCAACTCCAATTGTAATAGCCAAAAACTGGAAACACTCAAGATGCCCTACAACAGGTGAACAGTTAAACAAACTGTCATATGCCCACACCATGGAATATTACTCAGCCAAAAAACACAGAAAGAGAACAAACTGATACAGGCAACAACTTGGTTAGATATCAAGGGCACTGTGCTGACCGAAAAAAGCCAGTCTCAAAAGATTACACACTGTATGATTCCATTTATATAACAGTGCTAAAATGACAAAACTATGGACAAGGGGAACAAATTAGTACTAGCCAGGTGAGCATGAGGGAGAGCTTTGTGCTAATGAAATAGTTCTATATCCTGATTGCAGTGGTAGTTACACAAATATACATATCACAAAATGACAAAGAAATATACATACATTGTACCACTGTCAACATCCCAGTTTTTTTTTTTTTTTTTTTAAGTTACACAGGATTTAAGCATTAGGAGTAACTGAGCAAAGAGTACACAGCACCCAGCACTGTTCTGTTTTATTTTTGTGAATCTTTTATTTCTGTGAACTTCCTGTGAGTCTATAGTTATTTCAAAAAACAAACAATGAGTGCAAAGCCAAATGTCTGAGACCTCTGGAAGAATTTTCTACATTCTCTCCAATGAAACAATACTTCCTCATTTGAATGGTCCCAAAGTAAACATAGTTCATATTTTTATAGGGTACTTTGAAAATAAAGAAAAATAAAACAATCACAGACACACAAAATTATAAACTTTCTCTTCATCTCCAGATGCTGGTATTCCTTTCCCATTCATGTTCATTCCATCTCCTGCCCTTTCGAGTCTCATATCTTGAGATTACCTCTCGGTGACCTATACAACTGCCAAACGATTGATCCCTATGTCTTGTTTTTTCATTCCAACGAAACTGTACATTCCTTCAGAAAAAATTTCAACTAGATATTAGATTATGCAATTCCAGATTCGATCCCCTGTTGAAAGGTACACTTTAAAATAAAACAAAAAAAGCTCTTCAGCCTAAATTAGTACAAATTAATCAAGTTACAATGTAAGAGAGATTTCTGAGCAGAAAAGCCTTCCAGATTCTGCGAGCCTACACTAAGCCATCTCTCAGCCTCTCCTCATGGTGCAATAATCCCTCTCACAACCACAGGCCAGCTTCACAACTTGACACCATCCTTCATAAAACAAACATCTCAAGAACACAATTCACACCTGTAAAGCACTTCAGTTCACATAGTGCTTGCACACAAGGGACCTCATTTGGTGCTCATCAGACTTCATTCCAATGAAACTGTACATTCCTTCAGAAAAAATTTCAACTAGATATTAGATTATGCAATTCCAGATTTGACCCCCTGTTGAAAGGTACACTTTAAAATAAAACAAAAAAAGCTCTTCAGCCTAAATTAGTACAAATTAACCAAGTTACAATGTAAGAGAGATTTCTGAGCAGAAAAGCCTTCCAGATTCTGCGAGCCTACTCTAAGCCATCTCTCAGCCTCTCCTCATGGTGCAATAATCCCTCTCACAACCACAGGCCAGCTTCACAACTTGACACCATCCTTCATAAAACAAACATCTCAAGAACACAATTCACACCTGTAAAGCACTTCAGTTCACATAGTGCTTGCACACAAGGGACCTCATTTGGTGCTCATCAGACTGTCAGGATAAGACATAAAGGCAGGAATCTATCTTCATCCCCATGTTAGAGATGAGGTAACTTGACTTGGCAAAGTAACTTCTCAATAGCATAAAGGTGAACAGTTAAGTTGCAGAATAGGGGATATAACCCAGATCTGCTGATTTCCTAATACTAAGCAATGTCAAAGTATTCTATCAACCCAAGCACCTCATTCCCAGTGTGGTAACAGACATTTATTAATGGTAAATGCAAGAAGAACAGAGGCAAATAGTGGATCCAATGGAACCAATCTGAGTCCACGAAAAGAGCAGGTTCTCAAAGTATGGTCTAATCCTGAGATCAGTAGTATAGCTAGCAATTCTAAATAGAGATTTCAAAACAGAAAGCCGAAATGTACCTCTGTGTGGCTGAAGAACTTAGCTGGCACTGCAAGGAATAGGAAAGAAATGAAAACTTTTTACTCAGCTAACTTTACTGCTTTATGCAACTCACCAACTCAGAAAGGGCAGGATAGTGCTACTATAATGAAAGCTGAATTTAAATATGTTAAATTGAATCCCTAGCTCTCCCACATCTTAGCCAAGGTGGGGGCAGGGGAACAACACCAAAGCAAGGCAAAGCACAGGATATCTCAAGGAATCAGCTATGATAGCATGCTTTCTAATATTCTTATTCTCCTCCTAATCTGTTATTTCCAGAGGAAGCATGTTTAGGACTTGGCAACCCTTGATCAAAGTGTAAGGTTAAAAAAAAAAAAAAAAAAGGTGAAATAATTGGGAAAAGGGCTTGAAAATTAATCACATGAAAGAAAGTATGTCTGATGGCAGCAAACAGAACTGCAGAGGAGATGACCCCTGAACTGCTCCCTGCAAACATCACATCCCTCAGACCTAAAGTGTGAGGACCACACAATGCACAAATTATCAACCAACAAAGGTGCTTGAAAATTAATCACATGAAAGAAAGTATGTCTGATGGCAGCAAACAGAACCGCAGAGGAGATGACCCCTGAACTGCTCCCTGCAAACATCACATCCCTCAGACCTAAAGTGTGAGGACCACACAATGCACAAATTATCAACCAACAAAGGAGATTTATTGAGAAAAGCAGAAGAGCAAATAAGATAAAACTCATGATCTTAATGCTGCTAAACACGCCAACATTTAGTATTAATAGTATGCTTTTTGATTCAAAGAAGTTCCTAGCCCCATTTTACCCTCCTTTAACAGGATCACGTTGCTGCAGAAGAAATAACAGGGAAACTTTATAGAAGTCTTACCAACACGATATTTTAGTTCTATGATGGTTTCTCCTTCTCTGCTCAATTCCGTTACTTCGCAAGTGTAGTTTCCTAAGACGGCATCACTCTTATCCATCTTCAAAGAGGCGATGCCACGCAGTAATTCTGATGGTGTGATTTTTGCACTAGAAAAGTTACTGCTGGCCTTGGACATCCGCTTACTTCCATCAAAGATGAAAATGTTTTCTCCTTTAAATTTCCATCTGACATACAATTCAGTAATGTTCTTCGTCTCCACATTGTTAACAAAACATGGGATGACAACGGTTTGATTGCAAAGGGTATATTCTACAGATTTGATTACATTAAATATTAGTTGAGCTGAACCGCGAAAAGAGAAATAAAATTGTTTCACTTCATACAGAATACTATGAGATCTTAGGTATGTTACAAATTCTTAAGATAAAAAGAAGTGCTTCTATTGTTCACTTAAGCAAGTAAGCAACTATAGAGAAGATGGGTGAAGTGAAAAGAACAAATTATTTTAATATTAATGTGCTCAGCTGGTAGACAACACTGTACCTCTTCTTTATTCATTTTCACTAACACAAAATATACATTCTCATGAATCCTGGGAACAAACTCAGCAACTGTGTTAGAACATACAGATGTAGTATCTGGCTTTGGAAACTCTGAAGCTTGTGTCTTCTGATATTTAAAGAAAAATACTGACTTTACTATGAAAAAAATGTTAAATTGAAAGTAAAACCAAATAATATATTCAGTCTCAACTTCTATACACTTTCTCCAAATAGAACTTGCCAAACTGATAGGAAGTTTATTTCTATCCCTAGGTTACATTTCCAAAAAAGGTAGCAGGCTCTACTGTACTTAAATATAAAAAGTAAATCACATGAATCACATCACATCTTTCCACTAGGATGGTAAGCCTTAGAACGCTAAGGATTAAAGAAAAAAAAATTCTCTACAGCTATTTTCCCATTGCAAAATACAGACAGCAACAGACATTCAGTATGCAAGTATCATAAAGGATTATACACAATTGAATGGCATTTGCCCACTCCCACATTTCACTGAAACTAAGGAACAACTTCCAAATATATATTACAGGTGTCCCTTTCTTCTAGAAACCATAAACCACCCAAAAGAAAGCTAAGATGCAAGCTGAAACCAAGAGCAGATACTACTAATAAGTAGCATGTATCCGATCAACTCTTTTCAATAGTATAAACTACTGGTTGTTGCCTTATAAAAGAGAGGTTGAGAAATGGATCTTCTTTCATGTGGAATGTGCAAAAATGTGGACAAACTGTAGTTGTCCTCCATATTCTTCAGTCACTTATCACTTCTTTCATGTAAGCAGTGAGTTGATGTTTCCTTTAAAAAAAGGATTGACAGATATAAGTAAAACCTTAGGTTTAATTGTTCATCTTTAAGATTTTTCCTTTATCAGGGGCACAGGATATTATTACTCTAGGAACATGATTACTCTTCAATAAATGCCCACTGAATTGAATGCTGGGCTGCAGCATGGAATATGAACTGAACAATGTTCAGAAGCCTGAGAACAAATCCCATCTCTGTCTGTCACTTTTCAGGGTGCAACCTTAAGCAATTCGCTTAACTTTCTATGCCTTGACGATCAAAAAAGTAAGACGATCAAAAAATGAACACTGGGCTGCTTCACAGAATTGTGCATGCTAAGTCGCTTCAGTCATGTCTGACTCTCTGTGACCCTATGGACTGTAGCTTGCCAGGCTCCTATGTCCACGGGATTCTCCAGGCAAGAATCCTGGAGTGGGTTGCCACGCCCTTCTCTAGGGGATCTTCCTGACTCAGGGATCGAACCTGCATCTCTTGCATCTCCTGCAATGGCATGCAGGTTCTTTCCTACTAGTGCCACCTGGGAAGCCCCTCACAGAATTGTGGTCGGCATCAATGGAGAAAACATATTGGTAAGTGGTCTGTACTGTGCTATAAATATGTAAGGTCATACTATAAAAACTAGGCTGCTCTGGACCTTCTCTGACTGGCAGGTCTAAACTGTTATTTCTGGGAATTGCAGTCTAATCAACCCTGTGGTCATCCACAGCTCACCTTCCCCCAGTTCTCTCCGTTTCTAGCCACCTAAATATCAGGAAGCTCCAGGCAAAACCTGGACTTCCAACTGCATTCTTCAAAACGCTGGAGTTATGGATTGCTTCCCCTGAGAAATAAGCACTGGGTGGAGACTATAGAGTGTACAGGGCAGAAGAAAGTGGTTATGATGCTGGAACTAGAAAGGAAGGAAAGTGTCAGCAACTATGGTCAACGATTGTGAAATGGACTAAAAGATTACTGGGAGTCCTTTCAACGGGGTGCTGGGCCTTATCGGACAGATCCTTTTGGAATAACTCTATAGCAGCCTGGGCCTCCTGCCAAGACCTGGCTGTTTTTACACTTTTGTAAGATGTAGAAAACTGATGGTAATGCAAACAATTCATATCCATAGAGATACAAGCAAACTTTGTTCTGCAGTTGATTTGGACCTGTTGGAAGAGAGGAATTTTTTAAAAAATTACATTTTAGGGACTTCCCTGGCAGTCCAGTGGTTAAGACAGTGCTTCACTTCAAGGGGCACAGGTTTGATCCCTGATTGGAAAACTAAGATCCTACATGCCACACAGCATGGCCAAAAAAAAAAAAAAAGATTTTATTGCCCTGAGGACACTGGCCAACTTTGCATCTATCCACAGATTCATTTCACCATTCCTTACTGCCTATATGTACATGTGTCTATTCTTCCAATTCTCTTTTTTTTAAAATTAACATTTATTTGGCCGCATTGGATCCTTAGCCACAGCATGCAGGATCTTTAATTGTGACGTGCAAATTCTCAGTTGTGGCATATGGGATCTAGTTCCCTGACCAGAGATCAAACCTGGGCCCCCCGCACTGGGAGTGCAGAGTCTTAGCCTCTGGACTGCCAGGGAAGTCCCTTCCAATTCTCTTTTAAAACCAAGATGGCTGTACCGTCTTGTTGGTTTGCTTGTTAATTAATGTGTGAAATAAAAACTTTGACACGTGAGCATTTCATATTTGTTTGAGTCAAACTATACCTCCTAAAAATCATTAAATTTTAATTATTTAATTATTTAATTTAATTAACTCTTTTATTCTATTGTTAATTAAAGAGATACAAGTGAAGAGCTAAGTTACCTCAGCAAACTTTTTTAGAAGCCTCCAAGTGAGTACAAAGTGGTCAGCAAGCACTCAGTGACTTTATAACTTGTGTTTAGAGAATGAATTTTCTAAAGAATACAGAAAGCACTGATTCCACTGCAGTATTTGTTGTAATATCAATACAGCCATTTTTATAGGTGAAGCAATGTAAGTTGAATAAATGCTGTCAATAAAATTCAAAGTGAAATTGACCTGGATCAACTATAATTTGAATAACCCTTGCATTAACAATTAATAAATACAATCCAAAAATGTTGCTTCATCAGCTGTTAACTACAACTTCACCCTCTACAAACATTTATTAAACAGCTATTAAGCAATGGAATTATTTGATTTGGTTTTTCTCTATTTTGCCTACTGCCTTCTGATGAAACAGCAAAGTGAAGAAAGGATCTAAAATATACAGAGCAAATAAAGGATCATATAGATAATTATCATGAATAAGTAAATTCTGAATAATCAAGAAATGCCTACAGCAGTCTAATCAGATAGAAATTGATAAGTATAACCATCCGTGATGCTGGAGTTACAGATAAATTAACAAATGAAATGGGAAAATTAACATATCAAATGCCAAAAATATGGGACCTTACAACTTCTGTGAATACAGATTACCAGCTCAAACCATATCATCTGATCTGAAACACTTAACAGGAGGTGCGTATACAATAATTTAAAAAATGTAGGAATCATCTTTAAAAAACTTAGAATTCTCACCTGGGGGACTAATGAAAGTGAAAGTAAAAGTCGCTCAGTCGTGTCCCACTCTTTGTGATCCCATGGACTATACGGACCATGGAATTCTCCAGGCCAGAATACTGGACTGGGTAGCCGTTCCCTTTCCCAGGGGATCTTGCCAACCCAAGAATCAAACCTAGGTCTCCTGCATTGCAGGCATATTCTTTACCAGCTGAGCCACAAGGGAAGCCCTGGGGGACTGATACATACTTTTTATAACAAGGTCGCAAGTACTTTCTTTCCTATATGAACAAAGTGCTATGGATGGACAAGAGAGTAATCAGTCTTTAGACTTCTAGAAAAATGTTTGTTGTACTACAGGAAAAACAGAAGACTATCATAGACTCTGCCCATTTATTTAGGCCTTCATTCTTTTACCTTTTCACATGTTCCATGGAAAATTTGTCTCCTTTAGAACAGCTCTGAAAATACTGTCCTTTTTGAGAAATCTGTACGCAGGTCAGGAAGCAGCAGTTAGAACTGGACATGGAACAACAGACCGGTTCCAAATAGGAAAAGGAGTACGTCAAGGCTGTATATTGTCACCCTGCTTAACTTATATGCAGAGTACATCATGAGAAACGCTGGGCTGGAGGAAGCACAAGCTGGAATCAAAATTGCCAGGAGAAATATCAATAACCTCAGATATGCAGACGACACCACCCTTATGGCAGAAAGTGAAGAGGAACTAAAAAGCCTCTTGATGAAAGTGAAAGTGGAGAGTGAAAAAGTTGGCCTAAAGCTCAACATTCAGAAAACGAAGATCATAGCATCGGTCCCATCACTTCATGGGAAATAGATGGGGAAACAGTGTCAGACTTTATCTTTTTGGGCTCCAAAATCACTGCAGATGGTGACTGCAGCCATGAAATTAAAAGATGCTTACTCCTTGGAAGAAAAGTTATGACCAACCTAGATAGTATATTCAAAANAACGAAGATCATGGCATCCGGTCCCATCACTTCATGGGAAATAGATGGGGAAACAGTGTCAGACTTTATCTTTTTGGGCTCCAAAATCACTGCAGATGGTGACTGCAGCCATGAAATGAAAAGATGCTTACTCCTTGGAAGAAAAGTTATGACCAACCTAGATAGCATATTCAAAAGCTGAGACATTACTTTGCCAACAAAGGTCCATCTAGTCAAGGCTATGGTTTTTTCAGTGGTCATGTATGGATGTGAGAGTTGGACTGTGAAGAAGGCTGAGCGCCGAAGAATTGATGCTTTTGAACTGTGGTGTTGGAGAAGACTCTTGAGAGTCCCTTGGACTTCAAGGAGATCCAACCAGTCCATTCTGAAGGAGATCAGTCCTGGGATTTCTTTAGAAGGAATGATTCTAAAACTGGAACTTCAGTACTTTGGCCACCTCATGCGAAGAGTTGACTCATTGGAAAAGACTCTGATGCTGGGAGGGATTGGGGACAGGAGGAGAAGGGGATGACCGAGGATAAGATGGCTGGATGGCATCACTGACTCGATGGACGTGAGTCTGATTGAACTCCGGGATTTGGTGATGGATCGGGAAGCCTGGCGTGCTGCGATTCATGGGGTCACAAAGAGTCGGGCACAACTGAGCAACTGAACTGAACTGTAGTTGAATCTCTCTGGGGCCCTAGCAGACTATTCTAGAAATGGGCTTGCAGGCTCAAGCTCAGTTGGAAGGTTTTCTTTCCTGTTGCCAGATTATCCTCCAGGAAGGCTGTAGCAGTACAGGCAGTTGGGTCAGTAACCAAGAGCTGTTTTCCTGATTTAAAATCACAGCTGTAAGTAAGTGCCTCTCATCCACTTACCAGTCCCCCCTCATCCAAACAATTTAATCAGTGTCCTCGCCTTGACAGATTGCATTCTCTCTCCCTGTGTTCTGGGGGCCTCTGTAAGTGCCTCTTAGTATTTCCATTGTGCATGTTAGTCTTTAATTAGAATTTGATGTTTCAAAAATAGTTTTAAAAGGCTTAGCTCAATTAACTTCATTCCCTGCTCTGTTATTTTACATCTTTCTTTACCTGAATCATTAATGGCAGAGAGTGCTGACATACAGGACTGAGTTCAGGGCTCTTCTAATTAACTCCTGAGGATGCTGTGAGCTATCCATCAGATCCAGGATAGCATTACAGCCTAACCTGTTTAGTGGTGTTTTTTCAACGCACCTTCCATGTGCCTAAGGACCCACCCCACCCCACACCCCAGGTTTCCAGTCCTGTTTTGTGAATGGCCTATAAACCTCTTGCCCCAGGGTCTCTGATTAAGATGAAGGAAAGGATTTTATGATTCATTTTCGATTAAGAATGGGCTGCAAGTTTCTTTTGTGTTAATAGCAGGATTGTAAGCCTCTTCATCACGGCCTGGTTTACCGTTGGTCAGGGTGTGGTCTTGGCCAAGTGTGGTCCTCAGCTGGACCAGGGGGATGAGGAGGGAGCGCCTGCCTCCTCGGGTGATGCTGGGAGGCAGAGGTCTGCTGACTGCTGCAAAACGGTGCTCCTAGTGCCCAGGTCACTCCCTGTACCAGTGAAATGAGGTGTGCAAGGGTGGGAGCCAAGTCGGTGATTTTAAAGGTTCCCAGGTGATTCCACATGAAATCACTCCAGTCCAGAGTTTGGACATCACTGCTGTAAGGTTTAATTAAACCTCTGCAGCAGTCTCTCCAGATAACTAAGAGAAGGGTGCTCAGTACCCACCCCTCCAAAAAAAAAAAAAGGGAGTCTAGACCTTTCCTTCCCAGTGTTAGATATGGAGGAGTAACTTTCCAGTTCATTGGTTCCATGAGTGCCCAGGCTCAGGTGGAGGCCAGGACATTGAGAACGCCTGGCAGTGGACACCAGACCCAGCTTGTCCTTGGAGGCCTGGCTGCAGAGAAGCAGGTGACACATGAAGACTCCCCACCCAGGGCGAGATGGAGATGCAGAGCCTGTCGGCCTTAGGGTGCCTCCACTGCACAGTGCCGTATGTATGTGTCCCCTGTGGATCTGCAGGGGCCGTGGAGGCCAAGATGACTCATGGGCACTAGCTCCCACGTTGAGAGTGCAGGTGGCCGGAGCATCCCACTCCTTCCAGGTCAGGGAGCTCCCAGGCCCTGGGTCAGAGGTCACCAAGCTTTCCTGAGAAGTCATTCTTACCCAGAGCAGCTGCCAGAAGTGAAGAGGGGCCATTTCCCACAGTCCATACATGGTCAGCTCTCTGCTCTCGCTTTGGGTCCGTCTAGCCAAGAGCCACTCATAGCTATCTAAATTTCAATTAATAAAAATAACCTTAGGTAGGAACTTCCCGGGCAGTTCAATGGTTAAGAGTCCATGCTTCCTATGCAGGAGGGCGTGGGTTTAATCCCTGTTTGGGGAACTAACATCCCACACGGATGCCACACGGAACGGCCAGGAAAGCATTAAGCAGGACTTGGTGGTTAGTGGTTAAGCATCTGCCTGCCAATGCAGGGGACACAGGTTCGATCTTTGGTCCAGGAAGATTCCACACGCCAAGGAGCAGCTAAGCCCGTGTGCCATAACTACAGAGTCCCCGTGCACAGCGACAGGAGAAGCCACTGCAGTGAGAAGCCTGCAGACTGCAACTAGAGAGTAGCCCCCGCTTGCCTCAACTAGAAAAAATCCACGGGCAACATCAAAGACCCAGAACAACCAAAATTAAATAAACTAATTTTTTTAAAAAAATTAAGTAAAGCTAAAGATTCTGTCCCTCTGTCACACGAGCCACATTTCAGGTGCTCAGTAACCAATGTGTCTGGCACAACAGGGAGTGAAACTCTTCATCTTATTTTCATGTAAAGAGCGACACATAACAGCACAGATGAAGCCCATGTCCATCAACCCAGAGAGTCCTATGAGGCCAGTGTAGGCGATGAAGTCAGCAAACAGGGAAAACAGAGATCTCGGAGTCTTTCAGAATCCTGGCTCTGTGTTCACCCTGCTGAGTCTCAAGAGCCCCCTCTGTGGCCCGGAGGCGGGAGAGGTGGTGATGATCACAAGGATGTGGTGTTTACTGACCCTCTGTGTAGTCTCCAGTGCCTGGGAGCTCAGTGCTGCTTTGAGCCCTCTTTACAGACGGGTAAGTGGAGGCCCAGAGCCTGCTTTGCACCCAACCCACAGCAGGAGGCAGAAATGGTGGGGCTTGTGATTCTCGTCCAGCCGGAGCTGCAGCTGGGGGTTAGAGGCACAGCTCCTGGGGCTGCCCAGTGTCCAGCAGACCTCCACCGCCTGGCCGTCTGCTCCTCTCCTCAGCCCATGCCTTACTCTTATTTCTGGTGGACAGCCTGACCAGCTCCAAAGCACTGCCCGCCTTTTCTTTGCTTTCCTTTTTCCTAACAAGTTTGAATCTGTAGCATCTTAGCTCCACAGATGGGCTCCGTGCATCAGGTTCAGAATGGCATAGGGATGAGGGGGGCACTTCCCTGGTGGTCCAGTGGTTATGAATCCACCTTCCAATGCAAAGGACATGGGTTCAGTCCCTGGTCATGGAACTAAGATCCCACATGCCTAGGAGAAACTAGGCTGCTGGCTGCAATTACTGTGCCCTTTCGCTCAAATTGTGGTGCTGGAGAAGATTCTTGAGAGTCCCTTGGACTGCAAGGAGATCAAACCAGTCAATCCTAAAGGAAATCAACCCTGAAAACTCATTGGAAGGACTGATGCTGAAGCTGAAGCTCCAATACTTTGGCCACCTGTTGTGGACAGTCAACTCTTTGGAAAAGACTCTGATGCTGGGAAATACTGAGGGCAAAAGGAGAAGAGGGCAGCAGAGGATGAAATGGGTGGATGGCATCACCAACTCAATGGACATGAACTAGGGCAAACTCCAGGAGATAGTAAAGGACAGGGAAGCCTGGCATGCTACAGTCCATGGGGTCGTAAAGAGTTGGACAGGACTTGGTGACTGAACAACAACTCACCCTGGAGCCCACAAGCCACAGGAGAGATCCCATGCACCACAACAAAGACCAATGCAGCCCAATAAATATTTAAAAAAGAAAAAAAATAAATAAGTTATGGAGTTCTCAGCCCCGGCCATGCTGTAGTAAGGAGGTTGGTGTGTGGGGCGCCCAGCTCCTCAAATTCTCTGCTTCCCTGCCACCTATTTACCCCCTCCTACCATCCTGCCAAAGCCTCTGTCTCTCTTAACCTTTCCCTTTCTCTCCCTGCTGGTGGATTGCCTCTGCCAAGAAACCAGCAAAGAGTCGAAGGCAGTGACGTTCATGCGACCTCGCCAAAACAAAGTCACTCAGCTTCAGCTCCAAGAACAGCTGAGTCTGAGCACAGGCAGTCAAACCCAGCCTGTCCGGATTCATCCAACTTAGCTCAGAGTGTGGCCCACAGAGTCTTTTCACAGGATTGGGGTTTGGTTTTAAATGGGTTTAAGTGTGCGGAGGAACTTGGGCCTGGCTCACGGTGGGTATTTCCTGCCTGGGGTCCTGGGAACTAACAGTGCTGAAAATCACAGTGGCACAGCCTCTGGTGAGTGAATAAATGCAAGGTCTTGGTTTCTCATCTGTAACCTACAGATAATAATACCTTCTTCGTGGGATTGTTTTGAGTGCTTAGCACAGAGCCTGGTGCTTATTAAAATACTCAATGAACTGCATTTGTTATGACTCGAAATTAGCACAGATATGCATTTGCAAGTGGCACCTTTTAAAAAACTGATGTATAGTTGATTTATAATGTTGTGTGAGTTTCTGGTGTGTGGCAAAGTAATTCAGTTATACATAAATATATTTTTTTACAGATTCTTTCCTGTTATAGGTTATTATAAGATATTGCATGTAGTTCCCTGTACTATACAGGAGGACCTTGTTTTTATTTTATATATATTAGTGTGTATCTGTTCATCCCAAACTCCTAATTTATCCCTCCCTACCCCTTCCCCCTTGGTTACTGAAAGTTTGATTTCTATGGCTGTGAGCCCGTTTTGCAAATAATTTCATTTTCGTTTTTTTTTTTTTCGATTCCATGTATGTGATATCATATGTTTGTCTTTGACTTACTTCACTTGGTACGATAATCTCTAGGACCATTCCTGTTGCTGCAAATGGCATTGTTTTGTTCTTTTATGGCTGGGTAATATTCCATATATGGGCTTCCCTGGTGGCTCAGTGGTAAAAATCCTCCTGCCAGTGCAGGAGACGTGGGTTCGATCCCTGGGTCAGGAAGATCCCCTGGAGAAGGAAATGGTGACCCACTCCACTGTTCTTGCCTGGGAAATCCCATAGACAGAGGAGCCAGGCGGGCTACAGTCCATGGGGTGGCCAAGAGTCGGACACGATGAAGCGACTATAATGACAATAGTCACATCTTCTTTATCCCTTCATCTGTCAGTGGATGCCTAGGTTGCTCTCATGTCTTGGCTTTTGTCGGTAGTGCTGCTGTGAACATCGGGGTGCATGTTATCTTTTCGAATTAGAGTTTTCTCCAGAAACATGCCCAGGAGTGGGATTACTGGATCATATGGCAACTCTACTTTTAGTTTTTTGAGGAACCTCCATACTGTTTTCCACAGTGGCTTGCACCAGCTTACATCCCCGCCAAGAGTGTAGGAGGGTTCCCTTTTCTGCAAGTGGAACTTCTGAATAGTCTATTTGCAGGATTTACAAATGAACTTTTGAAAAGAGTTTCTTTATAAGCAAGTCAAGGGCTGCCTTCTCATTGTGTAAGCACACTCTCAACTAATAGATTTATTCAAGTTATTTGTTTATGGTCTGTCTGTATCCACCAGATTGTGAGCTGCAGGAAGGCAAGGACCTTCTTTTTCACCCTGCATCCTTAGTACCTGGCACTGTAGCAGATACACAGTAAATATTTGTCAAATTAATAAATAAAGGAACGATTGGGAAATCTTGTTAATTTTTTTTTTTTTTTTTTCATATTCTTGGTAAGCCCTGTTTTTCATGTATAAGTTCCAGACTGGGTTTTAATTATAAACTTCCGATTAAATTCCTGAATTAAGCTTCAGTAAATAACTGCAAGCAAAACCTTGAGTTACCATGACAATCTTCCCTGAATCTGCAGTTCTGAGTATCTGATTACACTCCTTGGTATGGCTTTAATAAACAGCCCTTCCTAACGGGTTCCCCAGCTCCTACAGCCACGCTGTCCACCTCCCTCCTGCCTTGTTCCACCCACTTCAGCCACCGCCCTCCCCCCCGCAGCCCCGAAGGACAGAAGTCTCCCAGACACATTCCCACTGGCCTCTGACCACACAGCTCACACACTTCCCCCTGCTGACTGTAGCATATCCTTCAAGTCTGTGAGGACCCACTCGCCTTGAAAGGCTAAAGTAAAAGGAATGAATGAAGGAAGGAATGAGTCTCCCTTCCTTATTTTATTCTTCATGAATTTAACAAAGTAGCTCATGTTCTAGTTTACTTTCAACAGAGGAGAAAACTCATAGGGGGAAAGCAGTTGAGATTCTTGATTCTTAGCTCGTCAGAAACACGGTTTAGTAGTTTAAAAGAAGGCCCTGCGGTTGGGTGCCTAGGATCATACAGAGTTAGCTGATAAGATTTAGTTTCATGTTAATTGCATCCCTTTAAATCATATGCTTTGGAAGTGTTGTTCTAGTGCCAAAGGTTTATCGATACTCCATATGAGCACTCGTGATGAAAAACGGATAGCAGGCACTTTGGTGTGTGAAGGATACAGCTTTTGTTTAAGCCCAAAGGTATGGCTCGTCTCCACCAGAGGTCTCCCATATTTTACTGTTAATGTTTGAAGTATACTGAATTCCCACCAGCTAATTAAAAATCAGACTGCTATGCCGGTAAGCATTCACTCTGTGAACTAATTTCTGCCAAACGGCCGTAAATGTGTCCCCTGGTATGAAATTTAGACGTTCTTTCCCATCAGAAAAGAGGCGTGTGGTTTAGTCCCAACCTCTTTGTTGGAGGGAGAAAGAAACCGAGGCCCACTTGGAAAGGTCACTTGCCCTGACCGAGGCCACACAAGCTTCTTAAGTGCCCAGCTGGGGTGCAGACCCAAGGCTCTTCTCGCTCTCAGCTCTCTGCTCTCACTAAACCCTGCAGAATGCTAATTCTGTTACTCCTGCATGCCAGGCACTATTCTAGCACTTGACAAATAACATCCAGTCTCCATAGCTGCAATACTAGAGTACTGTCACCACCCCATTTGATGAATGAGGTGTCTGAGGTCCCGAAGGTGGGCAGCAGCATGCCAAGTCCCCACGCCAGGCAGTCTGGCCCCTTCCTCTTAAACTTCACCATGAGACTATGCTATCTCAAAGGACTAAGACCCAGAGAAGAGACAGATGTAGAGAGAAAACCCCAGTGATGGGCCAGGGAATGCATGTGGATGCCCCTCCAGCCTTTCTGACCAAAATCAGGCAAAGAACTTGATACCCTGAAGGACTAGTGACAAGCGCGAGGCTAGAGCCGGGCCGTGAAGGGTCAGATGTGAGAGCGTAACAGAGAGGAGCCTGGGAGCCCTCCACAGAGGGATGGTGGCTTGAGTCGTTCTGAAGCACCACTCACCACCTCCGCTTGGTCAATTTCTGGGCTTCTTTCAGGATTCAGTTAAAACTTCATCTCCTGCAGGAAGCCTTCTGTGCCCCTGAGCTGTGTTGGTGGGCTTCTTCTGGCCTTCTGCAGCCCCTGGTCTTTCCCTTCTGTGCCCCTCGTCACTGTAAGGCAGTGATCATTTGTCCGATCTCCCCCACGGAACCCAGGAGCCCCCGAGGGCTAAGGCTTGCCCATCTCTGTGGCCGCCTTTGCCAAGGACAGGATCCAGCATGGAGGAAAGTGCTTTAGAAATGTTAGAATGAAAAGTCTGAGACAGTGAAGGGGAAAGAGGATAGAAATGATTCTATCTGCAAGGCCATTTCTTTGTACCAGTGACCCCTCTTGAGAGGAGGTCCTGGTTGGATATGAGCAAGATAGAATATTCCCTACCCAAGAAGGGCCTTGAAGGTCAAGCTCAGAGCCATTGACCGGAAGTCCAGCTGGCATCTATGGGCGCCCAGATCCCCCACAGATGCCCGTGTGACATCCACCTATGCCTTCTCCCCGGGTGCTAACAGGATAAGCCTCTGCACTTTTAACACCTGGGGGAACACTCCAGGTGAAGTCCTCTGCCAGGAGCACTGCCCTCCCGTCACCCAAGGAGGGAGGATCCCCCAGGCCAGGATCTGCCCTCTGCAATACCCCTGTGACTTTTCTGAGGAAGTGTCATAAAGCGGAAATCTGAAGGAAAAAGATTTGGCCCTATCTTCAGGAACCTTCTATCCAGAGGGAGAAAGGAGATGTGCCCGCCTGGCTCACGTGCAGAAAAATCACAGGCCTTTTTCTGTGCTTCATCTCCTCTGCTCCTCCCAGCATCCCTGTGAAGTAAGCAGTATGTTCATTTTCCAGATAAAACCGAGGCTCAGAAAGGTCACCCAGAGCAGGGACCTCCTGCATCCCTGTTGCCAAGTGCCTGACACCCGCTTGGTGGAAGAATAAAAAGATGGAGGGAAAGGCAGAGCCTTGATTCCAGCCCAGGGCCGCCTGACCATATCCTGGGGAGGGCCCTGGAGCAGAGAAATCTCGGGAGGCAGGGGGCACCAGGGCTCCTAAAGCCCCGGGTGCCCTTCTTCACTGGCTGCAGGTCTTCTGAGTTGGCAGGAAGGAGAAAGCCCTGCCAGCAGTCGCTTTTGTTTGTCAGGCCGATACTTGCAGTGCACGAGGAAGAGCTTTAAGTATTCAAATCTTTTCTTGGAAATCTCAAGTATTCCATTCAGCCACCTCAGAGTTAGGTAACTTTATTTACTCATGCTAAACAGGGCCATTTTCTGAAAGGAAATTATGCAATGTCCTATGCAAATGTGGCATTCTGGAGAGTGAGTGTCGAGATAAGCATGGTCGCTGGGGATGCGTTGTAAAGATCAGATCGCCCAGCCTCTGGTGGCAGGCTGCGTGTCACTTGATAAGGGGATATGCCATCCTCTACTTGGAATCGCCGCTCACTTGGATTCTGTTTCTGGTAATTACGTTTCCACCAAGTCGTCTGTCTGTGAACTTTGTTGAATTGCAAAGAAGGAACAAGGAATAAAGCATTTGCAAGTTGCGCATCCTCACGTAGGCTAGAGCAGTCAGAAAAGGAGATGCCCCACGCATGTCTGGACACATGGGAACAAGAAGTCAAATCCTTGCCTTGCCCTTTGTTCTCCCAAGGAGGGAGTCTCTTGAAATTTCCCAAGGGGGAAAGGTGAAGACAGGGGATGAGTTTTCTTGACCACGTTGTGAAAATCAGTCACATTAGTTTGCTCAACAGGACATGTGCATACCAAGCCAGAGAGAGGAAGTAACCAGGGAGAACCCGTCCTCTCGAAGCAGGTGGAGTTGAGCCCGAGCCCAGCGCCATCCCCAGCCTGTGGCCCTGGCCAGCCTCCCCAGGCCTTCAGCTTCTTGTCTGAAAATAGCAGTGTGCCCTTGCTCCTAGGTCACTTAACAGTCACCAAGGCAATAGTCGCTGAATTAACAAATGACAGACTTATCCGCCCATATCAACAGAGTGTGAGGTACTGTCCTCAGTGGACCTGGAATCTGCTGGGTGATGTTAAGATACTACAAGGTTAAGAAATGCTACATGGGGCTTTCTTCCCTGGTGGCTCAGTGGTAAAGAATCCGCCTGCCAACGCAGGAGACATAGGTTCAACCCCTGATCTGGGAAGATCCCACATACCACGGAGCAACTAAGCCCATGCACCACAACTGTTGAGCCCTTGCTCTAGAGCCCGGGAGCCTCAACCAGAGAAGCCTGTGCCCTGCAGCTCGGGACTGGCCTCTGCTTGCCGCCTCTAGAGAAAGCTTGGGAGCAACAACAAAGACCCAGCACAGCCCCAAATTACGCTTTAGAAATAAATGCTACAAAGAGCATTGCAGGTACCCCTCACGCCCAAACTCTTCCTATCATGTTCCTGCTCTTCAGGGACTTCCCTAGCGATCTGGCGGTTAAGACTTCATGCTGCCAGCGCTGGGGGCCCAGGTTCAGTCCCTGGTCAGGGAACAACATCCTGAATGCCTCACCTAAGACCTGATACAGCCAAATAAAATAAGCAAACTACTGAAGATGTTCCTGCTATTCAAACTCAGGAACCAAATAGGTTTTCACAGCTTAGGCTTAGGCTGTGTCACTCAGTCGTGTCCGACTGTTTGTGACCCCATGGACTGTAGCCCACCAGGCTGCTCTGTCCATGGGATTTTCCTTGCAAGAATACTGGAGTGGGTTGCATTTTCCTCCTCCAGGGAATATTACCAACCCACGGATTGGACCTGTGTCTCCTGAGACTCCTATGTTGCAGGTGGATTCTTTCCTGTTGAGCCACCGGGGAAGCTCTTCAGAGCAAGAATTAATAATAACCTTTGCCCAGCCTGACTGTGTTATCCTCAACTGCCATGTGCTTGTATGCCTTTTACAACAACCCTAGGAGGTCATTTTTTCCTTCAACATTTCCTTTTGAAAAATTTCAAACACGCAACCAAGGTGACAGAATTGTATAAGGAACACCCTTCTCTCTATCCACCATCCACATTCTGCCTCTAAGAATGTACCCGTAAACTGCCGTGTGTCCACTCATACATGGATTTTATTCAATACATATAGTACGTATGTGTTCATTTTACAGATCTTTACATTAAGTGTGGGGACAAGTTTGTTTTGGGTTAGAGATCACAGTATGTGAAATCAAAGGAACTAGGGTTTAAGTCCCGATCCTATCCAGAACATTCAGCTTCCTGCCCTTGGATGTCATTTATCACTTTGTTTCAGAGGCAGAAAGAGCAGTAAGTGGATTTTCAGCTGCATAAGAGGTCAGCACACCTGACCCCCTTGTTGTTCGAGGATCAACTGTACTTCTTTTACCACATCTATTCTATCAAGCCATCAGCCCAAATTATCTTTCTTTCCAGCCGTCAGCCCAAATTATCTTTCTTTTTCTTTCTTCAAAGTCAGCTGCTAACAGCAGAATGCTTCTTCCTAGAAACATCCACATACATATCATAAAGTAGAGCAGTTGTTCAGTCACCGAGTCGTTTCTGACTCTTTGAGACCCCATGGACTGCAGCATGCCAGGCTTTCCTGTCTTTCACCATCTCCCGGAACTTGCCCAGGTTCATGTCCATTGATTTGGTGATGCCATCCAACCACCTCATCCTCCATTGCCCTCTTCTCCTTGGCAAACCACTCCAGTATTCTTGACATGAGAACCCCATGAACTGTATAAAAAGACTAAAAAACAGCAGAGCAATATGGCTCTCTTATTACCCTGGCCTACAGATGAGGCAACCACAGCGAAGTCACCAGCAGAGTCAACACACCCAGAAAGTGGCGGGGCCGCGTTTCAGCCCCAGATGGCCTGGCTGGTGACTGTTCCTTGCAGTCACCCCTGCCTTTTGAGCTGTGGTTATGGGTGGGGAGCAGAGCTGGGGGCCTTGGGAGTTTTCTCCACAGTGTTCCAGACACCTGCCTCTTGGAACTCTAGGGGAGGAAGCCAAAGGCCGGGTTATCGGTATGGGTGTGGGGGTGGCCCCAGTGACCGTGGATAAAACGCTGGAGCCGAGCACTAGGCCACCCTGGATGTTTGGATTTCAGCATGTGTCCTAAGGCCTGCATCCCTAATTGCTACTCTCCCTTGCAAATTCGGATTTCCCTTGTGGTTCAGACAGTAAAGAATCGGCCCTGGATGCAGGATGCCTCGGTTGGGAAGATCCCCTGGAGGAGGAAATGGCAACCCATCCCAGTATTCTTGCCTGAAAAATTGCATGGACAGGGGAGCCTGGGGGGCTACAGTCCATGGGGTTGCAAAGAGTCAGGCACAACTGAGCAACTAACAGCTTGCCTAAATCATTCCTAATTCCTTGCAAATTCAAGGAATCCCAGTAACCCTTCCCCTTCATTCTTGGAGGGACCAGAGTCGCATGCCGGGCAGTAGAAGTTGCCAAGATGTGCTCCCCATCCAGGAAATATCGCGCTTTATAGCTGCCGCATGCCGTGCTGGGAAGGAGGGCTTTAGGGAGCTTCAAAGACGATGAAGTAATTGATTGCTGCTCGCAGCAAACAACCCATAAGCTGTTGCTGGGTTGATGGAGGAATGGTTACTTAATTTTCTTCAAAGGATTGATTTGACTGTCAGGAGAAGCAGCCAACCTAATTGAGTGTGCTGGTCCACACCCTCAGTGGCAACCGCTGCATCTCTTTCTCGTTTTGACTTTGGAATGCCATGGGCAGTGCGTGGAGTCTCCCCTCGGTGTTCACCAGGCTCGAGAAGGTGCGGGGGTCACCCGGACAGGACTGTTCTCCTTTGATGGGTCTGTCGACTCACCAGTCCCTGTAGCCCCAGCTCTGCTGGGTTCTGTTCGAATCAGCACAGGACTTCTTTCCTTGGCACTCAGAGTAGCTCCCACGGAAACGTGTGTGTGTCTCTGATGCCCCAGGACGGCGATCGTTTTCGGTTTTGTAGTGGACGTTGATGGAATGGTGACATTTGGGAGATGGATCGCACTTTCCCAGCGGGCTTCTGATTGATGGCCTTGTACCGCCTGCGCCGGCCTCTCCCCCCGCAACAATACCCCCACAGAGAGCCAACTGGAGCCCGATGATTCATCACTTGCTTCCCAGCCCTGCATTACTGGTCAGTTAAGGCCTCTGCCCTCGGCTCCATCCCGTCATCAGAGAGCCACTCCAGACTGGTTTTCCCTGGGGTCACTGTCAAAGCTGTCTTCAGTGCCGCCGGGTATCTTCTTGGTCTCACAAGGCTGTCATCTGCCCGCTCGTCTGAAGGCTTCATGAGGGCAGGGGCTCGGCCCATCCCACTCCTACAGTATCCCTCTGCGCCGGACTGGAGCCCTGGGGTGGCAGATACCCAGTGGGTCTGAAAGAGGCCCCAGGTCGCTGCTGGAAGAGACCACCAAGTGCCAGTGAAGGGGGACCTTGCCCAGGAGCACACGGCAGGTTTTTCAACTTGACCATGGGATCAAACCCCTGGGATCTGCCTGCTGAGAGCTCGGGTCCTCTGACTGTCCCCCTGCAGGACCTAGCCAGCATCTTCCACCCTTGAGAGCTAGGCCGGATCAGGAGTGCCCCCCTCTTCTGCAGAAACAGGGGTCACTCCTCTCTGCAGCCTCATCCTAAAGACTTTGAACCCCAGGTCCCAGTCAGCTTGCTCAGGATGCTGTGGAGGCCACATGTTCACTCTGGCTTCATAGCTCATCAGTCAGTCCTGTGTCCTCGAGGATGTTACTTGACACCCTGCAGTTGTGTGTCCTTGGGGATCAGTGAACCGCTCTTCCCCCGTAGGATCCCAGGAACTTGTCAAGTGGGGAGCTCAGCACCTGGCCCAGAGAAGCACCGGTCAGCAGCCGGGAAGGGGGACCCCTGTCCAAAGACACGGCCCTGACAGTCTTTTAGCTCGTGGTTCTAGAGGACCACGGCCCCAAATGGCTGCGCATCCCCACTGGATGCCACCACCAACTCCCCAGGGAAGCCAGCCATCCCATCGTCTTAGCTCCCTCTGCGAGGGCCCTTGGGCCCCTGCAGCTGCTTCCTTACTCATCCCTGAACGCCTGCAGGTCTGGAAGAGAAACCCAGTGGGCTCTGTGATCCATTGAGAGGCCAAGACCACACAATCCTTGCAGAAGGACTCAGATGCTTTTTGGCTCAGAGAGGAAATCCTGGTCTCCTATCAGTGGTGAACGCTCCCCTGTGGGCACATTATCTCGGAATCCTGGGGTGAGCCTGCCTTCCTCAAGGAATCTGTACCTTGTTCTCAATCCTTCCTGACCTCTGACTCACAGCAGGTGTCTGGAAAACTTGATAGTGTTTACAGAGTTGGTAATCTAAACTCCAGCTGTAGTGGTGCTCCCAGAATTGGCCCTAAAGCCCAGGGTATTGGATTTCAAAGCGCTGGAATTCAGGCTGGCCTGGAAATCCCGCCGTAAGGATAAAGACCTCAATTCTAAATGTATTCGGAGCCACCAAGCCAAGAATTAAATTATGGTATTGGCATCCGTATGTTTTTATGAAGGGATCATTTAAATACAGCAAGAGTCAATCAGCCCCGTTTATTGCTCAGTAATGAGCTATAGCCTGTCAGAAGGAGCCCTGGAGGAAGGCTTCAGTCCAGAGGCTGAAAGGACAGCCTTCAGTAAGGGAGGACCAGAAGACGCTAGCATCCTTCTGTCCAGGGGACAAGCACTTCTTCAGTGCCGGCCACTGCCCAGCCCCTCTCCTGGGGATTCAGGAGGGAGTGGGACAGGTCAGGCCCTGCCTTCTTGGGGCTTCCATCCAGACTTGGGAGCAGGCCTCAGGACCCCTGGGGGCTGGCAGGCCTTGGGGTGCAGCAGTGAGCTAAGGTGGGTAGATGTGCTAGAGAGTAACTGGGTGTGTGGGCCCATCACCCCACAAGAGTTCTGAGAAGCAACCAAAATCCATGATTCATTTTCTCCCTCTGAAGAGCGTGGCTTACTTAGTCTAGAGCCTGACTCCAGCAAGCACCACTCTACCTCAGGCAAGGGGGTTCTGAGCGGTGAGTCAGGGCTCTAAAAAGTCAGGGTGCTTCCAGGCAACAGCCGCTGCTGACGGAGACCCCCTGGGCCTGGCCACAGGCCTCTCTCAGATCCCCCGGTGGTCCTCCCGGGCTGATAAGTAACCTGAGACGCAGAGAGGGAGATGGCTTGTCCAGGATCACACAGCTTTTAGTGGCAGAGCTGGGATTTAAACCCAGGTCGCTATGGCTCCTCAACCCAAGCTGTTTTCACCCAGATGAGTTGCCCTCCTTCTGCACTTCCTGGCAAGGTGGCTCTTTCGTGACTTGCCCTCTCCTCCTCTTTCTCAGCATCTTAAAATTCTGTTGGAAAATGGCTGCATTCTTTTCCTCTTTATTCCTCTGAACACTGCAGATCATCAGTGCGTCCCAGATCATCAGCCCCAGGCTGTTTTTCTAGGCTGGCCTTCCGTGATGCGGCATGCAGCCCCTTGGTGGTGCTGGAAGAATGTTAGAATTTTAAAAGTGCCTGGATTTAAATGCAGCACTGAATTACAGTAAAACACAGTTGCAATTCTCTAGTGCTGAGTAAGAAACTACCTAAAATATAGTGGCTTTTTAAACAGCTACAACTGTTTTTTTTGTTTTTTGTTTTTTTTTTTTAATCATTCATTTTGCTCACGGATCTATAATTTGCCCAGAGCTCAGGGGGAAGAGCTCGTCTCTGCTCCACATGGCACCCTCTGGAGACGAGAGGGTGAGCTGGGGGCTGGGGGCCCGGGGCCTTGGCTTTTCTCAGTCGTGACAGCTTGGGCTTCCTCACAGCATGGTGGACGAGTTCCAAGAGTGTTTTTGTGACCTGGCCTCAGAAATCATACAGGATCACCTCCACTGTACTCTGTTGGTCTAGATCATCACAGAGGACCACCCACCCCCACCCCCACCCCTGCCCTTGCTGCCCAGGTTCAAGGAGAAAGGACATAGACACCACCACCTGATGGGAGGAGGGTCAGGTCACTCTGGAAGAAGAACATGTCGGGCGGGGGGGGTGTTCGTTTTATTTTTTGGTCTCCAGTTGTGTGTGAGTTTTCTCTAGTTGTGGCAAACGGGCTTAGTTGCCCCATGGCACATGGGATCTTAGTTCCCCGACCAGGGGTTGAACCCTCGTCTCCTGCATTAGATCACTGGACCACCAGGGAAGTCCCTCAGGCAAGTATTGCTGTGGCTATCTCTAAAAAGTGTAGTCCACACGAAAATACATTTCAGTACCCACTCAGGTCCTTTCTGTCACAACAAGGAGAAGGTCTGAGATTGGTACTAGTTTGTCTTAGAACTTCTCTAACTGCTGATAACCCTTTTTATCAAAAGAGCAGGCTTTGGCTATAGTTTAATTTAAAAAGCTCTTTTAAATCTATTTTCACAGTCACCTTATTTGTTGTAATTCTGGTTTTCCATTCATGGTCATGACACAACGTTTCCTTTATGTTTATTTTAAGAAAGCATGAGTGCTTTCAAGAGAAAAATTCAGCACAAGTTCTACTTTGCCGCTGTAGTTTTACTCTCACATGTGTACATGAGTAAGGCTGTTTCTTTGTCTGTTGTAGCAAAAACTAATACACAACCTGAATGGCCATCAACTGGGAACTGTTAAATCAGTTAGGATCACATCTACTGTGGGAGGGGGCTTCCCTGGTGGATCCGTGGTAAAGAATCCACTTGCCAAGGCAGGAGATGTGGGTTTCATCTCTGGGTCAGAAAAATCCCGTGGAGGAGGAAATGGCAACCCACTCCCATATTCCTTCCTGGGAAATCCAATGGACAGAGGAGCCTGGTGGGCTACAGTCCATGGGGTCACAAAGAGTCGGACACGACTGAGCATGCACTACAGTGGGAGAGAGTGCAGCTGTGAAAAACAATGAGGAGCACCCCTGTGGGTGGCGGGGGGGATGTATCACCGAGATCCCGGCTTCAGTGGCAGAAGCGCAAGGGGCTGTGTAGCGTCTGTGAAGGCCTAGGCAGCGGGGAGGGCTGTAGCTGCGTGTGCTCTTGTGAGTTCATGGTGGTGGTTTAGTCGCTAGCTCGTGTCCAGCTCTTTGTGACCCCATGCCCTGCAGCCTGCTGGGCTTCTCAGTCCATGAGATTCTCCAGGCAAAACTACTGGAGTGGGTTGCCATTCCCTTCTCCAGGGGATCTTCGTGACCCAGGGCTCGAACCTGGGTCTCCTGCATTGCAGGCGGATTCTTGACCGACTGAGCTACAGGGAAGCCCTGGAAATCCATAGTGGACGGGTAACAAGAAATCAAGTGGTTGTTTCTGGGGAAGAGGATTGGGGAGATTTACCATCAACTCTAAAAAATTCCACACCTTTTAAAATGGGAGCATGCAAATGTGTTATCTATTCAAAGAGATTGATAAGGTTAATTTTTTAAAAAATGGTAGCAGCTTATATGTTTATTATTTTTAAATTTTTATTTTCTTTATATTTTGGCCGCACTGTGAGGCATTCGAGCTCTTAGTTCCCCAACCAAGGATCAAACCTCTGCTCCCTGCAGCGGGAGCACGGAGTCTTAACCACTGGACTGCCAGGAAAGTCCCGCTTAATGTTTTCAAATGGCAAATCTTCCCCTCCCCACCCTCTTAGAAATCAATGAACAAAAAGGCAGGGTCTCAGGGTGGGAGGAACTTGTCGCTTCTCCCTGGAGGGAGGTTCCGTCTTGGCCCTGGGGTGCGAGGGAGACAACCCTCATCCCAGCCGCTCTGCCCTCAGCGCTCTGTCCCTCCACAGATGGAGACTTGGCCTGCATGATGGTTTGTGGTCGAGAGCCCAAGCCTCCCTGCCGGCCCCCCGAGCCCTTGAGGCAGCGCCAAGCCTCATTCTTCACGGTCTGGCTCCCTAACGCAGGATCTGACACCCACATGTTTGTTGCACCGGACGCCAGCGCTTCTTCAGCTCACACGCCTGGCCAGTTTGGAAGCGTGCACACCTGTGCACCGAGAGGCACTGCTGGTCTCTTGGCGTCTCCCAGAGCTCAGTGACTGTCACCACACTTGGGGATCGGGAGGTGGAGGGTGGCCGAGAGGCAGCGTGCCGACAGCCCACAGCTGGGCCCGGACATGGCACATGGGATCTTAGTTCCCCGACCAGGGGTTGAACCCTCGTCTCCTGCATTAGATCACTGGACCACCAGGGAAGTCCCTCAGGCAAGTATTGCTGTGGCTATCTCTAAAAAGTGTAGTCCACACGAAAATACATTTCAGTACCCACTCAGGTCCTTTCTGTCACAACAAGGAGAAGGTCTGAGATTGGTACTAGTTTGTCTTAGAACTTCTCTAACTGCTGATAACCCTTTTTATCAAAAGAGCAGGCTTTGGCTATAGTTTAATTTAAAAAGCTCTTTTAAATCTATTTTCACAGTCACCTTATTTGTTGTAATTCTGGTTTTCCATTCATGGTCATGACACAACGTTTCCTTTATGTTTATTTTAAGAAAGCATGAGTGCTTTCAAGAGAAAAATTCAGCACAAGTTCTACTTTGCCGCTGTAGTTTTACTCTCACATGTGTACATGAGTAAGGCTGTTTCTTTGTCTGTTGTAGCAAAAACTAATACACAACCTGAATGGCCATCAACTGGGAACTGTTAAATCAGTTAGGATCACATCTACTGTGGGAGGGGGCTTCCCTGGTGGATCCGTGGTAAAGAATCCACTTGCCAAGGCAGGAGATGTGGGTTTCATCTCTGGGTCAGGAAAATCCCGTGGAGGAGGAAATGGCAACCCACTCCCATATTCCTTCCTGGGAAATCCAATGGACAGAGGAGCCTGGTGGGCTACAGTCCATGGGGTCACAAAGAGTCGGACACGACTGAGCATGCACTACAGTGGGAGAGAGTGCAGCTGTGAAAAACAATGAGGAGCACCCCTGTGGGTGGCGGGGGGGATGTATCACCGAGATCCCGGCTTCAGTGGCAGAAGCGCAAGGGGCTGTGTAGCGTCTGTGAAGGCCTAGGCAGCGGGGAGGGCTGTAGCTGCGTGTGCTCTTGTGAGTTCATGGTGGTGGTTTAGTCGCTAGCTCGTGTCCAGCTCTTTGTGACCCCATGCCCTGCAGCCTGCTGGGCTTCTCAGTCCATGAGATTCTCCAGGCAAAACTACTGGAGTGGGTTGCCATTCCCTTCTCCAGGGGATCTTCGTGACCCAGGGCTCGAACCTGGGTCTCCTGCATTGCAGGCGGATTCTTGACCGACTGAGCTACAGGGAAGCCCTGGAAATCCATAGTGGACGGGTAACAAGAAATCAAGTGGTTGTTTCTGGGGAAGAGGATTGGGGAGATTTACCATCAACTCTAAAAAATTCCACACCTTTTAAAATGGGAGCATGCAAATGTGTTATCTATTCAAAGAGATTGATAAGGTTAATTTTTTAAAAAATGGTAGCAGCTTATATGTTTATTATTTTTAAATTTTTATTTTCTTTATATTTTGGCCGCACTGTGAGGCATTCGAGCTCTTAGTTCCCCAACCAAGGATCAAACCTCTGCTCCCTGCAGCGGGAGCACGGAGTCTTAACCACTGGACTGCCAGGAAAGTCCCGCTTAATGTTTTCAAATGGCAAATCTTCCCCTCCCCACCCTCTTAGAAATCAATGAACAAAAAGGCAGGGTCTCAGGGTGGGAGGAACTTGTCGCTTCTCCCTGGAGGGAGGTTCCGTCTTGGCCCTGGGGTGCGAGGGAGACAACCCTCATCCCAGCCGCTCTGCCCTCAGCGCTCTGTCCCTCCACAGATGGAGACTTGGCCTGCATGATGGTTTGTGGTCGAGAGCCCAAGCCTCCCTGCCGGCCCCCCGAGCCCTTGAGGCAGCGCCAAGCCTCATTCTTCACGGTCTGGCTCCCTAACGCAGGATCTGACACCCACATGTTTGTTGCACCGGACGCCAGCGCTTCTTCAGCTCACACGCCTGGCCAGTTTGGAAGCGTGCACACCTGTGCACCGAGAGGCACTGCTGGTCTCTTGGCGTCTCCCAGAGCTCAGTGACTGTCACCACACTTGGGGATCGGGAGGTGGAGGGTGGCCGAGAGGCAGCGTGCCGACAGCCCACAGCTGGGCCCGGGGCTGCTTCCCAACCCTGCTGGGCCCCAGGAGGACCTGAGGCCCTCTATGTAGGAGTGTGGAAAGAGAGTCACTTTTCCCCTCACTTAAGCACACAAACAACATGATGTTGTTATTTAGTCGCTAAGTCGTGCCTGACTCTTCTGTGACCCAATGGACTGCAGCCCTCCAGGCTTCTCTGTCCATGGGATTTCCCCGGCAGAAATACTGAGTGGGTTGCTATTTCCTTCTCCAGGGAATCTTCCCGACCCAAGGATTGAACCCACATCTCCTGCCTTGGCAGGCAGACTTTTTTTTTTTTTTTTTTACCACTGAGCCACCAGGGAAGCCCACACAAACAACTTAGCTCTTTGAAAAAATCGAAGCACTCCGTATAAACTAAAACAGCCTTGACTCTCACCCTCAGCCCCACCACCTCCCCTCCAAAGAGGCAATCACTCTGCACCCTGCCAGGCATTTTCTTAAATTTTTCCTTTACATACACATGCTTGAGTTCGTAGAAAATATACAGGATCTTCTTGTGTGGTTTGACTTTACACAAATTGTGTCACACAGCCTGTGTCATGCTGCAACTTTTTCCACTCAGTTTTTGAGACTGAACCTTGTTGAAACATCCAGAGATCTCATTCATTCCTTGTCCTTGCCATATTTTTTTTTTTCATAAACTTTCCTTTCTCACTGGACATCTAGGTCATTACAGACCCAAATCTCACCGTCAACATCCTTATTCCTGTCTCTCAGCCCATGTGGGCGTTTTCCTAGGAATGTACCCATTGCCGGGTCATAGAGTATGAAACTTTCAGCTTTAATAAATAATACTGATTTGCCCTTCCAAATGGCTGTGTTAATGTATTCTACCGGCAGTATTTGAGAAAATCAGTTTTTCTACAGCCTCACCAGTGCCTGATGTTATCTTAACACTTTTATTTTTGGCAGTAGGTGGGATCCTGTTTTCATTTGTTTCCTGGTTTAGCAGAAAGGCTAGCACTTGTGTGTGCGTGTGTGTGTACTCATTCTCTTATCCGTGAATGGCCTGTGGAGTTCTTCATATTTTTGGCTTTATTCATCTTTTGCCTCTTAAAGAGATATGTTGAAAATATTTCCCCTAGTCTGGTTATAAAGTTGTTCATTATCCGTGAGCTAAATTTTAATTCTGAGGTAGTTAGTTTATCAGTCTTAATCTTATTTATTTGTGTATATTGATTCTTCATTTTTAAAGAAATCCTTTCCTGCTCCTAAGGTCACATGGATAGTGTGTTTTCTGATAAATGTCTATAGATTTAAAGAAATAGAGTCCTTGGCTCTACCCCTTTGGAATGAAGTTGGTGGGAGGGTGCTGGAGACCAGGTGGGTTGAGAGATGTAAAGAACTTGCCTGCCAATGCAAGAGACACAGGTTCGATCCCTGGGTAGGGAAGATCCCCTGGAGAAGGAAATCCGATGGACAGAGGAGCCTGGTAGGCTACAGTCCATGAGGTAACAAAGAGTCAGACATAGCTGAACATAGGTGCACGCACGCAATGCAGGATGGCCGGTCACCTGCACTGGCATCCCCTGACGGGAAGCCAGCCCCAAGAGGCAGGCAGGGCAGTTCGGAAGGCTGCCACGCCACCCGACGGAGCTGCCTGCTGCTGGTGTCCTCCCCACGAGGCACCCCTCCCTCCCGGCGCCTCAGTACCTAGCACTGCTCCCCCCAGCGCAGTGTGAAATCCGCAGGGACCCGCTTGCAGGCAGCAGGCGAAAGACCTAGAACGAGGGCAGGGTGGAGCTCCCTCCCGCAGCTCTCTTCGGAGTCCTTCTCCGACGGGCATGCCCACAGCCAGCATGTGGAGCAGCCCAGAGGAGAGGCAAGGTGTTCCAAGCATCTCTTGAGATGCCAACCCGGAGGCCCACAAAGGTCACCCCGACCAGCCTGCCTTGATCTCCCCCAAAGGATGCCTAGGTGTCCTTCTGTTCAGTCCGCAGAAGCCGCTTCATTTCTCCTTAACTGCCACCACAGCTTCTGAAAACCAGGGGCTCCCTCCCTCTCAGAGCCCTCCCGTCTCACTGGTGACAGTTGCCTTTTAGTTTTCTTACGAAATCTCTCATGGGGCTTTGATGTCTCAACTGCATTTCTGAAAGTTGTTCCGCTTTGGGGTTTTGTCCTTCCTTTTGAGTTCTTTGTGGCAGAGGTGGTAGGTCTTTCCTTCCCCCCGAAGCCCCTAAAGGCCCCTGGGCTGTATGAGGGGGTTGCCTGCCGACGCAGCCCGCTAACACCAAGACCTTGGCTGTGCCTGCTTTCCGGGCTCACCCGCAGATGAACCTCTTTTGTGAATGTGGGGAAGGGAAGAGCAGGTTGTCCTGTTTATGGGGAAGGGGAGAGGAAAGAAAGAGAAAGGAAAAGAGAGAGAAAGCATCCTTTATGAGCTTAGTTTTCTCTTTTTAAAAAGTAAAAGATGCTAATTGAGGAACATGATGTAAGTATTGAGTTAAGAAAGTAAACTCGACGTGTGTGTGTATGTGTGTGTGTGTGTGTGTGTGTGTGTGCATGCACGCTCGGTCATGTCTAGTTCTTTGGCACCCCGTGGACTAGCCCTCCAGGCTCCTTTGTCCATGGATTTTTTCTCAGGCAAGTGTGCTGAAGTGGGTTGACATTTCCTCCTCCAAGGGATCTTCCCAACCCAGGAATCAAACCCGGCTCTCTTGTGCCTCCTGGATTGGCAGGTGGGTTCTGTACCACTGCGCCACCTGGGAAGCCAAACTCCATGCACTGCAAAGAAAATGCTTGCAAGAAAGAGTGTGAGGACTTCCACTTCTGAGGATACAGAAGACTAGATGTCTTCTGCGTGGAACCAGAAATTCTGGATAGAGTCATTTTTAGAACTCTTGTTAAATACTTGGCTAGACTCCTGGGAAAGGGAGGAGGCTCCCTGCCCTCGAGAATGAGAACATGCAAGCCAGAGTTGAGCCTGTCTAGTGTTGGCCGTGGGGTTTCTGGCCATGCCAGGTGGTCACATGCTGGGGAGAAAAGACAGAATCTCAAGGCCTGTCACAGCTGCTGGACCGGAAGACATCCCAGGAAGCCAGGATCTCAGACTGTGTGCTCAGAGCGTTCAGCGGAGGTAGTGTGGGACGTGAGGGCAGGGAGGCGGAGGAGCGAGGGGAGGAGAAGAGGGCAGAGGAGAAATGTGCCCGTCATTCCTTAGGTCTAAATGAAGACCAAAAATGAGGGGAGGCGAAACCTTGGCAAATTCCTGTGTGTGGGGCCAGGATTGTTACTATCTGTGTTACTTTCCCCACACCGCCCACCACCAATAAAGTGAAGCCAAGTATTAGGTTACAGAATGTATTGGGGTGCCGACAGTGTTCTACCGCTGGAGTGTCACAGAGCACAGCTCTAAATTTACCAAAACTCGAACTGTACACTTAAAACAGGTGAGTTTTGTGGTATATAAATTATCCCTCCATAAAGCTGTTTAAGGAAAAAAAAAAAAAATGTCACCCACCGTTCTTCTAATCAGAGATGTCTTTTAATGTTTTAGTATATTTCTCCAAGCTTGTATTTCTTTGTAGGGATACTATCTTTTAACGTACCAAAATCACAGTTACAAAGTTTTTATCATCATGTTCATTTAAACATGTAGTCTTTCCCAGTGCCGTTGCAATTATTGGTAAATAAGATTTTTTACTTGAGACTTTAATGTGTATTTCAAAAGTGTATATTGAATACCTTCTCATTTTAAAATAATTTCAAGCAAATCAGTGATACAGAGGGCAAAAATTAAAGTTCTCCTGTTGATACCACACACACACACGCGTGCACACACACACACACACAGTCCCACCCACCCCCAATTCTCACTTCCCTCCTCCTAAGTAACCACAGTTCACACTTTGGTTAAACATAACTTTTAAATGGGTATGTAATTTTCCATATGATGGGAAAAAAATCATACTCATGTGGTGCCCCGCTTTAGGGGTATTTAGGTTGTTTCCTGGTTCAACTATTTCTCTTAAAACATATTACAGAGGATTTCACTGGAGGGAACTCAAAGCAGACCATAGATTTGATGGCCCTATGTTACTCTGGTGAGTTCAAAGCCATCAAGGACAGGCACTAAATTAGACATCAGATCTGGCAATAACTTCCAGCTAAGAGAAGGGACCAAGCATAAGCTGAGGAAACCCTGCTAAATGTTTTCCCTACCTGTTCTCATTTTAAGGTATCAAACATCTCCAGATCGGGGACGTCATTCCCATTTTACAGATGGGAAACCGTGGCTTAGAGAGGCCAAGTGCCTTGCCCCGAATCACACACTGTCTCATGTAGAGCTAAGCTCTAAGTTGTCAGACACCAAGCTGAAGTCTTGATGATTCTGTAACCAAGCAGGGGGCTCTTCCTTTCCTGTCTTCACTTAATCTGGGCAAACAGTCACAGGTGTAAACCGCCAACGCCTGCAGGGAAGCACTGAAATGTTACTGGGATTCTGGGTTTGTTGGGTATTTTTTTTAGCTACAGTTGCAGTGCCTAATTCACAGCCAGTACTGTATAGTAAGTCCCCTACACACGAACCTTCAAGTTGCCAACTTTGAGAGATGCAGACGTGCATTCACATGTCCCATCGCGTAAGTTAGTTCACGTCTCTGGCATACACTGACACTCGAGTGCATCCTCTACACGTGGCTGGGCTTTTGTGTACTTTACTGTACAGGACTGTATAGAGTGCAGTAGTAGAGTGTCTTTATGTTGAGCCCAGCATGTTCAGAAGCCAGTATAAAAGCAGCAGGGATGTATTTGATACGACTATAATTTTTAAAGTTCTGTACTGTAAGATTAAAAATGTCTTCTTAATCTTTGGTGTTTGCTTTTTGTGTATTATTTGTGTGAAAAGTATTATAAACCTAGTAAAGTACAATACTGTGTAGCCAAACCTGTTAGGCTAACTTCGTTGGACTTAACAAATGCCCTCTCCGAACGGAACTCATTCACTGCGACTGTTCTGGTGCTTTACGTATTTTATACGAGCTGGTCCTCACAAACAGTGCTTTGAGTGGGTTGGGCATGATCCCCATTTTCCCGATGAGGAATCTGAAGCCCAGAAAGGTATAGAAGGTTGCCCAGCGTGACTCAGAGGAGGGACTCGGAGCCCAGTTTGTGTGACTGCCAGGCTACGGTCTGGCGCCGAGCTGTGCCACCCGACAGAACACACACCAGCCCAAATGTGTCGCTCAGACTGTGCGGCAGACTGCACCTCACCCTGCTCTTTGTCCCCCTCCTTCCAGACAACAGCGACCTGATCGCATGCACGGTGGTCACCAAGGACGGCGGTATGCTCCAGCGGTTCCTGGCCGTCGATATTTACCAGATGAGTTTGGTGGAGCCCGACGTGTCCAGGCTGGGCTGGGGAGTGGTCAAGTTCGCAGGCCTTCTGCAGGTACGATGGCTGAGAAGCCCAGAAGCTCTTCACTGGCTATGCAAACAGCCACCAAAGTGTCATCTTTACAGTCAAGTGCTAATGACATAAGGGCTGTGTGAGCAGATTACCCCTGACAGCAGTTAGAACACCTCACAGATAAGGGCCAACTTCTCTTTAACCAAAACTCATTTCTGACGCCCCTCCTCTGTCATCAGATACGGTGCTTTGCCAGCTGCACGTGTGAATGGAGCTACATGAACCGCCCTTCCCCGGTGGCCCAGTGGTAAAGAATCTGCCTGCCAACGCAGGAGACACAGGTTCGATCCCTGGGTCAGAAAGATCCCCTGGAGTAGGAAATGGCAACCCACTCCAGTACTCCTGCCTGGAGAATCCCATGGACAGAGGAGCCTGGCGGGCTACAGTCCACAGGGTCACAAAAGAGTCAGACATGACTGATGCAACTTAGCATGCATGTACTGTTTTTAAAAATTGTACACAGATACTCAAAAGAGGGTGTTTCTGTGTGCATTTTTTATTCTGTCACATTGCATTTATTCTAAACTTTGTTTTTTTCACTCAGTGAATGTTTTAGAGCCCTGACTGTGTCAGTCTATGGAGACTTTCTGGTATTCTTGTAACTGCTGCCTGCCCACATCCCAAGGCGGAGGTTGTCAGTGTTCCGTGTTTGTTCCCAGCTTTCTACTTTCACATACATACAGTGCTGCCGTGAACAAAATTGTCCCGACTTCATTGTGCACTTGGACCAGGGTTTTCCTAGGGCAGATACCAAGAAGTTGGGCTGGGCCCATTTCCTCTCTAGAAGGATTGTTGCCGCTGGTGACTTATGGAAGTTCCTGTGTCCTCCATCTCCCCATCAAGCCTGGGCTCTAAATTGCCAAACGCCAAGCTGGAGCTTGGGTTTTCTTAGTGTTTGTCTAATGATGGGTGACTAATGCCAGCTGGTTGGTCAAAGGAAGCACAGAGCCAGGCGAGTTGAAAACAGCCTTCCACCCTGTTCCCCCACCAGACCCCCTGGGCCTTACTTGCCCTGCGCCGGGCCTGTTTCCTTGTTGGGCAGTCCTGGTTGCTGGCAAGGCCTTGCCGGGGCCAACCCACATCCGTCTCCAGTGTGACCCCCCTCCCCGAGAGGACCACCCATGGGTTTGAAGATGCTATTGCAACCATTTCCCAGCCTCCTCTTTTTCAAGATCTTTCCATTTAAAAAATGTCTTTTACAGAAGGTTGATGTGCATAGCAGCTATCTGAAGAAGCTCGCATTTAAAAAAAGACTTCCACGTCAGAGACTGTCCATTAAGTAACTTAGTGCTTCTTCTTATTTATCTAGGCTTATAATCAATTTCCTTTAGAATTTAGTGTCAGGAAAGTGTTTTTCTCCCTCAAAGGATTAATACGTGTCGTCCATCAGACAATGAAAGCCACATAAACCTTTTCTTTTGGTCGTCTTCCAGGAGCGCCTATTTGTCAGGCTGTTACCATGCGCCAGCCTCTCTCTCCATTTTAAAAGCGTGATATCTCATCTAATCCCCACTGCAACGTTCCGTGCCAGATGGAATGCCTATGGACAGTCTCTGTCTTGTTTCATGAGCCTTTTCAACATTTCCGCCCCCTCCTCTAGCCTTTGACTTTCATGCTTGTCTCCTGTCCTCTGCTTTTTGTCTCAAACCTCAGTGGGAAGCAGATTCTTTTCACAGAATCCATTCTGAGGCTTTGGGTTGCATTTGTCCTAATACTTGGTCTATGTGAGTCCTTCTCTACCTTTCAAGGGCAACTTTCTTCAGATGTCTCTTTCTCAGAGTTAGCTTTTTCCTTTAGGGACCAGGAATTCATCAGAGACATACAAATAGGAGCTAATGATGCCCTCTTCTTAAGAGAGAGGGCCTCCCTGGTAGCTCAGTTGGTAAAGAATCTGCCTTCAATGCAGGAGACCCCTGTTCAATTCCTGGGTCAGGAAGATCTGCTGGGGAAGGGATAGACTACCCACTCTGGTATTCTTGGGCTTCATTTGTGGCTCATATGGTAAAGAATCTGCCTGCAATGCGGGAGACCTGAGTTCAATCCCTGGGTTGGGAAGATCCCCTGGAGAAGGGAAAGGCTACCCACTCCAGTATTCTGGCCTGAAGAATTCCATGGACTGTATAATCTGTGGGGTCCCAAAGAGTTGGACGCAACTGAGCGACTTTCACTTTCTTAAGAGAAGCAGGAAAGGAATTGTTAGTAGGTGAAATCATGCCAGAAAGAACTAGCTTTGGGTTTGTTATCTCTGGTTTCTCAGAAGCAAGAATTGTTAGGGTTTGGGACTTCCCAGCTGGTCCAGTGGTTAAGAATCCGCCTTCCAATGCAAGGGGGTGCGGGTTCAATCCCTGGTCAAGCACTATGATCCCACAGGCCGCTGGCATCCTGCATGTTCACTAGCTGACTCAAGTCTTTGTGGGGACAATACCAGCCACTGCAGCCAGCACCAGCCACTGAGCCGGCTGTGCTTCCCACGCTGTCGTCTCCCACCAGGCCTGGTCTGGTTTGTGCCCATCCTCAACACTCTTGCACTCAGGGGACTGATGGTCTCCTTCAGAGCAAAAGCAAACTTCAGTCTGAGGGCCCTTGTTCTAGAGGAGACATGGGTCCACAGCCTCCAAGCAGCGACCTTCCTAAGGGAACGACCTTCCTAACTGAACCTGACGGACATCCTTTCTTTGGCCCCCTCCCCGCCCCAGGACATGCAGGTGACCGGCGTGGAGGACGACAGCCGTGCCCTGAATATCACCATCCACAAGCCTGCGTCCAGCCCCCACTCCAAGCCCTTCCCCATCCTGCAAGCCACCTTCATCTTCTCGGACCACATCCGCTGCATTATCGCCAAGCAGCGCCTGGCCAAGGGCCGCATCCAGGCGAGGCGCATGAAGATGCAGAGGATAGCAGGTGAGTGCGGCGCCCCTCTCTGGGTGTCCTCTGAGCCATCAGCGTGGGTCTCACGTTGACCTCGAGCGCCTGATGACTCCTATAGGAGAGGACACCCGCAGTTCAGGAATCCGCTGTGTTTTGCTGAGAGGATGGAAAATCCTAAGCGTTTGGTTTCTAGAATGTCTGAGGCTGCTCAAAGAGATGCAGCCATCCCTGTGGACAATGGTGCTCCCCTCCAGCACACGGCGTCCTCTAACTTATATTTGCAGAGTGACTTGATTTTCGTTGCCTGGAAAATTCCGTGGACTGAGGAGCCTGGTAGACTACAGTCCATGGGGTCGAAAAGAGTCAGACACAACTGAGTGACTTCACTTCACTTCACTTTGATTCTCGTCTACCACCTCTGACCCTTAAAACCACCCTGGAGATAAGTAGGGCCTGTTCACCCATTTTATAGAGGAGTAAACTGAGGCTTGGTGACTTGCCCAAAGCCACACAGGCAGCTGGTTGGCAGAACCCAAAGGCAGGACTTCCTGCGCTAAAGCCCATCCCTTCCTCCTCTTCGTTCCCAGCTCTCACGAGAGGCAGCCCTGCCTGATGAGGGGGCCGGGACCCAGCACTGAATTCACAAGCATTGTTTCATATGGCGCGGGGATGTGGTGAATCAGTGAGGAGGCCCTGCGCCATCCAGTGTCAGGAAGGCCCCAGCTTTCTTAGAAGGTACTGATGTGAGAGCCTTCCCTTCATCAGGGCAGAAAGAACAGCATCCTCCTTGGGGAAAAGGCATTCTATCAACTCCTGAAATCACCACCAGCCTATCTCAAGAAGCCAGGGCCTTTCGGCTCAAGCACTGAGCAGTCCACTGGGGGAGAAGGGGAGTGTTCTTGAGGGGTCTCCTGAAAATAAACACTTAGAGGGCGGGATTTCTGGGCATGGTGGGTTCAGTTATCTCCTGCACGTGCTCCGTTGATCGGCGCAGGCCTGCATCACACATAGTCCGCATCTTATTTCTCACTTAGCTGAAACTTGGCCTCCAAAATCATTAGAGAAGCATTTTGTAATGTGCAAAGTGACTTAAATCATTCAGTCCTTTCTCTAAAGATTTATTTCCAGAGTTTTTTTTTTTTTTTAATGTAAAGCAATCTCTCACAGTTGGCATGAAGGCTAAATATTTCATTTGAAAATGGAGAATTATGCTGTGAAGTGGCTGTTAGAACTAACACCTTGGGTATTTCTTCTTTTCTTTTTTTTTGGCCGTGCCGTGTGGCATCTGGGATCTTAGCCCCCTGATCAGGGATCGATCCTGTGTTGGATCCCCTGCGTTGGAAGTGTGGAGTCTTAATCACTGTACCGCCTGGGAAGTCCCACGTGTTGGGTATTTCTTAAATAAATTTTAAAAGGCCCCTCCAAATTTTGCTGTATTGTGAGATTTGTGTGTGGAAGGGAAGACAGTGACAGATACACACACAGAATCATAAATACACAAGCACAGGTGCGTGTGTGTTCTCTCTCACACACTCTGCCCTGCACACATAGATTTGTGAATTTCGTGGCAGAACTGGCCCCATTTGTTTCAGGGTCTGAAACCGAACACAACGCTAAGCCTTGGTATGTTTTTTTGTGTATGGAAACTGAGAATCTGAGGTGAAGATGGGCCTGGCCTTCCTCTCTGAACCCCGCTCAAGGCGCCCCTTGTGTTTTGAGCCTCAGTTGAGACCTTCGGTGTCACGCTGGTCTCCCCAGCTCGAGGCTACCAGCTGCCTGCCTAGAATCGCCCAAGGGATGTGCCTGGCTGGGCCACAGCCACACCAACTACAGCCACCCAAAGTCTTATCACCTACACTGCCATCGTACGTGCTGAGCTTGAACCACGGGTTTGTTTGAACGTAGCCCTCCTGGACCTTCCGATCCAGCCGACGACTGAGGTCTTGGGGTTTGGACTTGGCTCGTCTTCCACCCAGCACCTGCCCTTCCGCTTCTACGACCAGTGCCGCCGGGGCAGCAGCGACCCTACGGTGCAGCGCTCCGTGTTCGCCTCTGTGGACAGGGTGCCAGGTAAGCGCCACCCCACCCCCCGCGCCACCTCCTGTCCCCTCCAGGGAGAGGGAGAGGGTCGACTCCAGGACCTTCTGTATCCTGACCATTTGTAAGCATCCCTTCCCCTCTCAGAAACCCAGCTTCTTAGAACTTATCAAAGTCCAGTGCAAGATCAAACACAAGCCCCAGAAAGAAATCTTGACTTTCCGTTTGATGTTCCATCACTGGGGTTTGGTTTTCCAGAGATTTGTTTGAGGATGTTTGAGGATGTAGAAGAGCTTCTCAGAATTAAGACTAAAACTTTCTTGGAAGTTTCTTGGAAATACTTAGAGTATTAGTAACGAGGTTGTGGAAGAGTCATTTCCTTTTCCATGTAGGATGACTAGAAAGAGTTGGTGTGTGTGGTTCCTGTTTAAGCCCCTAAAGAAGTGAGAATTCAGAAGAAGGTCCCACTGCCCACGGGGTGGCTGCCACTGTCTTTTTTCTGGGAGCTTCTCTTCCCACTTTCACCGAAGTACAGCTCTAACTTTCCTCCCCGCCTATCCGAAAGAGAAGCGTGAATAGAAAATTCAGAGTCTCCTGGTGGAGCTGAAAGTACCGCTTCTCCACAAGGGCCAGTGGGCTCCTTCTTCCTGTTCTGATATGTCTGCACCCTGACCCCTCGCAAGGGAACCTTGCCCTTGTTTAGAGAACTTCAGAAAACTGGCCAAGCTGTTCCCTGCAACTTCACCCCTCCATGCTTAGGGCTTTAAACCTCAACTGCAAATGTTGCAAAATGTTTTCACAAGCAGTTACCCAGTTAAGAATCTAATTCGGTAGATAGAACCTAACCCAAACCAGGGTCCCTGTTTCCCTTCACCTCACATTTTGTTCTTCGATTTGATTCATTCATTTTAGAAATATAGTATGTGCTATACGTGCTAAGTCGTTTCAGTCGTGTCCAACTCTTTGCGACCCTATGGACTGTGGCCTGCCAGGCTCCTTTGTCCAGGGGATTCATATAGTATATGCTATAAGTATATGACTTAAAACCCAAACAGGACATGATAAAATGAAAAATAAGACTGCTTGGCCCCAGAAGTGACCATGGTTAACAGTTTCTTGCATGTCCTTCCAGACATGTTTTGCTTGTCTGTTTTTACACCCCAGGGTTATACTGTATATGTGATTCTGCGTCTCACTGTGTTTGATTATTGACAAGTCAGCATTACATGGAAGCAAGTGTAAACCAACTTCATGCTCATTCACTGTGCTATAGTATTTTTTTGTATGGATGGACCAAAAGTATTTCCTGTAACATTTCATACTGATGGGCACTGGACGCTGGTCACTGACACTGGACAGTGATGCTGGTCGTTTCCAGCGTCTGGCCCGTCCATCACAGTGACTCTCCTTGGGGTTTCCTTGTTGTAAGTGTGCAAATTTCTTGTATCGGTGGGATAAATGCCCAATGGTAGCTCTGCTGAGTCAAAGGGGAGGTTTTTCGTCTTAGTATATGTAGCCCCAGAAAAAAGTGTGCCAGTTCACGCTGCCACCCACAGCCTGCGATTGCTTCCATTCTTAAATCCGGTCTTAGGTTTCGAGACTGACTGCTGTCCTGCCTCTGTTTTCAGCTGTGAAATGTGAGACAGTTCTGCCTGCTGAGGGGTCTGAAGGGTTCTTTGTTAAAAATTCTCCAGATTGGGACTTCCCTGGTAGTCCATTGGTTGAGAGTCTGCTTTCTAATGTAGGGGACTAGGGTTCGATCCCTGGTCGGGGAACTAGGATCCCACATGCCACGGAGCAACTAAGCCTGTGAGCCGTAACTACTGAGCCTGTGCACCACAACTAGAGAGTCCAGGAACCGCATCAGAGAAAGATCCCGCATAATGCAGTGACGATCCCTCACGCTGCAACCAAATAAATAAACATTTTTTAAAAATCTCCAGATTGCTTCGTGCTCTGTAGAGATGGTTGCTAAGTAGACATAAATGATGACCATAAGTATAGGTTAACTAAATACAGACTAGCTTGGTAAGAAATCATTTCTTTCTTCCTTTCCTTTTTTTTTTTTTCCCCATACAGTTATAATTCTTTTTTTTTTTTTTTTGGCTGCACAGGATGTGGGATCTTAGTTCCCCAACCAGGGATCAAACCTGTACCTCTTGCATTGGAAGGGCAGAGTCTAACCACTGGACTGCCAGGGAAATCCCACATACAGTTGTAATTTTATTATAACATGTCTATAAATACCTCTTTGTAATTTTTTTAAATTGAGATGTAATTGTACCAGGGATCAAACCTGTACCTCTTGCATTGGAAGGGCAGAGTCTAACCACTGGACTGCCAGGGAAATCCCACATACAGTTGTAATTTTATTATAACATGTCTATAAATACCTCTTTGTAATTTTTTTAAATTGAGATGTAATTGACATACAAGATTCTGTGAGTTAAGAAATCATTTCTTTAGGGTCATCAGGGCTTCTTTGAACTCAGGAAATAATGGATTAAGGAGGAAAGCTTGGTCCTCATTTCCACTCCCTCATCTTTGGAATAAGGAGAGCATAAAGTAATCAACAGAGCCAAATGTCAAGTTCTTGGGCGTCTGCATGATTCCCCCCCACCCCCACCCCCCGTTTGCAGATGGCTGTGCGATCACTTCTCCCATCCCACCTGACCTCCAGAGAGGGGCCAGGTTGTCCAGTGCCTGGGGTATCACCCTGCCCTCGCTGGCCTGGGCCTGCCTTGCAAAGGGCTTGGCACAGCTGGGATGCCCAGTGTCCTCTTGCTGGTCCCAGGGTCAGGGTACCAGGTGGGACTGTGGCAGGTCACAGGAAGCTCCTGAAAGTGACCACTCACTCCTTAGCAGTGTCTCCCCAACAACCCCTGGCAGGGCTGGTGGTGGGGAACATTCTCAGAGATGTGGCCGCAGGATGGCTGCTCCAGGGCCTTGGGTAGAGAGGCCCCGCTGCCCGCCTGTCCTCGCCTGGGCCAGAGATGTGGCCTGAAGAGCCAGTGGAGAGTGTTGAGGCTTCTCATGATGTAGAGAGGGGCCCGCCCCTCCGCCCCGCCCCACCCCCACCCCGGCGCCTCACCACCTGCTGCCTCAGGATTTGGCCCCACAGCCGCCCAGCATCTTGGCATCACCCCTCATCTTTTCTCTTCACTCTCCCACACCCACTTCTGCTCTGCCTCTGGAACACACCGGGTCCTTCTCCCTCTCTCGGCCCCCAGCGTCTCTCCCCGGCTCACGGCAGCGGCACCCACATGCTCTCCAGCTTCCAGGCTCATCCCCTCCCTTCCACGCAGCCAGAGGGCTCTTTCTAGAGCATAAATCACATCACATCATGCCTCTCCCTGCCACCCTCCAGCAGCTTCCTCATTGAATGTAGAACAAAATCCAGCTCTCTAGTTCTGGCCTTCCGTGCTCTTTGTGCGATGAGCCCCGGCCAGCCTCTCAGACGCAGCTCTCCCGAAGCCTTCGCCCCATCCCTGCCCGAGCCCCCCACCCTTGCTGCTCCTCCAAGTCAGCGTGTCTCCAGGTTTGGGCCTCAGGATCCCTCCTTTTTTTTTTTTTTTTTTTGGCTTTGTAACATGTGGGATCTTAGTTTCTCGACAGAGGGTTGAGCCCGTGCTCCGTGCAGTGGAAGCGTGGAGTCCTAGCCCCTGGAGCGCGGGGGAAGGCCCAGCGCCACTTTACACTCTTTGAAGAGCATTAAGGAACCCAGAGATCTTTAGTTTGTATGGATTATACTTATCCATCTTTCAGCTGTTGGAAATTAAAACTGAGAAATACTTTTAAACTTTATTTAAAAAATAATAATAACCCATCCTATGTAAAGCAGTAAATAACATAGTTCTTTATGAACAACAAGTCTGTTTTGCAAAACAAAACAAAGAAAAGTTAATATTATATTTTTGCAAATCTCCTTAATATCTGGCTTAATAGAAAACAGCTGGGTTTTCTCATAGCTGCTTCTGCTTTCCATCTGTCATGCTGGCATGGACTCTGGAAAGCTCCTCTGCATCCTCCGGACAATGAGTGTAAAAGGAAAATGCCGTGGTCATCTTTATGAGAGTTCTGATCCTGGGAGGCGCCCCCAGGGTTCCCCAGCCCATGCTTTGAGAACCACCGCCCAAGCTCACGGTGCTCTCTCCTGCCCCAGGGCCCTGGCCCTGCATGCCCCTCCCTAGATCTGCATGTGCCCACTTCCTGAAGATCACTCGGGCTTCAGGCTGCGTGCTGCCTCCTCAGAGAGGCCTTTCCTGATCCCCGCTGCCCCCCTCAGCCCCATCACATTAGCCTCCGTGGCCCAGCGGCTCTGTACCTGGCCGACATATTTGGGTACCCTCCTCCCCCCAGGAAGAGTGTCACTCCCGCGGGGACCTGGAGTGTCCCCGTGACGCGGCGCCTTCATTCAGCCTTCACTGAGTGAGGAGTGAGCCTCCGTCCTCAGTCTCTGCACAGTCTCAGGGCAGCACCCACCCGGTGCCCTTCTCCCTGCGAGAATGCCAGGGAGATGAGGAGCTCCCGCAGGGGCCCCAGACATTGGGTGGTTTAGGCTGCGGCACTTCGGCAGGGGACACCAGGGAACTGAGACCCTCCCCCAGGTCTTCAGCAGCATCCCCCCACCTCAGCTTCAGCGCTGTCACCGAAGCGAGTGAGTGCGAGTCCCGTCAGTTGCATGTCAGAGTCACCGCGCTCACCTTCCTCAAAGAGTTTGCCAGAGGGCTCCTCGCAAGCCCGGCCCAGGTTGGCCTGCGATGCTGTGGCATCTGTACCTGCCGTCAGGGTGTTGCTCTGTGTCCGTCCCTTGCATGGACCACACTGTTGCAGCATACCCCCCGCCTGGAGAGGAGCTGACAAGGGAAAAACCACGGCTGGCCACCTGCCCCAGGGTGGCTGCTGGAGGAGCTGGCTCGATCGTGACACATCTCTTGCTGTTCTCTGCAGGCCCGGGGAGTTGTCACAGAGCCGTTTCTCTTCCCCTTTCAAAGCTCTACATGATTATATTTGATGAGCACATACCTTTCATTTCCTTGGATGAGATGTTAAAAGTAGAATATAAATCAGGGCTAATAGGCAGCTGGCCACTTTGGTGTATTTTTCTTCTCCCATTTGGCTTTGAAAAAAATCACAAATTCTATTTATTGGCCAATTTTATGTTTATGGCTCTCGTCCCCACAGAATGTTCAGCTCCAGGAGGGCAGGGGCCGGTGAGCGGGCCTGGCCAGGGAGAGAGGGTCGGCAGTGGCTGGTGAGCTGGGTGGGCGGGTGCAGCCGGGTCTGGAGTCCAGCTCTGAGGTCAGTGCCCCATGGCTGGTGCCTTCCAGGACCCGTTCCACTGACCTGTGGTGACAGCCAATTGCCAGAGCCTGCCAAGGTGGGTGGGGTGTCCAAAACTAGCCTGCAGGGCAGTCTTTCCATGGACACTCGTGGACCAGCAGACCCCAGAGCAGAGGCTGTTTCCAGAAGTGACCCCAGGCATCAGAGGGCAGTGGCCTCCAATCTGAGGGCCAGGGCTCTGGCCTCCCCAAGCCAACCAAACCCCCTCTCCTGGGCTGCTTCTGGCCCAGGGGCTGCTCTCAGGCATTCACCTGGGGGGGGGTGGCTGGTGACAGACCCCTACAGTCCCTCGTGGTCAGGTCCTACCCAGGCCCTGCCTAATTCTTACCCAAACAGAAGGGCTCTAGAGCCCAACTTGTTGGGGGATTGCAGTGGGACACAGCCAGGCACGTTGACACCCACTGGCGCTCAATGATCAGGGCTCAATGACGTGTTTTAGCAAAAGTGACCCTTCCCCAACTGAGGACCGTCAGCTGCCCTGGACCAGTTGTTTACCTCCAGGGGAGGGTCTGTCTGCCTCTTTCACTGCCCTCCACCCTGTTTAGGGTAGTCCTGCACCGTCTGGCCCTGCCCAATTTCCACAGTCGGCTCCTGTCTCTTCTCTGTCCTGGACTCTCTTGGCAGATCATACAGCCCAGCATCTCAGCCGCGCTGGCTTTCTGTCTGCACCTCCTGAGCACCAGGCGTGTCCCCTTAAGGACCACTGTCCTCACACTGCCCTCTGGCTAGAACCAGGAGCCCTCTGCGAGCCTGGTACCTTCTCTGTGTTCAGGGTCTGCTCGAATTTCTCCTCAGAGGCCTCCCCAGGGGCCCCAACACCCGCTGCCCAGTCCCACCCCCTACAGCAGCTGGGTTTTATTTATTCTATTGTGGTGGAATTCATCCAGCATAAAACCAGCTATCTGGAAGAACACCATTCAGTGGCATTGGTACCTTCACATTCTGGGCTACCAACCCCTCTGCATGCGTATGTGCTCAATCACTTCTGTCGTGTCTGACTCATTGTGACCCCCATGGACTGTAGCCCACCAGGCTCCTCTGTCCATGGGATTCTCCAGGCAAGAATACTGGAGTGGGCTGCCATGCCCTTACTCCAGGGGATCTTCCCGACCCAGGGAGCAAACCCAGGTCTCCCACGTTACGCTCGGATTCTTAGCCACCTGGACCACCAGAGCCACGCTTCTTTAACTGAGAATCGTGCTTTGGCGGTGCATCCACGCTGTGGCACGTGTCAGAGCTTCGCTCCGTCTCACGGCTGAGTTATACCCCACTGTGCAGTGGGCCACCTTTGGTGCGTTCATTCTCCCACCTGTTGGCGGCCCTGGCAGTTGTCTCCACCTTTGAGCCAATGCAAATAGGGCTACTATGAGAGTGTGTGTGTGCCAAGTTTTTGTCTGAACACCTATGTTCAGTCTTTGGGGATTTCTACCTAGGAGTGGAATTGCTGGGTTGAACGCAAATTTAACTTTTCGAGGCGCAGTTTTCAGAGCCCTTCCCTTTAACTAAAGTTGCCCACTTGTCTTCTCCATCACTGTGCCACGCTAGCGTAGAAGGTTCTGGGGCCCTGTTTATATTGCCCTCTGTGGTCAACACTTAGTGGGCATAGAAGGTTCTGGGGCCCTGTTTATATTGCCCTCTGTGGTTGATACTTCTTGAGCGTAGTAGAAGGTTCTGGGGCCCTGTTTATATTGCCCTCTCTGGTCGACACTTTGTGAGCATAGAAGGTTCTGGGGCCCCGTTTATATTGCCCTCACTGGTCGACACTTCGTGAGCATAGAAGGTTCTGGGGCCCTGTTTATATTGCCCTCTGTGGTCGACACTTCATGAGCGTAGTAGAAGGTTCTGGGGCCCTGTTTATATTGCCCTCTCTGGTCGACACTTCGTGAGCATAGAAGGTTCTGGGGCCCTGTTTATATTGCCCTCTCTGGTCGACACTTCGTGAGCATAGAAGGTTCTGGGGCCCTGTTTATATTGCCCTCTCTGACACTCCATTGGACAGGGAGCGGGCGAGGCTTGGTAGCTGGAGTTTGGGCTGGGTCACCGCTGCCCCTCTCACCCCCAGGTCGGGCTCCTGCTCCAGCTCAGTTTGCCGGCGGGAGGGTCAGCTTTTCTCCCTTCCTGTCCCGCTGGGTTCGGGGCGCCATCTGTCTCTGGGTAAACACTGAAATCCCTGAGCACAAGGGCAAGTGCCGTACCTTCCCCAGGTGTGATCGTTGTCAAAAGCAAATAAACCAGCTTATCAGTCCCTGACCCAGAACACTTAATAGTTCTGTGGAAAGGCAGCGTCGTTCCAGGACCAGCCTCTGGCAGCTGAGTAACTGAGGAAGAATGCAGAATCACAGTGCGCCTGGTGCCAGCTCAGCTGACCACAAAGCCTTGAACTGTCATCCAAAAAAAAAAAAAAAAAAAGTGTGGGGTGGGGCAGGAGAAAAAAAATCGATGTTTAATTCATAGACCTCAGTTCTGACTTCTCCCCTGGGGAGAACGTATCAGGTGCTAATGTCATCTCGTGGCAGTGTTTCCCAGAAACTCCTTTTTTCAAGCCTGTTATTTTTCTTGTTTCCGATTATAAAACTGAAACCAACTCTCTCCTTCCAGCTCCCCCAAGGGGGAAAAAAATACCCTTTCTGGAGTCAGATGGGAAGGAGAGCAGCTCCCACCTCCTTCCAGTCTCCCCAGCCCCGTGTTAACAGCTCCCTGCATCAGAGACCCCAGCCACTGGTTTGGTGAGTTACAGAGAGTTACAGAAACTTGAATCTGACCTTGAGGCCTGTTTTTTTTTTTTTTTTT